>CM044901.1:57071619-57471758 GCA_024500145.1 Gentiana dahurica var. dahurica
AGATAATGATGATTTCATCTCCTTGATTTTAGGAGATAATTATGGTTATATTTTGAATGCCAAGATCAGAGTCTTTATAGCTAAGGATTCTTTCCCAATTTATCTATTACTAATACGCACATGAGGGAGTTGGATTCGAGATATACTTGGGTTGAGTCTCAGGGGCTCGTTTACACCTAGGCTGACCTGCCGAGTTCAGGGAGTAGCCGAGCAGAGTTCAGCTAGGATTCTAGGTTAGGGGCTCTTGGCCATTATTGTGTTGACCTTTTGTCTTAAGTTATGGTTGGATTATTATAGGGTTGACATGTGGAAAGGTGTTGATCCGACCTCCGTCATAAGCCCCTCAGATTCAGCTGAGCTCTTGGGGTCAGCTTGGATCTGTCCAAATATGTGGCTCAACTCGGTCATCCAGACTTATAGCTTTTTGAATTTTGAGTACCAAGTGGCATGAAGCCGTTACGATGTTGTCACAATGGTCCCAAGAATTGAGGCATCATTGTCCATGACTGGTGATGATGTCAAAAAACACAACAAGTTTGAGTGGATTTAGAGATGGATGTCTGACTAAAGTGAGTTATTTTACCGGTGGTTGCACGACGTCACTTAAGAACAAGAAGAAAATGTTGCATTTGTGATTATGAGCTGAGCCGTAGAATGCTAGCTATGTACCATTAGCTTGTAAGGGAAGAATCCCAATTTACGTAGTTCTTTGAAAATGAGAGCCCCATTTTGTCAAGGGTGCGATGCTGCTATTTATAAGGCAATGAATTGGCTATCAGCAGACTGTTGGACGAGATGGCAAGCTAGGAAGCTACCGAACTTAGATCGGTCTTAGAGTGCCGAGTCGAAAACCTGGTGAGCTGAGAGCTTTGAGGCCTGAGAGCGTCGTTTATGAACTTTTTTGCCTAGTTGTGTTAGCTTTGTTCGTGTTGAAGGCTGACGAGCTGGAGGGGCGAGTGGGTCGGCCCCCTAGTGCCTTGTATCAAGCTTGCTGCTTGTTGCTTCATTCCCGTTGCCTTGGCTCACGATGGAAATCGTGATGGTGCGAGGCTGGATTGATCGTGCTTGGCTTGGTCCAGATTATTAATGGGCGGACTGGCTGGGCCAAGGGACTATCCGTTACTTGCCAGGTTCATATCCATGGGCTCTTTCCAGAACTGGGGGACTTGCCCTGATTCGACACATCAATGACCCCTTATTCTTTGAGCTTTCAAATGTCTAAATGAAAGTCATGGAGTAAAGTTGTATTAACTTGATACACCATTTGCTGAGGTGACTGTTGCATAGCGATCTGCTGAGATAATGTAAGGCTCATTTAGTGTCGTCTACCAGTGCGTGCTTAAGTAGCGACCGGTTTTCAGTGCGTTATGCTTGAGAGCGTAAGGCCACAATTTTGAGAAGATTCGCTCGGGGACAAGCTTTAAAAATGATGCTGAGCTGGAGTCGGGCATATAAAAGATTCGATCGAGGGCTTATCAGATTGACTTCTAGCGTTAAGTTTTTCGGCGAGAAGGGCCAGATTAGACTGACTTCTCGCGTATTTTTTCGGCGGCAGGGCCAGGTTAGACTGACTTCTCACCTTATTAAACGGATGGGCTTATGATGATGCACTAATAAGCAAATGGTCTTATGATGCCACGCTATTAAGCGGACTCAATGTGCTTTTTAGTTGACATATGCTTGCTGAGTTGGACCTGCAGAGCACAGATTTCTGTCCTGCTGACTTTATTGAGTCCGACTTGTGGAACAAGAGCCGATCTCTAGGATGACTGATGTGGAGCTAGCTGACGATGGATTCAATGCTGTGGAATACGCAAGCTTTCTTTTCTTACTCGAGTTTTGTACTTTTGTAGTGTTTCACTTGCATGGTGATTGCGGTCAAGTTAAATTACTAACTCGATTCCTAAATAACCACTAGCAAGTGAACTAGGTTCAATCGCAGCATAGCTAGATAGAGTCGAGGTCGATCCCACAGAGAATCAATTTGTGGATCCTAACTTAAATAGTCAACCTATTTATTTCGTTTGACAAAGACGGTCTATGACCAACATAGAATACGAGAAAAGAAAGACACACTCAAACATATAAACAAACAACATGTAAACAAATAACGTAATCAACTGCCCAATTATAACCGTAATCATTTGGATCTAGACAATTTATATGACAACAAGACTCATCAACTATTAATCCGTTCATATCTATTCATATCGGCTACGGGAGTCATCCCCTAAGCTTGATGTAGCACCGGTAGGTCACTATATCACTGTGGTATTGTTACGTGACTTCGCCTTTTGGTGCCTCCATCTCATATAACTCACACGCTTACTACTCTAAGGATGCCGATATTAACCGTACACCTCGTCCAGGCAACATTCCTATGGTTAGGCGTACTTCCTAGACGATCACTCAAACTCTCGTCCAACTAACAATTACCAAGTTATAGTCTCATGCTAGTTTACGATCTACGTATAACAAGGCACGCGCAATTCCCTAATATAAACCTACCTAGATAACGTTGAACGTCCGAAGATCAATTCATGAGCCTACCTAAGAGTTTTATATCGGTATTTCCTTTTTACACGTTTTAATTAAATTAAGCGAGTGACGTAGCCATAGCCATACCTAATGAGATAACAGATTCAATTAAGCTAACCTAATCATAAAGACGTGACTGATTAACAGATGAAACAGGTTTGACAGCTCTCGGTCGACCGAACAGGTGCTCTCGGTCGACCGAGTGACACCTCTCGGTCACCCGAGTGCTTAACTCCCCAGATTTACATCCCCGAATATATTTCTCAGTGTTTCATATACGAATCGGATTATATAGCGAATCATCAGGACATCATATAAATTAATCTAAATACACGTAAATTAAACACACAGATTCATCCGTAGATATTAGGTAGAGGACGTAGGGTATGGGATCCTCATAGACAAGGTATCACCACTGTCCTAACGTCATATCCTAGATCTACATCATCTAGATATGCATAACTACTCAAACAATCAAAGCATAATTGGGAATTGATTACTTAAAAGAAAACAAGAAGATAAACTAGGGCTTACATGTTTGCAACCCTAGCAACCTCCAAAATCCTAAATGAATCCTTATTTGCTTATATGTAGATATGAATTAATATTGGTGAATGAATAAAAAATACAAAGGACTTTTGTTTATATAGAGTCTCAGCCGACATAGGAAACCGACTTAAATGCCGACACTACTGAACCCTAACCGCCTCAAATAATGTGCCGAACCTCTTCTGGACTATAAGCCCACTCGGTCGACCGAGCCTTACATGCTCCTGGGCCTTATTCCTCTTTTATGTCTTGGGCTTTCTGAATTTGTCTGTGATCCATCAAAGCTTCTCCGAAGTCCATCCTTGTGCTCCCAATTGAGTTACTACAAGTATAACATGAAATACAGTCCGTAATATCAAATAATATAATAAAACCTCTTAATACATAATAATGAATCGTAACTCTTGGCATATGCAAATTAAGCGTATTACGACTTATTATTACTCTATTATAGCTCCTTCAAACTAGAATCGGGGATAAAGATCATAGAATAACGGGCACAAAATGACCGTTATCAACTATCCCCCACTTAGCCTTTGATCGTCCCGATCAAAATATCAATAAGTTATTCCCCATAAGCTACTTTCCAGTTGTCACAGTATACCGACACAAGAAACTCGAATCAACTCATATCCTCAATGCTCATCAGATATCCATTATCCACTATTCATCATGTATCGGTGTGTTGTGTGCATGTGCATTGAGTTTTAAACATTCGTAGCAAGATTAGAGCTTATGCAAACTTCGTAGTCTTAACCTACCAACTTCAGTATTCCCACTTCTTAAGCCTTTTAATTGTTGAAGCATTAGAATAATAAGCAAGAGCGTATCTATAGGGTTTTTGGACTTGGAGACCGAGTACTACTCAAAGCCTCTTAAAGAGTTGAATATTCTTTTCATATCTTCATATTTTTCGGATACTATCAATCTCAAGAAGGAAAACTTTTTATAGCATCCCTCTATCTTAGATCAAATATTAGCATCGAATATTACCACAAGCGCGAGGCTACTTTGGTAACTTACTACAAGCCCAGTGTTTTAACATTGTCAAACACAGGTACGTCTCAAGCTTATTACTCAGCTTTTGTGGCTAGAATTTTTTAGGAACACATCAGACGATACATTTGACACTAGGTAAGCATAATCAAGTATCTATGCAATGTACACATAATAATTTTACTTTTTATAACAAGCGTAGTACAACTCGATTCAATTATTGAATAGTTGAATAATAAACAACTACTCGCAACGGACAACATGAATATCATTAAGTTTACTAATCGATAAATCGCAGAAGTATAAAGTGATCACGTACTCATGAAGTATGGTTTATTTCTTATTAGATATAATTATCAGGAACTCACAAAAGTAAATGTGATTCTAAGTTTAAAAGTTAAAAAAAAATTTACTCATTTTTATTTATTATTCGATACATGGGAGCATATGGAATTACTCATTGAGCTAAGTGACTTGTACCCCCCACTTAAACCATGCATTGTCCCTAATGTATAAAAACCGAAATAACAAGCTCAGAAAAGGAACTTAGCTCTGGATAAGGGTGGACGTTGAACAAGTCTTGGAAATTCGGCAAAGTTCAACGGGCACAGGCATTGGCCGCATAACAGGGCAGAAGAAGAATCACTGCAACACACATCTTAAACAAAGCTCGACATTCGTTACAGGATTAGTCCAAACAGTAAAAATCAGTAAAAGGGACCGTAAAAGGGATAACAATTTCCTTAAACATTTTTAAGTCCATAAATTAATGATTACATTTCAATACATTTCTGCGAGTCCAAAACATTACAAGAGTTCGAATTTAGGAAACAGAGAAACTTGCTCTATATAACACGACATAATAGTAGAATTGAGTCAAAATAAAAACTCGTTAATTAAAGGAAATGCAAACACTCAAATTAAAAATACTTAATCCTAAAATCCTGGAATGAATGGTGCTAGTTGCAAATAGTTCGGGCCGGCTTCGTCAGCATGATCCTCGGGTTCCCCTTCTTGTTTTTGATCGTGACCGTGAACGACAGGTGGGGGGACAGAACTTAAAGATAGGATAGGCATCGGCTCCACATAGGAATCACCGCCTAACACTGGGCACTCAGCTCCCTCACAGAATGTAGTGTTCAGTAAACCAAAAGGTAAGGTGTGCCGAGGCTTGAGAGCATCGTCTGTCATTTCCTTGCGTATCAATGCCCCCACATTCACAGGCCATCCCATGTACAACCAATAAAGCAAAGTGGCGTGGGTATAGTAGACCGTTGATACATGCTTAGCCGGAAACATATTAGAACGGATAAGCCGACGAAAGCATTTATCCTCCCATCTCCTGAAATCTGGTTCCGTAAATGTGCGGGCAACCTCCCCTATGGTCCATTCTATTCCTAGATAGGCACCAACTTCTTCCAACCAAGCATCGGACCCGTCAAATGTTGCCATATACTCCGGCCCGTCCTCCGAGATATCCACCCCAAAATAAGCATTAATCGTACCCGGAGAAATTACAATTGGTCGTCCACGAATATTTACGATATTGTTGTCGGGGTGTACGCGTAAATAAGCATAAAATTCCCTTACCCAATTGACGTTGACTCGGCCTGGGGGTGATACGACATCACGTCATTGATAACGTTCCACCAATTCCAAAAGCTCATCCCCACAATTATCCAAATCTAGACCTCGAGCTCGATGTACAGGGGCATTAACGAAATGATTAACAAACGAAGAATATACCTCCCGACTCGTGAATTGTGGTACCCCGTTGATTAATGGAATGTTGCCGTCAACAGCCACGAACTGAGCGGCTCTGCGTCTTATAGGTGGCATTTTGACTGGTAAGAGGCACAGCAGCGGACGGCGGTATCAAGGTGGCTCTCGGTCGACCGAGAGCAATCACTCGATTGACCGAGTGTTGATCCCGCCTGAAATGGTGGGTTTCCGGCCCTGTATCGTCCCAGTGACTGATTTGGTCGATCAGAAAAATATTTCGACAGGATTTTCAAAAGTGAGTAAAAATGGTGAAAGGGATGAAGATTTTCAAAACATTTCCATTTGATTTCTACAAGAATTTGGAAAAAAGGGAGATGGAAGAATTTTGATAAAGAAGATGGAGAAGAGGATGAGGAAAATGGAAGAGAGGATGAGTGGGTTAAATAGAAAAATGGAGGTTGAAAAGTGGAATGTGATTGGTGGATAAAAGTTGTTGGGGATTGATGAGGTGTAAAGGTGGAATTTGAAAATTTGAATTGGAAGAATAAAGAAATTGGGAAGAGAAAAAGGTGAATGGTTGGGTAGAGGGAAAGGTGAATGGGGATATGTAGAAATTAATGGTGTAGACCATTCTAATTATTTTGACACACCGTAAATTAACTACAACAAATAACCATGCCAAAATTTATTATTTCACTTTTGCAATTCCTACCGCTAAATTTTTCTCTAACCAACCAGCAAGTTGTTTTAAGCACAAAAGCAACCATTCTTATCATAAATAAATCAAACAATCGGGTCTAAGCATTTGTAAAATAACGCATTACCATTTCCTTAATCAACAATTTTTTACAAAGATTCATTTACTACATTTCACTTCACATAAAAACGATTCGAATAAAAAAAATTATTTTGCACATCCTTAACTCAACAGTCGTCGGAACACGGCAAAATAGAAAAAAAAAAAACTTCTTATTGTTTCATGCTACTTTTATTTTAAAAAAAATAAAAATTAAAAACAAAAATAACGAAGGATAGAAATAATTCTACAGTTTAAGTCGGTAGCTCGACTTTCCAAAAATATCACTCTCTAAGGATTGTTCTTGACTTGCCAGGTCTTCACCCGACTAACCTTCACCGAAAACGTCTTGCCATTTCTCTGCACGAGTGCCTTTCCGTGGGATGTGCGTCTGACGAAAAGACAATCGAACTGTCCATCTAAACAGGCACCGACTTTCGGGATCGCTTCAGACTTTGATGAGCTTTCTTGAATGCGAACTCTACGAGTTCTTCGCTTGACTCTCCTCCTTCTATCCTTAGGTTTTGAAATAGGCGAGGCTTCAGCATCCTTATTATTGACAACAGGCGTGGGCTGAGCAGCTCTATCTCGGCTTAGGATTGTCAGGATCTCTTTCTCATCTCTATCCTCAACATTGTCATCATCACACTCCTCTGAACTTGGGATCACATCTGGTTTAGAACCAACGACTTCTATGATATATACACTTACCGCAATAGGGAACTCATGATTCTTTATCCCAAAAGTCACAGAACCCTTGGCATCAAACAACGTGATCTCATGCCTAGTCATACGAATGAGGGCTCTAGAGGTATTAATAAGGGAACTACCCAAGATAATTGGGCTATACGGATGCTCCTCTATGTCCATCACAACCAAATCGATCTTAAACCGAAGTTGTCTGATGCCAATGATCATGTTATTCATTTGTCCAGACATGATAGTTCTAGTACTATCTGCGAATCTCACTTTCAGCGGGGTGTTTGTGGGAGTCAGAATCATATTCCTATCGCAAAGGCTCTTCGGGAAAATGTTTAAGCTTGATCCATAGTAAATTAAAGCTAATCCCAAGTGTGCTTGTTCTAGGGTAACATCTACAAGGAATGCTCCAGGGTCACCTAACTTGGGCATTAACCGAGATTCATCTACAACATATTTTGCCTCTTTAGCACAGGTGACTATAGGTCGTTCTATATCTATGCTACCCTCAGAACCAGACTCTATCTCTGACATGTAATCCATATAATCAATATATGAATCCGAATCCGAATCCGAATCCGAAGAAATTACTTCGGGATTTAAAGCACACATACCTCTTTTTACATATGCTTCACTCGCTTCCCTTGACTTTCTCGCTTCTTGAATTCGTCCTTTCATTTTTTCTATTCTCTCCTTTAGCTTTTGTGTCATCGGCTTCATTGGTGTTGTCTTAGTTCGTAAAACGTTAACATCCTCTCCCTTAACCTTGGAAAATTGCTTTGATGACATATTGCTTATCACGAACAATCTTACTTGAGCGATTCAGTTCTGATTATCTGCAACATGAGAAAAACAACAAACGGTTAGTAAACTAACAGTCAGTACGATTGCTCATACTGCTGCTAGACTTACAACCTACAGACGGGGAAAAACAGAAACAGAGGGAAAACAATACTATCAGATAATACAAAACAATTAGAGGGTTCGGTCGACCAAGTCACATCGTTCGGTCGACCGAACAAATATTTTTTTATTTTTTTTTTACTGTAACAGAAAACAGAAAAACGAAATATTTAAGTAGATTATTTAAGCAATTGGACCATTGATTCCCGGCAACGGCGCCAAAAACTTGATTGCGGTCAAGTTAAATTACTAACTCGATGCCTAAATAACCACTAGCAAGTGAACTAGGTTCAATCGCTGTATAGCTAGATAGAGTCGAGGTCGATCCCACAGAGAATCAATTGGTGGATCCTAACTTAAATAGTCAACCTATTTATTTCGTTTGACAAAGACGGTCTATGACCAACATAGAATACGAGAAAAGAAAGACACACTCAAACATATAAACAAACAACATGTAAACAAATAACGTAATCAACTGCCCAATTATAACCGTAATCATTTCGATCTAGACAATTTATATGACAACAAGACTCATCAACTATTAATCCGTTCATATCTATTCATATCGGCTACGGGAGTCATCCCCTAAGCTTGATGTAGCACCGGTAGGTCACTATATCACTGTGGTATTGTTACGTGACTTCGCCTTTTGGTGCCTCCATCTCATATAACTCACACGCTTACTACTCTAAGGATGCCGATATTAACCGTACACCTCGTCCAGGCAACATTCCTATGGTTAGGCGTACTTCCTAGACGATCACTCAAACTCTCGTCCAACTAACAATTACCAAGTTATAGTCTCATGCTAGTTTACGATCTACGTATAACAAGGCGCGCACAATTCCCCAATATAAACCTACCTAGATAACGCTGAACGTCCGAAGATCAATTCATGAGCCTACTTAAGAGTTTTATATCGGTATTTCCTTTTTACACGTTTTAATTAAATTAAGCGAGTGACGTAGCCATAGCCATACCTAATGAGATAACAGATTCAATTAAGCTAACCTAATCATAAAGACGTGACTGATTAACAGATGGAACAGGTTTGACAGCTCTCGGTCGACCGAACAGGTGCTCTAGGTCGACCGAGTGACACCTCTCGGTCACCCGAGTGCTTAACTCCCCAGATTTACATCCCCGAATATATTTCTCAGCGTTTCATATACGAATCGGATTATATAGCGAATCATCAGGACATCATATAAATTAATCTAAATACACGTAAATTAAACACACAGATTCATCCGTAGATATTAGGTAGAGGACGTAGGGTATGGGATCCTCATAGACAAGGTATCACCACTGCCCTAACGTCATATCCTAGATCTACATCATCTAGATATGCATAACTACTCAAACAATCAAAGCATAATTGGGAATTGATTACTTAAAAGTAAACAAGAAGATAAACTAGGGCTTACATGTTTGCAACCCTAGCAACCTCCAAAATCCTAAATGAATCCTTATTTGCTTATATGTAGATATGAATTAATATTGGTGAATGAATATAAAATACAAAGGACTTGTGTTTATATAGAGCCTCAGCCGACATAGAAAACCGACTTAAATGCCGACACTACTGAACCCTAACCGCCTCAAATAATGTGCCGAACCACTTCTGGACTATAAGCCCACTCGGTCGACCGAATGCATAGGCTCGGTCGACCGAGCCTTACATGCTCCTGGGCCTTCTTCCTCTTTTATGTCTTGGGCTTTCTGAATTTGTCTGTGATCCATCAAAGCTTCTCCAAAGTCCATCCTTGTGCTCCCAATTGAGTTACTACAAATATAACATGAAATACAGTCTGTAATATCAAATAATATAATAAAACCTCTTAATACATAATAATGAATCGTAACTCTCGGCATATGCAAATTAAGCGTATTACGACTTATTATTACTCTATTATAGCTCCTTGAAACTAGAATCGGGGATAAAGGTCATAGAATAACGGGCACAAAATGACCGTTATCACACGGAACCTGGAATGGCCAGGATGTTTTCCCTGGACTGGGCAAGTTTTCAGCCATTATTGAAGATTCAAAGATGAAAATTGCCAACCTGCGGTAGACTAAGTGTTTGGTAAGTTTTAAATTTATAGTTTTACCGGAACACCCCAAGTGCAAGGCACGTTGTAGTGGGTATTGCCGGGTCGTCCAAGGAATCGAATGATGTCAAAAACAAAAATACAGTTAACGTACCGGTGAATTGTCATGATAAATCAAATTAAAATAATAAAGTTCCTACAAATTCTGTGGTCATAAATAATTTCTATTAAACTAATAAAACAAAAAAGATCAAATTAAACCTAAATAAACTATTGAATCTAAAATCCAAATTGCTATGAAAAATTAATATCTTTCTTCTTAATGTAACGAGACAGTAGGGCAACAAGGATTCTACCATACAACCACCACCCAACCAGTTTGTGAGATGAATCAAATTTCTTGGTGTGATCTAACTTAAATCCAATCAAATTTCTTTAATCAAATTTATTTGGTTTCTGTTTCCTTTCTCAAGTAAAACAAAATTAACAATAAAAGAACATGATCATGAGTTCGTTTCTGAATCTCCTACCCAATTAACAATAAACTAATCTCTCGGAATATCATTAACTGTATCGAATGAAGGGTTCTATGTAAATTTAATTCTCATCAAATTCAAAACAACAACCGTTTCATCGATTTCTCAATCCAACAAAACATACATTCAAACAATTCAATTAAATTGATAAAGAAAAATAAATTCAAACTCACTAATATAGTTAACCGAAAATCTCCTGGTTGTGGTGATGTTGTAATGGCTTCATCCGTTGTCCTACTGCGAATTGCTTAGCCTTCAATCATCTTTGATCTCCAAAAGAAAATTGAAAGAAAGAAACTCATGTTTTTGTGTGATGTGGTGCGGCTGATGTGTATGATGTGTTGTATTTTTCTGTGTCTTCTTTTCTGCTCGAATGGTGCTGCTTATATAGGAGTTTCCCCGACATAAGGAAGGATCTAAAAAAACACGTCGATTTTTCACACTGTTGCTTCGTATACCGTGTTCCCCACTTCACTCTTTCGATCTGATCTGATTTATCCTCTCTTCAATGCTCCGATTTTCTTCTTTATTTTGAAATCACTTGATTGAATGAGATTAATCTTCTCCATTAATAATATCCCCCTGCATATCTTTTAATTCTCTGCAAAATTGTTGTTACACCGAGACATCGAATAATAATAATAATAAAATGTGTAACAAAAAATAACATTTAAACCGAATATTTCCTCATAATTAAATTATAATCCCTCAATAACCATTATAGGAATTTAACGATTAAAAACACGCTTTTCTCATTTATTTCCCTTAAAATAAGGTAAATTGTTTATGGATTAAGCCCGAAAATATAGTAAAATATACCCTAAACAACTCCCCCACACTTAGCTTTTTGTTCGTCCCGAACAAAATAATCAAAACCGGCTCACTGTACATGTAATCCACATAGGTTCCTGACTCACGTAACAAAAGATACGACAACTATAGCAATTATTACCAACATAGAGATAGATTCAGTGTGTGTGTGAAAAGCCATTTCAATCTTCACTATTTTTCGCACAAAAATCCTTCAAACAATCCTAATGACTTTCCTAGGTATAGGCAGTAACCGTTCCACACAAAGTCCTCCCGTGTACTTATTAGGATGATCCCTAATGCATATCATTCAGTTTATACTGGGGATAGTCAGAAGATAACTAAGTTTTCAACCAACTTTACACATTGCCATTTGCTAATTTTTTTCTTTAAAGTTCACTTAGTTCCACGTGTATAGCATATGACCTCATTCCCAGCAATAGGATGTTTCGGGATAACACCCTAGCTGGACTACTATCATCAGGCAGTCGAGAGCTGTTAAGCCTCATAGTGGTATAAGACGTTTAGTGATAACACCCTACCGCACTCAAATCATTGGCAGCTACATCCGACATATATATATATAATTCATATTAGCTTGGTATTCAAACCTTAAATTATGTCCTTCCTATCACATTCAAACCTTCAGATATTCACAGTACACGTTCAGAAATTAGGTGTTATGTTGCTGTTACTATTAAGCACAAGTCTCTCTAGGATAAACCACTAGGATGGTGAATGGAAACAGTTCAAAAATTTTGCTTCAATTTCAAAGGCTTGCGTGAGTGTGAAATGAACACTATCTCGCATCAGTAAAAGCAGGCTATAACTGTCTAACAGAAGTCACAGACAATCATTTTCAGGAAACTACAACTAGCGAGCCTTTTTGTTTCAATCACATGTTCATGATTCACATTTGTCAGTTTTCACTTCGAAAAAATTTTAAATTTGTTCAGGAAATTCATATTTACTCATTTTTCAGAAGATATAGCATGATAACTCCCGATGTAGACACCCCCCCACACTTAAATCACATTATGTCCTCAGAATGTGCAAATAAGAGAAAAGAATACTTAGCTGGTCCCAAAGTGGTTGTCGGGTCGTAGGTTGGCAGGGGTCAGGCCGTAGCATGGATCAACCGCTGCAACTCGGATCATGAACAGACAACACTAAAAGTGATAACTGGAAAAAACCGCTCAACAGTATCTGCAACACTCGACATAGAATATAATCTCGGGGCACAAAGGGTATATGAGAAAACATTTATGCACACAGAAATAGGCAAATAAAGCATTCAACAAATAGTCCAAGGATAGCCACCACAAAAGTAACCAAGGTATTATTCCGAAAAAACTACAACGCATCAAATCGGCTAAAAGAAAAATAAAATCTACCTAAAAAGACTAGGTTGCCTCCTAGTAGCGCTTGGTCTATGTCATTAGCTTGACATGATCCTCAAAATCAACCCGGGTCGGGCCACTTTGGCTTACTTCCTGCCACTTCGTCATCAAAATCTGCATGATGAATAGCGGTGTGGCCACAACAACAAGTCAAATGCGTGACTAAATTATGGAACTTAGCTTTCCAGACAGCATTGACTTTCTTCCTTTTCTTGCCTCTTCATAGATTCGGCCTAGGCATACTGATAGTTTTCAGGGTACTGTCAGAAGGGTCTTCACAGGTAGGGGTAAAGATGTCATCATCCAAATCAAAGAAGTCGGATGGAATCTCATCACACGTCAGCATCTCAGCCGTTTCAATCCCCTTTTGAAAGTACATGACCTCAGGCTTTTCTTTTGGTTGCCCAAAATACTTTTTCAGCCTTTGACCATTTACCTTGAACGTTTGACCGCCAAACCCTTTCAACTCAATTGCGCCACTCAGATTGACATCGAGGATTTCAAAGGGTCCAGACCATCTGGATTTAAGCTGACAAGGAACAAATGTAACCTGGTATTATACAGCAGAGCCATATCACCTACTTTGAATTCCCGATTTTTATTTTAGCATCGTGAGGCGCTTTGGTCCTTTCCTTGCTTATCCTGGAATTCTCGTAAGCTTGGAGTCTAAATTCGTCGAGCTCGTTCAATTGCAAAAGCCTCTTTTCCCCATAGAGTTGGCTATCGAAATTCAAAAATTTAATAGCCCAGTAAGCTCTGTGTTCAAGCTAGACTGGTAAATGGCAAGCTTTTCCATAAACCATTTGAAAGGGAGACGTACCCATGGGAGTCTTATAAGCAGTGCGGTAAGCCCATAGTGCGTCATCCAACATTAGACTCCAATTAGTTCTATTCGAGTTCACTGTCTTTTCCAAGATTCTTTTAATACTCCGATTGCTGACTTCGACTTGACCACTTGTTTGGGGATGGTATGGTGTACCGATTTTTTGTTTGACACCATATTTTTCAAGAATCTTATCAAGTGGTGCGTTGCAAAAGTGAGTGCCTTCATCGCTGATAAGCGCTCGGGGACAGCCAAACCTGGTGAAGATATTCTTTTGCAAAAATTTCTTCACGACTTTATGATCGTTGGTCTGAGTGGCAATTGCCTCTGCCCATTTGGATACGTAGTCTACACAAACAAGGATGTATTTATTAAAGCATGACGATGGAAATGGTCCCATAAAGTCGATGCCCCATACATCAAAGACTTCACACTCCAGAATGGGCTTAAGTGGCATGTCCATTCTGTTACTCTGCCTCCCAATCCACTGGCATCTATCGCAACCTTTGCAAAAGGCTTTGGCATCCTTAAAGAGCGTGGGCCAGTAGAAACCGGCTTGGAGGATTTTTGCAATGGTTTTAGGTGCTCCGTAGTGACCACCAGTGGGACCACTGTGGCACTCTTCCAAAATACTCCATTGTTCGTGCTCCGGAACACATCGTCTCAGCAACCCATCTTTACAGACTTTGAACAGATAGGGATCCTCTCAAACGAGATACTTCAGGTCCATAAAGAATTTCTTTTTCTCCTGATACGTCAGTTCTTCTAAGTGACCACCGGCTAGATAGTTGACATAATCAGCATACCAAGGCCTAACAGCTTCCACCTTCATCAACTGTTCTGTAGGAAAATCGATCCCTATTTCCTTCGGACTTTCGCTTTCCTCATTTACTAGACGAGATAATTGATCAGCCACAACGTTATCGCTACCTTTTTTTATCTTTTATCTCCAGGTCGAATTCTTGTAAAATAAGAATCCACCTGAGTAATCTCGGTTTCGCATCTGTCTTATCCATAAGATAACGTAAGGCTGCATGGTCAGTCCACACCACCACTTTGGACCCAAAAAGATAACTTCTGAATTTGTCAATAGCAAAAACGACTGCCAAGAATTCCTTCTCGGTGGTGGCGTAATTGCATTGAGCTGGGTTCAAAGTGCAGCTAGCATAGTAAATGGGTCTGAACATCTTATCGACCCTCTGTCCTAAAACTGCTCCCACTGTGTATTTAGAAGCATCGCACATCAGCTCAAAGGGCTTAGTCCAATCAGGTGCGATTAGGATCGGGGCGCTAATGAGCTTACCCTTTAGGCAATTAAATGCTTCAACACACTTTGCATCAAACGAGAAGTCCACATCGCCCTTAAGAAGGTTAGATAAAGGTTTGGCGATTTTAGAAAAGTCTTGAATGAATCGCCTGTAGAAACCAACATGGCCTAGAAAACCTCATACCTCATTCACAGTCTTAGGGTACAACATCTTTTCAATGGCTTCTACCTTAGCCTTATCTACCTGAATTCCATTGCTGGACACCTTGTGTCCAAGGACAATTCCTTCATCAACTAAATGGCACTTTTCCTAATTTAGAACTAGGTTCTTCTCAACGCATCGTTGAAGTACCATATCTAGGTTTTCCAAGATCTCATCAAAACTGTCGCCATAGACTGAGAAGTCATCCATACACTTCTCTACTAGTCCATAAAAAATAGCCAGCATACATCGTTGAAATGTAGCTGGTGCATTACACAAACCGAAAGGCATTCTTCGGAACGCAAAAGTGCCCGATGGACAGGTAAAAGTTGTCTTCTCTTTGTCATTAGGGTCGTTGGCTATCTGGAAATAACCTGAATATCCATCGAGGAAACAATAAAACTTATGACCGATCAGTCTTTCTAGAAGTTGGTGAATGAAGGGCAGGGGAAATGATCCTTAGCGGTGACTTCATTTAACCTGCGATAATCAATGCAAACTCTATAGCCAGTCACAAGGCGTAAGGCAACTTCTTCCCCTTTTTCGTTCTTTTCCACAGTAATGCCTCCCTTCTTTGGCACAACATGAGTAGGGCTGACCCACTCACTATCGGCGATGGCATAGATAATTCCCATATCGAGCCACTTGATTATCTCCTTGTTGACAACCTCCTGCATTTGCAGATTTAGCCTTCGCTGAGGTTGTCTAACCTTTTTCGCCCCCTCCTCCGTTCGGATTTTATGCATGCAAACGTCGGGGCTGATACCTCGGATATCACCCACTTGCCATCCGAATGCAAGGATTTTTTTCACAAGCACTTTTCTCAGTAGTGCTTCTTGCTCGGCTTCGAGTTTAGAAGAGATGATTAAAGGCAGTTTATCATCATCCTTAAGAAAAATATACTTAAGGTGTTGAGGAAGAGGTTTAAGCTCCAAATCAGTGGTTGGTTTCTCAATACTAGATTTGAGAGGACTACCTTTTTCCTCAGTGGTCAAATGAGCTTGAAGAGGTTGACTGAAAAACAACTCATCTTCCCGAGGAGTAACCCCAGAAAGATAATCGATTAAATCATCCATAGGGATTTTTCTGTCAACACCTGCTTTCTCTTTTTCATGGTCAATCATTCTTCTTAACTCTTCTCTTTCTAGCTCATCAGCTAGCTTTTCCCAATCGTCGATTTCCCAGTGGGTAGTTTCTCTCCAAAAATCGACTTCGTCCCAGCTACCCATCAGGACTTCTTCTTGACCAGGATCAAAATCTGCCTGCTGCAGCTCTTTGAAATCATCCTCGTTCATCATTTTGAAGTTCCATGTCTTCTGTTCACTGGCAGGCTCAGGCTGAGCAAGTTGTGGAGATAACTTGTCAGTGACTACGGCCTGCGATGAACTAGACGATGGCTCACAGTCCTCTCTTTCTTTATGATTTATAGCATTGAAAGCACCTATCTCCATTGGCTCTTCTTCAGATTCCGGGTGGTCATCTTCTTCATAAATTGCTTCGATGAACGAGATCTCTTCTACTAGGGTTTCCTCAGCGCTTTTCCCCCGCGTAAAGGTGATAGATGTATCATCGAATCGCATTGTGACCTTACCCTTGTAAAAATCAATAAGGGCGGCAGAGGCATCCAAAAAGGATCGGCCTAGAATTAAGGGCATTTCTTTATCAGGTGGGTAATCCAAAATAACCCAGTCGGTTGGAAAATCTAAGTGTTTAACATAAACAAGAACATTGTTAACACAACCGGCTGCTGTTCGGCTAGATCGGTCCACCATTTGAAGAGAAATTGGGCGTTCCCTCATCCTTTTATCTTAACCGAGCTTTATACAAATGTTTAATGGCATCACGTTTACAGAAGCCCCTGAATCACATAAGACGTTATGGAACAGGCAACCTTCAATCTCACAGGAGATTGAAAGTCGTCCGGGGTCACCTCGCTTTGTTGGAATTTTCGGTGAAACCATTGAACATTCTTCTTTCAAAACCTCATCTGCCATCCCCTTGAGCTTCTTCTTACTCCCACAAGCTTCTTTGATATACTTAGAGCACTTAGGCATTTCAGTCAGTACCTCTGCCAGAGGTATACTTACTTTTGTGTCTCTAAGTATTTTTCTAACTCCCTCGTACTGTTTGTCATTACCAAGGACACTTTCTTTTTTCCTTGGCAGATAAGGAAGGTTTTTCTTTTCTTTGCTCAAAGTATCATTGTTCACGGTTTGATTCTTTATAGCTTCATCTTCCTTATCCTTCCACCTAACAAACTTTCCATCCTTCTTTTTCGTCAGGGGTTCAGCCACCTGACCCTTCCTCACAGCTACATCAGAATTAATTTCATCATCCGAAGAACCCTCGTCATTCATCTCATCCTCACTCTCGCTTTCTTTGGGTTTTGAATTCTGATTTCCTCCTCCTGAACTCATGGCGTCAGGAGGGGTTACTCGTTTCCCGAGCCCTTTTCAGCTCCAACTTTCTTCCCGCCCTGCAGGGTAACTTCATTCACTTTCTCATCTCCATAGTTCCATTATGTAGTGATGTCAGTGCAAGCATTGACATCCCCTTTTGGATTTCTTTCAGTGTAGCTTGGAAGTTTACCGTGAGGTCGACTCGCTTGTTGTTCTGCCATTTGGCCAACTTGTCTTTCAATGGTCTTGACACTGGTGGCCAGAGTTTTCACCATGTCAACTAATTCATCAAATTTCATTTGAGAAACATAAGTGGTTTGTTGGTTTTTGTTTTGATTCCAACCACTTTGAGTTCTTTGAAAATTCGTATTGAAATATTGATTTGCACTCCCAGGAAGTGATCCTGTTGGTGCATTCTTTTGATTAAAGTCGTGTTGAAACTCTGAATAATTGCGGTTCTGGTTGAAGTTTTGTTGACCAGAATTTTGATTAAAATTTCGAAAGTTTTGATTCTGGTTTTCCATTAAATTCACTTCTTCCCCCATTTCACTACCGGCTTGTATTCCAAAGAAACTCACATCTGCTGGCCCTCTTTGCTACTGCATTTGTAGGTTAGCTAGCTGCTTGTTTAACATCTCCACTTGAGCAACTAACATCTTTGTTTTAGAATTGCTTGCAGCAGATTTCTTCTTGTCCTCACTAACATGGGTCTTCTTTGAAGTTGACCACATGTTATTTTTCGCAATGGTCTCTGCTACCCTATAGGCAGCTTCGTCCCCTCCTCCTAGAAAAGATCCATGAGCAGTAGAATCGAGGTAATCTCTATTGGGCTGAGACACCCCGGTAGAATAGTTCTAAAAGCTCATGACGGTTGTACCCATGATTAGGGCACTTTCTCATTAACAGGTTTAACCTTTCCCAGGCCTTTCCCACACTTTCATCTTCCAATTGCTCAAAAGTGGTGATTTCTCTTTTCTGGTCCATGATTGTCCCAGGTGAAATGAATTTTAGAGCAAAGGCTCTTTTGACATCAGCCCAAGTATGAAGGGAGTGATGGGGTAAAGACTTGAACCAACGGTTTGCTTCACCTTTTAAAGCGAACGGGAAAAGTTTCAATTTAACGACCTCGGAAGGAACACCAGGGTAATGACCTGCTTCACAAATTTGAACAAATGTCGACAAGAAGTCATGAGGATCTTCTTGAGCAGTACCATGGAATGAACCATTTTGAACCAACCCGACTACTCCATTCTTTAGATCGAAGTTCATTCCTCCCATCTCTGGAGGTCGAATTGGTCTATGCCCCTCCAAGAAATCCTGATCAAGATAAGGAGCGTAAGGGTCCTGCTCAACAGCTGCCTAGGGTTGTTGCTGTTGGATATTTTGATTTACCGGAACCTGATAATTCTGATTTTGGTTCGGTTGGAGTTGTTGGTTCATCCAGGCTTGCTGATTTTGTTGATTTTACAGCATTTGCATTAGAAGCATATTCAATTGAGTTTGTGGATCGATACCAAAAGGATTTTGGTTATTCTTATTATTCCCTTGGTTGTCCGGGTTGGAATTGCTAGAGGCTTTGTCGTCGCTCATATCGTCAGAACCTTGAAATAATCTTCTTTTGACAATGTCCCGCTCGGGTTCAGAGCAGTATAACAAAGGTCCTTTTTTGCTCCTGGTTTGCATAAACCAAGAGAGCAAAACAGAAAAGTCAACACTGACAATAGGTCAGGTTGACGAGAGATTTTACACTAACCGAGGTTTTTTTTTTATAGAAAAGATATAGAAACAGAAACAAGAAAAGAAACCTACCTACGAAAAATTTAAAACAGAAAAAACACTAAGACGGTGAAAAAAAAACGTGTTGAAATCTTCTGGGGCCAATATGGAAAGGAAAACATCATATTTTGACCTCGAAAACGGTGCCGAACGGCCACTCGAGCCGAAAGTTATGGCCAGAATACTACCGACACAGAAAACTGCACTACGAAGAATCCGACAACTGTTACCGATTCCCCGGCAACGGCGCCAAAAACTTGTTCGGTAAGTTTTAAATTTATAGTTTTACCGGAACACCCCAAGTGCAAGGCACGTTGTAGTGGGTATTACCGGGTCGTCCAAGGAATCGAATGATGTCGGAAACAAAAATACAGTTAACGTACCGGTGAATTGTCACGATAAATCTAATTAAAATAATAAAGTTCCTACAAATTCTATGGTCCTAAATAATTTCTATTAAACTAATAAAACAAAAAAGATCAAATTAAACCTAATAAACTATTGAATCTAAAATCCAAATTGCTATGAAGAATTACTGCCTTTCTTCTTAATGTAACGTGACAGTAGGGCAACAAGGATTCTACCAAACAACCATCACCCAACCAATTTGTGAGATGGATCAAATTTCTTGGTGTGATCTAACTTAAATCCAATCAAATTTCTTTAATCAAATTTATTTGGTTTCTGTTTCCTTTCTCAAGTAAAACAAAATTAACAATAAAAGAACATGATCATGAGTTCGTTTCCGAATCTCCTACCCAATTAACAATAAACTGATCTCACGGAATATCATTAACTGTATCGAATGAAGGGTTCTATGTAAATTTAATTCTCATCAAATTCAAAACAACAATCGTTTCATCGATTTCTCAATCCAACAAAACAAACATTCAAACAATTCAATTCAATTGATAAAGAAAAATAAATTCAAACTCACTACTATAGTTAACCAAAAATCTCCTGGTTGTGGTGATGTTGTAATGGCTTCATCCGTTGTCCTACTGCGAATTGCTTAGCCTTCAATCATCTTCGATCTCCAAAGGAAAATTGAAAGAGAGAAACTCATGTTTTTGTGTGATGTGGTGCGGCTGCTGTGTAATGATATGTTGTATTTTTCTGTGTCTTCTTTTCTGCTCGAATGGTGCTGCTTATATAGGAGTTTCGCCGACATAAGGAAGGATCTAGAAAAACGCGTCGATTTTGCAGCTTCGGGGTTCGGTCGACCAAATAGCATGGCTCAGTCGACCGAGCCTACCATTTACACGTTTTCACACTGTTGCTTCGTATACCGTGTTCCCCACTTCACTCTTTCGATCTGATCTGATTTATCCTCTCTTCAATGCTCCGATTTTCTTCTTTATTTTGAAATCACTTGATTGAATGAGATTAATTTTCTCCATTAATAATATCCCACTGCATATCTTTTAATTCTCTGCAAAATTGTTGTTACACCGAGACATCGAATAATAATAATAATAAAATGTGTAACAAAAAATAACATTTAAACCCAATATTTCCTCATAATTAAATTGTAACCCCCCAATAACCATTATAGGAATTTAACGGTTAAAAACACGCTTTTCTCATTTATTTCCCTTAAAAATAAGGTAAATTGTTTATGGATTAAGCCCGAAAATATAGTAAAATATACCCTAAACGCTAAGCTTTAAAGAATCCAATGATAAAGAGATCAAGGCTCTCCAGAAGCAATTCCATGCTTTGGAGGTTAAGCTTAAGTCGAAAGAGAATTTTGCTGGGATGGTCGAGCTGGAAGCTAATGTTCCAGCTCGGATTGCTGAGGCCATCCAAAAGTATGAGGCTTCAGAGGAGTTTACTCAGGCTTTGATGTTGCTACTTACTCCGATCCTGAACCACGAATATACTTTAGGCGTGGATGATGCAAAGTTCAGGTCGCCGACTTTGTCATGGACAGCCTTCCTCGTAAGGCTCTTTATAAGCCTGGGGTGAGTGTGGTCTATGACACTCGGGTGAAGGACTTCGAGGCAGTGTTAGACATTGTGTTCTAAGTGCTCTGTGCACCCTGCTGCTGCTCCTACTTCTTCAGAGCCACAACATATATTCTGTTAGGTTCTCAGCCTTAACTATAATTCTAGCACTTCCTTTGAGTACTTGCTTTAATCCGCACTTTCATGGAGTGGTTCTACAATGGTGGGGTATCTTGTCTCCCAGTATGCCATGTATTGACTTGCAATTTTTGATGGGATACTTGTAGTTTTGTCAAGTTTTTTTCTCGGGTATGTCCAACAGACGGTGAATACAGCTGAGTCCACCTTGAGGACTTAAAGAGTTTGTTTTACAAACTTTTTGAGTCCGACCTTCGAAACTCAACTTTCTCAGAACGACCTGTAAACTTAGGGGTGGTCATTTGAAAACTTACTGAGTCCAACCTGCGGATTTCGGTTCGAGTCCAGCATGTAGAGCTAATGAGTATGTCCGACAAACATCACTGAGTTCGTCCTGCGAAGTGTTCAGGGTCAATTTGTAGTGTTTTTAATGATATATTTTACATCAATTTCCCCCGTATATGGATGTTTTTCATAGAAATCGAGCTTATAATCGATTAATTGAGTAAATAGTGTTTTTAATAGGTTAATTGCAAAATGTAACGATTTATGTGCTTAAATTGGGATTTTATGTTATTTTGGGATTGTGTTACACTTTGGTATATTTTCCTATGTTATAGATACATATTTTGGCATGCAAGAGGATTAAATGATGAGGTTTTGCATGGAAGAGAAGTGAAATGGAAGGAAGATGGAGATAAAGCTTGGAATGAAGCTTTCAAGCAGCCGAACTTTCGATGCAGTTCTTGATATGATATACACTGATTTGACTCTCGACCTCAAGAGAAGATTTGTAGGGCTTGAAGAGAGGATTCTACAGAATTTTGAATCACTTCATTCCGACTTATGAGGCCCGAGATATGAGCGTTACAAGTTTGGTTGATGTTGCTGAAACTAGTGGAAAATCCCGAAATATACTCGGAATACGACGGGCTAGTCAAAAAGGCGTTTTCTGAAGAAGAGTCCTTAATGAAAGTTGTAGAGTTTTCCGAGAGCTTAATTATGACATTCGGATCATAATTTTTGGAGGTCTAAAACTCAAGATATGAATTTTAGAAGTTGAGTCCAGAGTTGAACTAGCGTCCAGGAGGCAAAAACATGTACAGAGTCTTCAGACTGCAGCTGAACGAACGTCCACAACCGACTTACGCATAAACCGACATAACCGACCTACTCTTCTATTTAAACACAGCGGCCTCAACCCTAATTGAAAACAACAC
The DNA here is from genome assembly GCA_024500145.1 of Gentiana dahurica var. dahurica. NCBI lineage: Eukaryota > Viridiplantae > Streptophyta > Magnoliopsida > Gentianales > Gentianaceae > Gentiana > Gentiana dahurica. Next base: position 57,094,397 of record CM044901.1, read on the forward strand.
AGGCAGCAGCTTTTCTGAACTTCTACAAGCAGAGCAGCAGCCGGCCGGCTGAGCTTCATGCTTGGCCGGCCGGTGGTTAGATTAGGTGTTTCTCTTTTCTTTTTCGTTTTTTTCTTTCTTGTTGAACAAGGCTGAGGCAGCCATGGATGGGCCATGAAGCTTCCCTCTTTCCAGCTGCAACTTAATCTCTTTTCTATGGATATTTTGTAAGTTTTAATTAAGATTGTTTCTTTCTTATGTTTATTTGTATCGTGCAATTACATATCGGAAGATGATTGTATGATTTGATACTACCGTATGACGGAAGTCGGTGTAGTTTAGATCACCATAGGAAAGAGTAGATCTTTAATCTATACATAACGGAAGTTCGTAGGTTAAATATCTAGGTTTACGAGAGAACCACAATTTAATTAATTCATTGCAAAATTATCTTAGATTGGAATTGAGGGATATCACCGTTACCGGAAAGATGAGATTGTTCATGTGTTTATTTCATTACGTTGTTTTTGTTCTCTTTCATGTTTTGTATGCTTTATGTTAATCGAATTTAGATAACGGAAGTTAATAGATTCATTAGATTATCGTGAGGGAGATTGACAATAATTATTCCAACAAACGGAAGTTGAGGGATAATGTTGTTAGGTTAGGATTCAATCCATATCTTTGATTTGTATCGATATTAGTTAAGACCGGAAGGTAAACTAATTAATGGCGTGATAAATCGGAAGAGGAAACGCTTCTTTAGATAAGATAGTAATCCAAGATAACTTGTGAATAAATATTTGTCTATCTTATTTCCTTTGGTGGGGTGATGGTTGTTGGAAATAGGTTGATCATGGTTTGTTTATGGTTGGTCAGTTGACAGTTAGTTTTACTGTTTTCGTAGATGTAGTTTTATTTATTTTGTCCGCAACTATATTTCCTGGCTTTGGATTAACAATCCTCCGTCCAGTTATTTTTCCGTTTTAGTTTAGGTTTAGGTTTAGTTAATAAAGAGGAATTAATGAAGTTAGATTCAACAGCCCAATTCCCTGAGGATCGATACCCGTACTTATCCAACTTTACTAGCAACTACCCGGTATTCGGCCGGTTAGGAGGGAATTTTGCATGGTAGTATAGGTTTATAAATTTTCTTTTGTTTTAATGATGCAAAATCTTCCCAACACGAAGCTCAGTGGGAGTCTGTCCTACAGACGAAATTTATCCTTTGCAAACTTTCTTTGAGTTCGACCTACAAAGATCAGGCTGAATCTGTCTTGCAGATGATATTTATTTGAGTCCGTACTATGGAACTCTGTAAGTCTGTTCTACAGACTTTGCGATGTAGTGGAGTCCATCCTGCTGAACACGGATGTCATTCCTGCTGACTTAGAATTTTACTCTTGATGAGTTTTCTTAATCCGAACTATTGGTCCCTTGGAAAGGCTAACACAAGTTTAGAGGGGGGTGAATAAACTTGTGACCAAAAACTAGATTAATTAACAAATAAGGTTCAGTTTTAACTTGTGTGGAGTTGAGCTGACAGAGCTGAGTCTAAGTCAAAATGACTTATGAAAAACTGAGTCAACCAGCAGCGGATTTAAGTTTTAGCCATTATCTGGATCATGTTGATACTATAAGAAAAAGCTAAGTAGCAAAACTGAATTCTGGTGAATGTCAATTTGTGAACTGTGTATGCTTGTAACAATCAGTTTCAGTATGCTGAATAAACAATAATAAATGTTGTATAGTAAATAATAGAATGTAAATGCGTAAAGTGAGTAGAGCCACAATTATAGTGGTTCCAGGTGGTGTAATCCTGTCAGTCCACTCTTCTTCTATGATGTAGGAGGAAAATCCACTAGAACTTCTTGGGGTACACTGTTAAAAAAAGTCCTAAACGATAGTCCTTGACTAATCCCTAGTGTCACTATCTAAACAACTAAAGAACAGGTTGGATTGCTGCTCTTCAACTGCTTGAACCACTGGTCCTTAGAGGATTGTATTGCCTCTTCTCCAGCTACCACCACAAACACAGTTTACCCGACTGAAAACAACTTTCCTTAGCAACTCCTTGACCGGATTGCTTCACAGTCTAAAACTTTGATTAAGAATCAAAGTTGTGCTGAGAATCAATAATTGATTCTTGCTTGTGGTTCTTCAAAGTGTCAAAATCTGGATATGATCGATGTATCTTGAACACTTGAAGAAATCTAGATATGATCTTGTTAAGCTCAAATAATGATAGCAATTCGAATGAACTAGGCTTGAGAACAATAACGCTTGTAATCTTGTTAATTCCGTTTTTTATCCTTGATGTCAAGTTCTCTATTTATAGTGTGCGGTCCAACATTCATCTTGCTTGAATTTGAATTGCTTCAACGTCAATATTTTCAGATGTCAGGTGTCAGTGACCGTTTTGACATGTCAGTTTCTCATCCAATACGAATCCTTGAATTATAATGTTCAATTGGACTTTCAGTTGCTTGCATGGCTGTGTTAGTCCTAGAGAAGGGTAAAACTATAGTCGAGGGGGGGGGGGGTGAATGACTATAGTGGAGTTTCAAAACTTTTCTTATATTTAAAAGCTTTTGGGCAGGGGACAAGTCCCTTCTTACTAAGTTATTTCAAGGTAGTTTAAGTAATCACAAATATATGATATAATATAAGCAATTAAAAGAATGCACTTAGGTAAATTTCAGAAAGTAAATTGACACAAGGCTTATAGTGGTTCAGGGTGGTGTAATCCCTTAATCCACTCACCTCATGTGATGATCAGAGGAATTCACTATTGTTTTCACAGATACAATAGTACGATTGTCCTTGACTTCACAAGCTTCACAATCTACAAGACTATCACTCCTTGACTGCAACAGCTTCAGTGACTTATTCTCATTCACTGCTCCTTTGGATCGAATCCTTCAGCAGCTATCACAAACACAACTCCTTCTCAGATGGCACTGATTCAGTTGCTTGATTGATGTGAATTGGATTCACAAACTTGTTGATCAATCTCAATGCTTGATGTTTGAATTGTAGCTCTCAATTTTGAGTTGATCACTAGATATTTCTTTTCAGCACAGATAGAAGACTTTTTACTTTGACAGAGTTTTTGCTCAGATTCTTGATCGTACTTGTTGTTTATTTCTCTTGCAAGTGCCTTCTATTTATAGCCTTGATTATTCTTGATTTGAATTTCCATCCGTTGGCTATATTAATGAGGGGAATAATTTTTGATTTTATTCTTGATTCCCCCTTAATTGTATTCTCCTTAATTTAACGATCAGATTTTTCTTTAAACGTTTACCATAGAATCTGTCCTTGATTGATCCTCTATTGATTGTGCATTTAATGCTTGATCTTCTATATCTTCTTCATATCTCAATAATCTGACTAAGTAAGGTTTACTCAGCCGTTCTTTGATCGGTCAAGTGATCCATCTGACTTTGCCGCTTAGATCTTCCTTCTCTCCTTTGTCTTTACTCAGCCGAAAGTCAATTTACTTTGCCGATTCACTGTTTCCTTCATTCTTTCAATTCAAGGAGAATCCTTGTACTTCACTAATCCTTGATTTGGGTGAGATTAGTGTACACCATATTTAACCATTAAGTTTCATCACTCAAAACATAAGTTAGACTTATCCAAGGTCATCACAGACTTCCTTGGTTATAAGTCGGACCATAATGTCTTCATTGCTTCTCTGCTGGTACTTGACTGGCTTTACTATGCCAAAAATCTGTTTTTGCTTTGCCGTCCTACCAACTAGTACAATACTTGTTTGACTCAACTTATACAACATGTCAGACTTTAAGTAAGGACTATACAGAGTGTTATAACTTATTTCAGACTTGCTATAACAGCTAGTATGGCCATCATAAAAACGTAATAAAATGTTTCTAACAATTTCCCCATTTTTTATGATGCCAAAACCCTCATAAGACTGAACATAAGTTTGCCAAATTTTTCATAAAAGAAATTAGAATAGAAAAAAAAAATTATCCATCCATTTAAGGGAAATCAGAAAGGATAATCTCAAAACATACTAAAGGAACATTAACTACATTTTGCTTGATTCTGTTTTGTACCTCTTGAATTTTGTAGTCTGAACCTCCTCAATGTCTTTCCAATCGATTTCCAGAAACTTCCACTTCCAGTATGCCATAGCAGTGTATGCAGATACTCCTTGAAAAAATCTTTTGGGAAAGAGTCTGTTAAAGTCAAGCATAGTTTCATTTTCCCTGGGCTCTCCAAAGTACTTCTCAAGTCTCTCCCTAGCTTCTGCAATGTGTGAGTCAGCAAACTTGGTATCATTGTATAGACCCCATTGGTCTTGTTTATTCATTTTCCCCATAGGGTAAAAGAATTTTTCCATATAGTTGAAGTCTTCTTGTTGCTCAGTTGGCAAGTCTTTTGGTCCCTTTGCAGAAAGTGGTATGGCTGAACTTGGTCTGCTAGTTCCACTACTTTGCTAGAGAGAAGCATGTTGTCTTTTGATGTCATTGTATATTTTGGCCATGTCAACTCTCCACTATTCATCCTGGTTGCTTAGCCAGTCTGCCCATGCTTGATCTTGTGTCATATTTGGATACAACCCTTCTTGAGCTCTGAAGAATTCTCTCACATGATCTAGGATCTCAGCCTCATATTCTTGCATGTTTCGTGAGTTGGAAAACTTATTTTCTCTCTGCTTGTGCTAGTTCTGTGTTCTTTTCCTGACCTCCTTTGATGGATTGAACCAGATCTTTGATGTCCAGGTCTTTGCTGTCCACCTGATCTATCTCTATCAGCATCCCTTCTTTGAATAGGATGGGGAAATCCTATACAAGGTTCATTTGAGGCCTTTTCTCTTTCTTCTCCGGCCTTTCTTTGCTGCTCCTCTGCTTCATTTCTGATTCTTATTTCCCTGTCCCTTGCTCACAGTTGTTCCTCTATAAAATTTGGGGGTCTTATTGTTCGGTAAAAACACGTTTTAAATTTATAATACCGAAACACCCCAAGTATAAGGTTCTGTAGTAAATGATGTTATCGGGTCGTCCTAAGGGAATGGAATGTTTATCGAATTTGAGTATAAATCTATATCGATTATGTCACAATTATTAACTAAACTAAGGCTGAAACTAACTAAAACCTAAACCTAAGAATTGAAATTAAAACAGGAATAAAAACAAGCAGAAAATAAGAAAACAGAAAGACGGACGAGCGTTCACTTTGATGAACGAGCGTCTGGAAACTAAATCTAATGGACGAGCGTCTGCTATTGCGGACGAACGTTCAACTACGAACAGAAACAGAAAAGTGCAGGAAAACAGCAGGAAACTAGGGTTTAAAAAAAAACTAGAACTTAAACTAAACTTAATCTAAACGATTTGATTAAAACAATTAAAGGAAAACACAGCGAGGCAACGAATCCACCCATCAACCAACAATCCCAACTAGATGGTGATCTAAAGACATAGTTTTTAGTAGTGATTTTTCATGAGTTCGATCAAATATCTTCAATCAAATTTCTAAGGTTTCGTTTATCTTTTCAAACAAACTAAACATGCAATCAAAACGAAATCACGAGATTGTTTCCAAACTCTTACTCAACTAGCCATGCCTAATCTCTTATAACATGAATAATTGCATTACTTTGAATAAAAGAGAACTTAAATAACATACTTTCATATAATCATTCAAGCATCACATAAACGGAGATCGTTTCATCAAATCTTAATTCAATAAAACTTAAACAATACAAAACAGATCTAAAGTAATGAAAAACTATGAAATAAACTCACTAAACTTAAGCATCGAACTCTCTAGTTGGTTGTGTTGATGATGGGCTTCCTCCGTCGACTCACTGCAAGGTTTCTAGCCAACAATCATATTGGAGATGATTGTTGGATTGGAGAAATTCATCTCTATGGAATAGTGGTTTTCTGGCCGCAGCTTTTTATGAAAATTGCGATCTCAATGTTGTGTAAAAAGTATGAAATTAGGGTTGGGGCTGCTGCTGTATTTATAAGGTGCTAAGTTGGCTAGCCTTAGGTCGGCGGCGGACGCTCGTTCACTTATATGGACGCCTGTCCAGAAAGCCTTAGACGCTATCAAGACGCTCGTCCAGATTCCGTCCAAACTCTCTGTTCAACTTTTCTTCTCTGGACGCTCGTCCGAATTACCAGACGCCCGTCCACATTGATGCAGAACGGATTCCTTGATATTTCCATCCTTATCTTGATTGATTTCTTTCCTTATCTATTTTATTTTCCCATATCTTTGATTGATCCTCTCTCATCTCGAAATTAAGCCTCCTAAAAGTTAAATAAACATTGCAAAATGTAGTGAAATCCAAATAATCATAATTAAATCAATTAAACACTTAAAATAACCAATTTTGCAAATAAATATATTAAAATCATCCTTACTAAATAATTACACTTAAACCCTTAATTCTCATGTAAATATGCAAATGTGGGGAAATAATAATGAAATATAACACTTAATAATCATATAAATATGGCCTTAACAACACCCCCACACTTAGCTTTTTGTACGTCCTCGGACAAAACAATCAAAACTATAGCTCAACTTTCATGCAATCCACATAGATCTCTAACTCACGTAACAAAAGATACAACAACTATAGCAAACAATACCATCACAGAGATAGATTCAGTGTATGTGTGACAAGCCCTTTTCAAATTTAACAAGCCTTTCAAAGAAATATCCTCTCAAAAATCCAATGACTATCCTAGCTATAGGCAGTAATAGCTCCACTCAAAGCCTTCCCACGCACTCAGTAGGATAATCCCTACAGCATATCATGCGGTTCTACTGGGTATAAGATCCATGATAACAAAGACTTCGCTTTATTTTTACTCATCATTTCCAAAATTTCAAATTTGACGCATATCAGAATGAGCTTTTACCCATCATAGTAGAATAGGACATTTCGAGATAATCCCCTACCTACTCAAATCATAAGGTAGCTTCTTCCAACTGTCGTGAGCTTCTGGTCATCATAGTGGTATAGGACATACGTGGTATACCCTACCTCACTCAAATCATAAACCAGCTTTCGACAAACGTATTTATTAATAATTCACTACTTATTCATTCTTTTTTCAAGACATCAGTTACATCTCACTTATCACATTCGAACTTTATGATATTCACAGCACCCGGTCTAACTAAGGTGTTACTATACTGACCTTCCTAAGAGAAATCACTAAAACAATGAAAGGATATAGTTCAAAAAATTTGCTTCAAAATCAAAGGCTCTCGTGAATGAAAAATGAATACTATCTCCATGAAAGTAAAGACATGCTATAATTATCTCACTAAGTCACATACTATCATCGTTAGAAAACTACAACTAGCAAGCATTTAGTTTCAACCATATGCTCGAGACTAACAAAAATTTAAATTTAGTAGAAATTTAACATTCACTCATATTTCAAAGGATATAGCATAAAACATACCCAATTTCCCCCCCACACTTAAATCACATTATGTCCTCAGAATGTGCAGAATAAAAGAAAAAGAAAACTTAGCTGGTTTCAACAGTGGTTGTCGGATGAAAGTTGGCAGAGGTCAGGCCGGAGCATGAATGTACCGCGACAACTCGAATAGACAACACTGGACATAAAAGCTTGCGAACCTGCTCAAAAGTATCTGCCACACTCGACACACCATATAATCTCGGGGTACACGGGGTACATGAGCAACACATAACACAAAACACTTACAATGAATGTAGGAGGAATAACCATCAACACAAAATCAACTAAAGTATTATTTCTAAAACAATAAAACAAAACAACCTAAGAAAAGAAAACGAACAAAGAAAACTAGGTTGCCTCCTAGGAGCGCTCTTTTAATGTCAATAGCTTGACACAAAGTTCAAGAATCAACCCGGATCGGGCCACTTTGGTTTGACTACCGCCACCTCAGTATCGGAATCAGAAGTATTGGGGCGGAAATGATTTTCACCACAACAACAAGTCAAGTGCGCTATAAGATCATTAAACTTTTCTCTCCAAACTACACTGACTCTCTTCTTCTAATTCTTGCGGATGATAGGCATAGGTGTGCTAACATGCTCAGGGATCTCAGAAGAAGGGTCCTCACAGGTAGAGGTAGGAATGTCATCATCTGACTCAAAGAAATAAGATGGAATCTCTTCACAAATCAGGACATCTGTACTCTCATCTCTTCTTTGGAAATAAAGAGTCTCAGGCTTCTCCTTTGGTTGCCCAAAATATTTCATAAGTCGATGGCCATTCACTTTAAAAGCTTGATTACCATACCCGTTCAAAGTAATGTCTCCACTTGGATTAACCTCGAGAATCTCAAAGGGACCAGACCATCTAGACTTGAGTTTACCCGGAAACAGGTGAAGTCTAGTATTATAGAGTAAAGCCATTTCACCAACTTTGAATTCTCGGTCCTTGATCTTAGCATCATGGAGTATCTTCGTTCTTTCCTTGTTAAGCTTAGCATTCTCGTATGCTCTGAGTCTGAATTCGTCGAGCTCGTTCAACTGTAACAACCGTTTCTCCCCACAGAGTTGGCTATCGAAATTTAAGAATTTAATTGCCCAGAAAGCTCTGTGCTCAAGTTCGACAGGTAAATGACAAGCTTTGCCATAAACCACTTGGAAGGGTGACGTGCCCATCGGGGTTTTAAATGCAGTACGATAAGCCCACAATGCGTCATCCAACTTAAGACTCCAGTTAGATCGATTATTGTTCACGGTCTTCTCTAAAATTCTTTTCAAGCTCTGGTTGCTTACCTCGACTTGGCCACTGGTCTGGGGATGATATGGTGTACCAACTTTGTGTTTGACACCATATTTTTCAAGGATTTTATCAAGCGGCGCATTGCAAAAATGAGTACCTTCGTCACTAATGAGTGCTCTTGGACAGCCGAATCTGGTGAAGATATTCTTTTGCAAGAATTTCTTCACTACTTTATGATCATTAGTTTGGGTAGCTATGGCTTCAACCCACTTGGAAACATAGTCGACACAGACGAGGATATATTTATTACCGCACGAAGATGGAAAGGGTCCCATAAAATCAATGCCCCAAACGTCGAAAACTTCGCATTCAAGAATGGGCTTTAGTGGCATTTCCATCCTACTACTCTGCCGTCCAGTTCTCTGGCACCTATCACAACCTTTACAAAAGGCTTCTGCATCTTTAAATAGAGTCGGCCAGTAGAATCCAGCTTGAAGGATCTTTGCAACCGTCTTCGGTGTTCCATAATGACCTCCGGTAGGACCGCTATGGCACTGTTCTAGGATATCCCACTGATCATGCTTAGGAACACACCGTCGAAGCAATCCGTCCTTACAGACTCTGAACAAATAAGGATCTTCCCATACGAGATATTTAAGATCAGAAAAGAACTTTTTCTTCTCCTGATACGTCATGTCCTCTAAATGACCACTCGCTAAATAGTTGACGTAGTCAGCATACCACGGCCTAACCGTTTCAAGCTTCATCAATTGCTCCGTCGGAAAATCAATGCCTATATCATTGTGATTCTCTGCACCCTCATTTACTAAGCGAGATAAATGATCAGCCACAATATTCTCACTACCTTTCTTATCATTAATCACAAGGTCAAACTCATGTAAAATCAGAATCCATCGAAGTAACCTTGGTTTTGCATCTGCTTTGTCCATAAGGTAGCGTAGGGCTGCATGATCGGTCCATACAACAACTTGAGACCCTAGAAGATAACTTCTAAACTTGTCAATGGCAAAAACAACGGCTAAGAATTCCTTCTCAGTTGTGGTATAATTGCATTGAGCCGGGTTCAAGGTGCGGCTCGCATAATAAATGGGCCTGAACCTTTTATCAACTCTTTGACCCAAAACTGCGCCTACGGCGTAATTAGAGGCATCGCACATCAACTCGAAAGGCTTGGTCCAGTCAGGTGCAACTAAAATAGGGGCACTGATAAGCTTGTCTTTCAGACAATTGAAAGCTTCTTTGCACTTCGCATCGAACACGAAATCTACATCTTCTTTCAAAATATTTGATAAAGGCTTGGCAATAGTAGAAAAATCTTTAATGAAACGCCTGTAGAAGCCAACATGACCTAGAAAACCTCGTACCTCTTTCACTGTCTTAGGGTACGTCATTCTTTCGATGGCTTCGACCTTAGCCTTTTCAACTTGAATACCAGCATTGGACACCTTATGTCCCAAAACGATCCTTCGTCTACTAGAAAATGGCATTTTTCCCAGTTAAGCACCAGATTTTTCTTAACACACCGTTGGAGTAACATATCTAGGTTCTTTAAGATTTCATCAAAGCTATCGCCGTAGACTGAGAAGTCATCCATGAAGACCTCCATGCACTGCTCCACAAGTCCATCAAAAATGGCCAACATGCACCGTTGAAAAGTCGCTGGTGCGTTGCATAAGCCGAATGGCATTCTGCGAAAAGCAAAAGTACCAGATGGACATGTAAAAGTTGTCTTCTCTTGGTCATTAGGATCAATGGCTATCTGGAAGTAGCCAGAATAGCCATCAAGGAAACAATAATACTTATGACCACTCAGTCGTTCAATAAGCTGGTCGATGAAGGGTAGGGGAAAGTGGTCCTTGGCAGTAACCTCATTAAGTCTACGATAGTCAATACAGACTCTGTAGCCTGTCACGAGTCGTAAGGCAACTTCCTCCCCTATTTCATTCTTTTCGACTGTGATTCCGCCTTTCTTTGGCACAACTTGAGTAAGGCTGACCCACTCGCTATCGGCGATTGCATAGATGATGCCCATGTCAAGCCACTTTATCACTTCTTTCTTGACAACCTCCTGCATATGCGGATTCAGACTTCTCTGAGGTTGTCTAACCTTTTTAGCTCCCTCCTCCGTTCGGATTTTATGCATGCATACATCTGGGCTGATTCCTCGGATATCACCCACTTGCCATCCGAACGCGAGGATATTCTTTTTAAGCACTTCTATCAGCTGTGCTTCTTGCTCAGGGTCGAGTTTCGAAGAAATGATCAAAGGAAATTTATCTCCATCCTTAAGAAAGATATACTTAAGGTGTTTCGGAAGCGGTTTGAGCTCTAAATCAGTAGGTGGTTGCTCAATACTAGACTTTAACGGGCCACCTTTCTCCTTATGAGCTTGGAGTGGTTGACTAAAGAATAGCTCATCTTCCCGAGGCTCAACCCCAGAAAGGTACTGGATCAACTCATCCATAGAAATCCTCCGGTCAACACTTGCTTCCTTTTTCTTGTGATCGATCATTTTCCTTAACTCTTCATCTTTAAGCTCTTCTGCCAACCCTTCCCAATCATCTACTTCCCAATGAGTAGTTTCTCTCCAAAAGTCTACCTCGTCCCAACTACCCATCAGAGCTTCTTCTTCACCAGGGATGAAGTCTTCCTGACTCAGTTCTTTGAAATCATTGTTTGTTGCTGGGCATCTCCATGCTTCTAACTCACTAACAGGCTCAGTGCGAGCGAGTGAAGATGACTCGTCAATGCCTTCGGCTTGAAATGAATTAGAAGATGGTCCGCAGTCAGCTTGATCTTCAATGTCCATCACTTCAAAAACACCTATCTCTGTCAACTCCTCTGCTTCTTCAGAGTAGGCATCTTTTTCATCCTCGTAAATTGCTTCAACAAACGATATTTCATCAATTACGGCTCTTTCAAGATATGTCCCTCGGGTGAAGGTAACGGATGTGTCATCGACTCTAAGAGTAATCTGTCCTTTGCAGAAGTCGATGAGAGCGTTAGAAGTGTCTAAGAAGGTTCGGCCTAGAATTAGAGGCATCTCCATATCAGGTGGATAGTCTAGAATAACCCAGTCGGTAGGGAAGACTAAATGTTCAACTTGAAGGAGAACATTAGCTACACAACCGGCTGCAGACCGGCTAGATCTATCTACCATCTGAAGAGAAATAGGGCGTTCCCGCATCCTTTTATCTAACCCGAGCTTTTTCATACGTTTAATGGCATCACATTAATAGAGGCCCCTGAGTCACATAAGACATTTTCGAACAAATGGCCTTCGATCTCACAGGAGATTGAAGGTCTTCCAGGGTCACCTCGCTTAACAGCAATTTTCTGTGAAACCATCGCGCAATCTTCGCGTAGCACTTCTTCAGCCATCCCCTGAAGCTTTCTCTTACTCCCACATAATTCTTTAAGATACTTAGAGCATTTAGGCATTTCAGTTAATACCTCGGCTAAGGGCATACTAACTTGAGTGTCTCTAAGCATCCTCCTCACTCCAGCATACTGCTTGTCATTAGTGAGGGCTTTCTCTTTCCTTTTTGGGGGATAAGGAAGGGCTTTATCATTCCCTGTGGCTTGATTCTTTATCGCCTCATCCTTCCTATCCTTCCATCTTACGAACTTTTCGTTCTTTTTCTTAGTCAGGGGTACCGCCCCTTGACTTTCCTTTCTTTCCCTGTCATCAGAATTATTTTCATCCTCCGAAGAATTGTCACTAAGCTCCTCATCGTTGCTTTCTTCGGCATGTGGTTTCTGATTTCCCCCTCCTGAACTCATGGCGTCAGGAGGGGCTACTCGTTTCCCGACATCTTGCCGGGTCCAGCCTGCTTACCGCTTCTCAACGTTACTTCATTTAACTCCTCTTCTTGTCCATACTCCCATTGTGGTGTAATGGCAGTGCAAACATTCACATCAGCTTTTGGGTTTCTCTCGGTATAACTCGGAAGTTTACCGTGAGGTCTGCTTGCTTGCTGGTCTGCCATATGACCAACTTGTCTCTCAATAGCTTTAACACTAGTAGACAGAGTCTTCACCATGTCTACCAGCTCATCAAATTTGTGTTGAAGGACACATGAGGTGGTATGATTTTGAGTTTGGTTCCATCCTCCTTGAGGCCTTTGGGAGTTAGGAGCTGTCCTTTGATAGTTTGAGTTGAAAGAATTCGAATTTGAAGGGCAGGTGGTAACTTGGCTTCATTGAAGTTTTGTCGTTGAAATCCTGAGTAGTTCTGGCTTTGATTGAAGTTTCGGAAGGTTGGTTTTGATTATCCATTAAATTTACTTCTTCCGTCATCTCCGTTCCTACCTGCATTCCAAGATCAGAAGGCTGCGTCTGAAGATTGGCCAGCTGCTTGCTTATCAATTCCATCTGAGCAACCAATAGCTTTGTATCAGGACTGCTTGCAGTACCTTCTTTCTTAACAACATTGGACTTCTTGGGAGTCGACCACATATTGTTCTTGGCGATGGTCTCAGCCACTCTATAGGCAGTCTCATCGCCTCCCCCTAAGAAGGATCCATGAGCTGTGGAGTCAAGATAGTCTCTATTAGGTTGAGAGACACCTCTATAGAACAGTTCCAACAACTCATGTCTGTCATATCCGTGATTGGGGCATTTCCTCATCAAGAGATTCAATCTCTCCCAAGCTTTGCCAACAGTCTCATCCTCCAACTGCTCAAACGTAGCTATTTCCCGTTTCATCTCCATAATCTTGCCTGGTGAAACCCACTTAAGAGCGAAGGCTCTTTTGACATCATTCCATGTATGGAGAGAATGATGTGCCAACGATTTAAACCACCGACTTGCTTCACCTTTCAAAGCAAAGGGAAATAGCTTTAACTTGACTATCTCAGAATCAACACCAGGATAATGGCCTGCTTCACAGATTTGTACAAATGTGGATAAGAAGTCGTGCGGATCTTCCTTAGATGTACCATGGAAAGAGCTATTCTAAACTAGAGCAACTACTCCGTTCTTTAGATCGAAATGTAATCCTCCCATGTTAGGAGGACGAATAGGTCTATGCCCCTCGAGAAAGTCTTGATTTAGATATGGGGTGTAGGGATCCTGGTTCAGTTGATTAAGCTGGTTTTGTCTAAATTGTTGAAGTTGTTGATTTATGCCAGCTTGTTGATTCTGCTGTTGCTGTAGAGCTTGCATTTGTTGCAGAATTAGATTTAACTGAGCTTGGGGATCAGGATTTGGAATTGGTGGATCTTGATCCGCCATTATGTCCAAATCAGGGAAAAGCCTCCTTCTAAAAATAGATCGTTCAGGCTCGGGATCGAAGATTAGACGTCCCTTCTTACTTCTCGTTTGCAGAAACCAGAAGAAAGGAAAAGGAAGAAATCCACCTTAGGGTTGATTAGAACAGGTTTAGAAAAGGTTTGATGGTTTAGAGGGAGAAAAGAAAGGAGAAGAGAAGATAGAAAAGAAGTGATGATTGAACAGACTGAACTGCCGTCCAGTGTTAGTGGACGTCCGTTCAGAGCTGAACGCTCGTTCGAATAAATGAACGGTCGTTCGGGGGACAGGATTGAAGTGGACGGGCGTTCAAGTTATTAAACGCTCGTCCAGACATCGAAAATCTAAAACTAAGGCTTAAAACTTAAAAACGAAATAGAAATAATTAAGGAAACTAAAAGGAACGTAAGGAAATAATTAAAGGCTAATCTAAAATTATGGAAACAATTCTAAAATTATAGAAACTAATATAACTATAAAAAATTAAAGAAAATAATTGAAGGAAAATAAAATTAAATAAAACAAGGTAAAACGAAGACAAGAATAAAAGTAATTCTAAAATTTAGACCTACAAATTAAAATTAAGATCGATATAAAATTTTATACCTAAAAGAATCCGACAACCGTTACCGATTCCCCGGCAACGGCGCCAAAAACTTGTTCGGTAAAAACATGTTTTAAATTTATAATACCGAAACACCCCAAGTATAAGGTTCTGTAGTAAAGGATGTTATCGGGTCGTCCTAAGGGAATGGAATGTTTATCGAATTCAAGTATAAATCTATATCGATTATGTCACAATTATTAACTAAACTAAGGTTGAAACTAACTAAAACCTAAACCTAAGAATTGAAACTAAAACAGGAATAAAAACAAGCAGAAAATAAGAAAACAGAAAGACGGACGAGCGTTCACTTTGGTGAACGAGCGTCTGGGAACGAAATCTAATGGACGAGCGTCTGCTATTGCGGACGAGCGTCCAACTACGAAGTAAAACAGAAAAGTGCAGGAAAGTTGCAGGAAACTAAGGTTTAAAAACTAAGTTTAAACTAAGCTTATGCAAACGATTTGATTAAAACAATTAAAGGAAAACACAACGAGGCAACGATTCCACCTATCAACCAACAATCCCACTAGATGGTGATTAAAGACATAGTTTTTAGTAGTGATTTTTCACGAATTCGATTGAATTTCTTCAATCAAATTTCTAGGGTTTCGTTTATCTTTTCAAACAAACTAAACATGCAATCAAAACGAAATCACGAGATTGTTGTTAGGTGTAGTGCCGAAAGACAATTTGTGTAATGGTTTTTAATGGATGACAGAATTTATCTCACCTTATTACTTGCTTTGTGCTTGTAAAGTAATACACTGCTGCAAACCCTAAGTATATCTGTATGTAACCACTTAACTCAGTGTATGGATTACACGTGAGGATTGAGTTAGTGGAGATATGCATAAACTGTTAGTCCATGGTGAACTTAATCAGAGTTTAGGGTATCTTGATTAAAACACCAATAATGCGCCCAGAACACCTTAGGGTGTGATAGTCTTATCCGGACTGTCGGTAGAGGGTACCTACGTGGGGCATTTATATATGATGGCATTCATATAGGACTGGACCGATTTAATCTGAATTTCTCGGTATAATTCCGTAATCGAGGAATCTTATTAAATCATTAGATGATCATATATGGATCAACCTTAATCCTGAGGTGATCACAGGGTGCTGCTTGTCCCGGGGTAGTGTTTGATGTGTTAGTTACGGTTCACTTAAATATGTGTTCCAAGCCACTTCTCATTGGCACTATCTCCAGATGAGTGAGTAGTTCTGATTTTCACAGACATGGAATCCATTCATTCCTGCGGGAAGTAGAGAGACAATCCCCTTATTTGTTAGCCCTAAGAAAGTGATCGATCCCGGGAGTTCGCATTTGACTAATTAGCTACTGGTTAGATATGTGCACTAATTGATCATCAGGGGGTTGATGGTAAATAAGGATAAGATATTCTGAGTCGGGTTCACGGAGACTTCCCACTCAGAATGGACAGTCTATGGAGGGTTAATCCGTATGTAGTGATTATATCAATGGACGCTTATTCACTCTATGGGTTGAGTATAAGTATATATCTATAATCGGTAAAGTTCAGTTTCGGGTTTATGGTGGCGTAATCCCGGAATTAATAATTAATGTACTTATTATGTTCGATGAATAATTAATTATTGGAGCTACTGGTTATAGGTCCATGGTCCCCGATGTGGCTTCTGTAATTCGGACTAATAATCTTGTTATTCGGGCCTTAGTGATAATTAATTGGCTGGGCTAATTAATTGATATGCATGGATATTATTTAGTTGGACTAAATAATCTAATACACATAAAAGACATTTTATGTGGGCTTGGAAACCCTAAGTGTGGCGCCATCTCCTCCTTAATTATCACAAGAATTAATTTTTGGTGATATGGAAAATAAAAGATATTCTTGTTATATGATTGGTTGGTTGACTTGTTATTTGATTTCCTATTGGTCAATACATGTCACAATTAGTCATTAAGGAAAATATCTTTTTATTTTGTTTAATTAATTATTTATTTAATTAATTAAAACTTTGAGACCAAGGATTTACTCTCCTATAAAAGGAGAGTTATTCCAAGTGTAGATGGCATTGTAAATTTCGACCACATCACCATAAAAAGAGAGAAAAATTGTTTTTTCTTGTCTAGGGTTTTTAGTAGAAGAAAAACTTTGAGTTTTTCTTGGCGTTGCATATCAAGGAGGCTCGTGTATCAAGAAGGGTGTCCACCAACCGCCGTTTGGAGAACACATCGGAAGATCAAGGCGACTCTTCCCGTTATTGGTAACATAATCTTAAACCCCCCTTGTAGTACTTAAGTCCTTTAATTATGAATTGTGTCATATAAATCGTGATCCATCCGCTGCGCATAGATCTAACTCGTTTAGATCTAAGAACCTGCATCCTTCAATTGTTTCCAAACTCTTACTCAACTAGCCATGCCTAATCTCTTATAACATGAATAATTGCATTACTTTGAATAAAAGAGAACTTAAATAACATACTTTCATATAATCATTCAAGCATCACATAAACGGAGATCGTTTCATCAAATCTTAATTCAATAAAACTTAAACAATACAAAACAGATCCAAAGTAATGAAAAACTATGAAATAAACTCACTAAACTTAAGCATCGAACTCTCTAGTTGGTTGTGTTGATGATGGGCTTCCTCCGTCGACTCACTGCAAGGTTTCTAGCCAACAATCATATTGGAGATGATTGTTGGATTGGAGAAATTCATCTCTATGGAATAGTGGTTTTCTGGCCGCAGCATTTTATGAAAATTGCGATCTCAATGTTGTGTAAAAAGTATGAAATTAGGGTTGGGGCTGCTACTGTATTTATAAGGTGCTAAGTCGGCTAGCCTTAGGTCGGCGGCGGACGCTCGTTCACTTACATGGACGCCCGTCCAGAATGCCTTAGACGCTATCAAGACGCTCGTCCAGATTCCGTCCAAACTCTCTGTTCAACTTTTCTTCTCTGGACGCTCGTCCGAATTACCAGACGCCCGTCCACATTGATGCAGAACGAATTCCTTGATATTTCCATCCTTATCTTGATTGATTTCGTTCCTTATCTCTTTTATTTTCCCATATCTTTGATTGATCCTCTCTCATCTCGAAATTAAGCCTCCTAAAAGATAAATAAACATTGCAAAATGTAGTGAAATCCAAATAATCATAATTAAATCAATTAAACACTTAAAATAACCAATTTTGCAAATAAATATATTAAAATCATCCTTACTAAATAATTACACTTAAACCCTTAATTCTCATGTAAATATGCAAATGTGGGGAAATAATATTGAAATATAACCCTTAATAATCATATAAATATGGCCTTAACACTTATCATTGATCCTTCAGGCTTGTTTGTTTCACCCTTTTTGGCCGCATCATCCCTTTGCTGGAGTAAGATGCTGTTTGTGGCCTCTGCTGTTCCAATCAGAGAGTCCAATTTTGACTCAATGGATGTGAATCTATTATCATGATTAGTCAGTTTCTCAGTGACACTGTGAAATCTGGTGCCGAATGCCAATGCCATTGAATCATTTTCTTGGGAAATGTGTTGTCTGAGATCTGCAAGGTTGTTAGTAATATTGATGTTGAGCTGTCTCATCAGATTTCCTTGTTGTTGGACAACAATATTCTGCGCATCAATGTACTCTGCAATGGCCTGGAACTTTTGCTCAATGGAATAACTTTTATCATTAAATGCTGAAGTCATGGATCTGAGGTACATGGCTTGCTGCTCCAATTCTTCAGCCAGCAGATCTGCTGCTTTTTCAAAAGTTTCGTTGGAGATGCCAGTGACCAGCTGAGAGAGTTTATGCCGGGTGTCAGCTGGTTCTGGTTCTGTTTGCTGCCCTTTGTCTTGTTGTTGGGTAACATCTGCATCGCCTGCCAAATCTTCAAGTATTTGGGTCGATGTGTATGCTGGGGTAGTTTGGACAGCTATTCCCCCTTGCTCTGTGCTGGGGATTCCCTTGACTGAAGTGGAAGCAGCTGAGCCACTGTCTAATACTGCTGTCGGCTGAATAGTAGTATCCACAGGAGTTTGTGGAATTTGCTCATGATTGTTAGCTGGCTTAGTTTGTGATGTTGGTGAGGTTGTCTCAGCTGGTGTTGACTTTGTTGGACCTTGTGGTTGTAGAAACGAACTTAGGAGAATGTTATCATGATTTGCATCTAATGGACTCTTGTAAGAAGAAGTATATGTGGAACAACCTCCTGGATTCCAACTCAAAGGAAAAGAAGATAAAGTATACAAACTCAAGAAAGCTCTATATGGACTCAAACAGGCACCTAGAACTTGGTATGAAACACTATCACAATTTCAAATCAAGAATGGATTCAACAAAGGAACTATAGATAAAACTATGTTCAAATTAGAGGAAGGATCAAGTACATTGCTAGTACAAATTTATGTTGATGACATTATCTTTGGATCGAGAGGATGAAAAGCTGTGTGAGAAATTTGCAAATTTAATGAAGAGCAAATTTCAGATGAGCATGATGGGAGAATTAAATTATTTTCTTGGCCTTCAAGTGAAACAAATGAAGGATGGCATTTTTGTCAGTCAAGCCAAGTATACAAAGGACTTAATACACAAATATGGTATGGACACAAGTGGCACAGCAGATACACCAATGTGTGCAAGAGTCATTCTTGAAAAAGATGTTGATTAGAAAATGTATAGAGGAATCATTGGATCCCTACTTTATCTAACTTCAAGTAGACCTGATATAGCATTTGCAGTAGGAGTATGTGCAAGATTTCAAGCTCAACGAAAAGAATCACATCTTCTAGCAGCCAAAAGAATATTCAAATACCTGAAGAACACCATCAATGTTGGAATTTGGTATCCAAAAGATGGAGGACTCAAGTTAATATCATATTCAGACTCTAACTATGCTGGATGCAAGATAGATAGAAAAATCACTTCTGGAACATGCCAGATGCTAGGCACTAGACTAGTCTCTTGGTTTAGTAAAAAGAAAAACTCCATATCAACATCAACAGCTGAAACAAATTATATAGCAGCAGGCAGTTGCTGTGCACAAGTACTATGGATTAGACAACAGCTAAGGGATTATGGAATAGAGGAAAAGACAATTCCTATTATGTGTGACAACACAAGTGCCATATCTATTACTGAAAATCCATTATTACACTCAAGAACAAAGCATATTGATGTGAGACATCATTTCATCAGGGATGATGTTGAGAAATGAGATGTTATTCTAAGATATATACCCACTGAAGATCAATTGGCTGACATCTTCACTAAACCACTCAGTCATGAAAGATTTAGCATGTTAAGAACTGAGTTGGGAATGATTGAAATTGACTAAGTACCAAAGAGCGGCTAACTGGGGTAAATCATCTAAGTGACTTCATCAGTTGTTTAAGCCTTTGCCATTACAGGAGATGTAGCAGGTAAGGCACTGGTACTCAATGAAGTTAAGTACACCGATTGTTAGGAACGGTAGAATAAAGCAGCTCAGTGAAAATTCACTACATCGGCTAAGTGACCAGCCAAGGCACTCCACCGAAATATAGAATGGAGAAATGGGCAAATTGAATTGTGAACCAAATCAACTTTTATACACGTGGAGAATAAGGAATTTATGGAGAATTATTCTGTGGAAGATTATACACGTGGAGATCAATTTACAATTATGGAGGCAACCATTTTATTTATTGTTCGGAGGATTTTTTGCATCACTAAACAAAAACAATTTATAAACCCTAACCTATATGCAAAACTAACTCCTAACCGGCCGAATACCGGGTAATTGCTAGTAAAGCGGGATAAGTGTCGATCCACAGGGAATTGGGTTGATGAATCCAATCTTATTAATTCCTTTCAATTGTTACTTACGAAAACAAATAAACGAAAGAACAAACATAAAAACACATAGAAAAATAAACATAAGCTAAGAATAATAAAAACGACCTAAACTAAAGATACATGGGATTAAACATTACACAAACTAAGTGATTTCAATCCAAGTTCATCTCATGATTTTAATTCAATATTGTGGTTTCACCTTTACACGAGATACAAACTCCTAATTCCTTAGTGAATCTGCTTCTCAAGCTATGAACTCCTAATCTCTTAGTGAATTCAATTATCGATCTCTCCTCTCTCGAATGTTGAGACCAATTTCCATACAAAATGAAGGTGTAGATTCAAGTTAACTCTCGTATTTTAGAATCTAGCAACCTAGATAATTAACCAATTAATTTGTCACGAATTAATGATTAAAGATCCTATCTTTCTATGGTGATCTAGCGTTTACGCAACTCTCGTATTGTAAAACATCAATAGCAAACTAATCGCTCGATCTAATTCACATGACATCATAAAGCGCATAGAAAAATACAAAACGAATTAAAGCTCATGAAAATAAAACAAGGATTGAATAAATTAAAAAGGATTAAACTCATATAGTTTGGTACAATGGATGATCTCCATGATTCAACTGATGAAAATAAACATCCTAATCTAACCCGGATCAACCGAGCACAAGGCTCGGGTGACCGGCCTTGGGAACCTCAGAAGGTGCGGCTGCTGCTTGATATATGTGGCTGCTGTGTTATATGAATTCCTTAGGGTTGAGATATACGGCTGTATATATAGAAATCTGAGGTGGTTTAGCCTAAGTCGGCCGTGGACGCTCGTTCAAAAAGGGTGGACGCCCATTCACATAAAATCTGAAGACTCTGTTCTGATTTTCCTCCCTTGGACGCCCGTCAATTCTGGACGCAACTTCAGACGCACGTTCAAGGCAAGTCTGAACTCTCTGAATTGAATTTCTCAGCCTGGACGCCCGTCCGGCATAGTGGACGCCAGTTCAGCTGGATCAACACTTGATTTCTTTCCTTATATCTTTTATTCTTCCATAAATCTGATTGATTCCTTTCCACTCGAATTTATCTCTTTAAAAATCATCTTTTCCATCAACAATGTGTATCTACAATGTAGGAAAAACATACCAAAGCGTAACGATATTCCAAAATAATATAAAATCACAATTTAAGCACATAATTCGTTACGTTTTGCAATTTAACTATTGAAAACACCACTTGCTCAATATTTCAATTATAAAGCTCGATTTCTAAGAAAAAACATCCAGATATGGGGGAAATTGACATAAAATATATCCTTATAAAACGTATAAAATCACAGTTAACATTTATCTGATTATAAACGCCTCGATTCCTCGGATTTATCATTAGTTACCTCAATCCACTCCCCCACTTCACTCGAATATCAGGATTCGTATACACAAAATCACTCCATTATGTCATAAAATCCTTCCACATTCAAACCACGTTCACACTACCCAAACCATCCTATATAAACAACACTAAGAGGTATTTCAGAAATCTTTACACTCTCTTGCAAATCAAAAATTCTATTGCAATTTCGAAGCTCTCCTTAAAAAATTCTATTAACTTCCAACAATGGCTTCATCCTCCTCAAACACCCAAGCTGGATATGAAAATTCGATTGCTACTGGATCGTTCTTTCAGGAAGAACAATACTTAAAGCTATGCGGAAATGATGAGGAACCAAAACGCTTGGCAGCTGGATGCAAAAACCTAAGATTATCAACATTTCTAAACCCTCCAATAACTGAAATCTGTTATGAAAGTCTAATCTCCTTCTGGAAAACTGCAAAATATGTTTCTGGGCTCCTTGCAGAAAAAGGTGATGAATGGGAGGAAAACAAAATTGTTGCATCAGCCAACGGCACATAAGTGGTCATCACGGCAAAGGTAATTCATACTCACCTTAAACTTTCAAATAAGGGTCAAGCTTTGGTACCAAAAAACTTGGATGATTTCTGGACAACAAGCCAAAACTGAAAATCCAGGATCTAAGAAGGTCAATTGCCTCAGATCTGCACTAAAGAAACCATTCAGTGAGTTCAGTGCCCTAATTGGAAAGAGCATTGAAGGAAAGCTAGGGGCAAATAATTCCATGACAGAAGCCAGAATGCGACTGATGGGAATCATCTACAACAATTTGGAATTCAACTGGGCAACCTACTTCTTCTTGAGAATCAAAGAGCAAATTCAAGGTGAAGCTAATGTGGCCAAAAAGGGGATAGTAGAAAGGAAGAAAAAGAAAGGCAAATTTTGGGTGAAAAAGTCATATGGGATTCAGTTGCACTATTTGCTACAATGTCTCCAAGTTCCTGTTGTAAAACTCCACAAAATGCATGAATCCAAAGTCATGTTTACCTATGTCAAACAGCAAAAGAAAGCAGAAGGGGGGAAGAGAAAGAAAACCACAACACATCCCTCTTGCCAAAGAAAGAAACAAAAAGTTCAAAGAAACTTGGACAAAGAAAATTTTGGACGGTTAATTGATGAAGAAGAAGCAGAAGATTCTGAAAGTGAAGCAGAACAACCACAGGAAGAAAGTGGTAGTGAAAATGAACAACCTCCACATAAGGAGATTGCAAGTAATGCTGGAGATAATGATGAAGAAACTCCAGAAGAACCTACACAAATGTCTGCAAACGACATTGATGATAGAATTATAGAATATCTTGAGTGGAAGGAAGGGGATTCCAGAACTCAACTTCAAGACTCCGAATGCATGCTTTCTGAGGATGCCTGTTTTTTCAATTTTCTGGGAATCACAACCCTGGTTGGTGTACTTGATGAATCTCAACTCTGGGATATGGTTGATGCAGCAAAGGCAAAACTGCCACAAATCCCTGACCAAAACAGTGATGACTCGGAAGACGGTGAAGATGATCAGGACAATACTGATCAGGATGATGGTGATGATCATGAAGACAATGATGATGATAATCCCCACGCTGATGATGGTGATAAACAAGGAGAAGAGGATACCCCTAGACCAGCACTCTTGACATCCATTTGATAGACTTTGAATTCTTTGTGTGCAGCATAAGCTGGAGGAGTCTGATTGCCTCCAGTCTTGCCACTGGTGCAAATGTTTCATCATAATCTATTCCTTCTGCTTGAGAATAACCTTTTGCAACTAGCCTTGCTTTGTTTCTGACAACTGTTCCTTGCTCATCCATCTTTTTTCTGAATACCCATTTTGTTCCAATGATGTTGGTTGTGTCTGGTCTGTCAACAAGTTCCCAGACTTCATTTTTTTTCAAATTCATTTAGTTCTTCTTGCATGGCTGTAATCCAATCTGCATCTTGAATTGCATCATCTATTGTCTTAGGTTCCACTTGTGATAGAAAACACGTTAGCATATGCTCAAGTTGTCTTCTGGTTCTAACTCTTGTGTGAATATTTCCAATGACTTGTTCTTCAGGATGATCTCTTAGCCAAATTAGGTCAGGTTGAAGTTGTTCATCACTTGGTGCTTCTGCAACTTCAGGTTCTACATGAGCTTCTAGTTCTAGTGCTTCTTCTGTTGTGTTGACATGTGGCTCGTTTTGATTTTCAAAATGATGATTCAAAATGGTAGCTGGTATGGTTGTATTTGTATATACTTCCCTTTGTGTTGCTTTTTCTTCTTGATTTTGAAGACTTTCACCATTTGTGTTTGGTTCATCAAATACTACATGTATTGATTATTCAATCACCAATGTTCTTTTGTTGAGAACTCTGAATGCCTTGCCGGTGTCTGAGTATCCCATAAAGATTTCTTCATAAGCTTTTTCATCAAAGGTGTGTAACTGATTCCTGTTCAAAACAAAACATTTAGATCCAAACATGTGAAAATGTGAGATGTTAGGTTTTCTTCCATTCCATATCTCATATGGAGTTGTTCCATGATGTTTGTTGATGATTGATTTGTTCTGAGTATAGCATGCTGTGTTTGCTGCTTCAGCCCAAAAGCTCTTTGGTTGGCATGCTTCTGCAATCATTGTTTTGACTGCTTCTTTGAGAGTTCTGTTTCTTCTTTCTACTACACCATTTTGTTGTGGAGTTCCTGCTGCAGATAATTGATGTAATACTCCATTTTCTTCACAATAAGTTCTGATCACTTCATTTAGAAACTCTGTGCCTCTGTATGGTCTGATCTTGATAATCTTTAGTTCTTTCTCATTTTGAATTCTTCTGAGTAGATCTGGCATCTTCTTGAGTGTCTCTATCTTCTTATTCATGAATATGGTCCAGGTGAATTTGGAGAAGTCATCTACCACTACTAGAGTGTATTTATTTCCACTTACATTTACTGGTGTGACTGGTCCAAACAGGTCCATATGTAACAGATGCAGAATTCTTGTTGTAGATTGGTAGGGCTTTGATTTGAAGGAGCTTTTGATTTGCTTTCCTTTTTGGCATGCATCACAGAGACTTTCCTTCTTGAATGTGATTTCTGGCAGGCCTTCAACTAACTTGTTCATTGATAATGTGTTAATGGTCTTGAAATTTAGATGATTTAATCTTCTATGCCAAATCCAGCTGGTTGATTGTTTATTTTTGACAAACAAACATGTTTCTGCTTTAGCTGTTTTCCAATCCACCACATACATGTTATATTTTCTTCTTCCTGCAAGAACTACTGTGTTGGTTTGGCTGTGAATTACTTTGCATCCTTCCTTGTTGAAGTGTATATTGTAGTCTTTGTCACGGAATTGGCTGATGCTCAGCAAATTGAAGTTTAGTCCCTTAACTTATGCCACATTTTGAATTTTCAAATTGTTCTTGAGCATTTTGCCTTCCCCCTTAACCTTTCCAGAGTTTTCTTTTCCTCCAAATGTGACTTTGGGTCCATCAAAAGCTTTGAAATCAGTGAGCCATCCTTTGTTCCCTGTCATGTGTCTGGAACATCCACTGTCAATGTACCCGACATCCTACAAAACAAATAAATTATGTTTAGGTACCCAACACTGCTTCGGTCCATAACTGTTAGCAGTCATGCCTTCTACTCCGAGTGTATATCCAAATGATCTTCTTTTTGGATAATTGAAATCATCAACTTCATATGTATAAGGCATGGCAGAATAGCTTCTGATATTTCAACTGAAAGTATTCTGATACTTTTATCTACTTTTTGGTGCATTTGCATCCTTCTTCACCTTCCAATATGCAGTGGGCAACCTATGCTGCTTCATGTGTCTAGGAACATACCTAGATTGACCTTTCTTAAACACATGATGCATATCATGGTATGGTTTCTTCTTGTATTTTGGAGGTGCAACATTCCAATCATCCTCTAAAGGATAAAGTCTTCATTTACCTTTCAGTAGGTCTTTGTTTTTGGTTGACTGGAATGATGGTTTAGTCTGCTGTTTCACTATATTAGGTTTTGACTTCACCGGTACAGGATGAGTGGTTGAAATTATGGTCTGTCCTTTTCTGATCTTTGGTCCATTATTGGTTCAGATTCAGAATTGTGTTGTCCATTGTTTCTATTCTCATCCTAACTATTGTAGCCAAGACCAAATCTGGATCCAAACCTTCTTTGAGGTTTGTAAGCTGGTGCATTTAGTGGTGCAGTGGTGTTTTTAGCTGCTAGGTGGATTTTCTCAGCTGATCTATTAGCAGTGGATGAGTTATCATCTGCTGCTTTTTTATTAGGTGAGTATATCTCCTTAGTAGCTAGTTCAGCTTTCAATTTGTCCAATTGTTCCTTCAATCTTTTATTTTCTTTTCTTAGATCCTTACATTCATTTTCCAGAATTTCATGATTCATCTCAATTTCATCAAATTTAGTCATGAGATTTTGGACTAGGGCTACTGGATCTAATGGAAGAATAGAAGATTGTGCAGTGTTAGATGTGGATGCATTTGATGAAGAGTAAGAACTAGATGTTACCTCAGTTTCATCAGATTAATTGGCCATAAGACATACACTTGCTTTATTATCTGAGCTGTCACCTTCATCTTCATCTAATTCTTTGGTCATGAGACATGGACATGTTTTTTCATTATCTGAGTTGTCTTATTCATCACTATTATCTGAATCATTGTCAGATGATTCTTCATTCTTTTCACTGCTGGATTCAGCCTTGAGTGCTTTCTTGCCTTTCTTCTTTTCGGATGCTTTGTTCTTCATCTTTTCCTCATCTTTATTGTTTTCTTCTGGGCAATCAGCCTTGAAGTGTCATTTCTTGTTGCAGTTGAAACATCTGTTTCATCATCTCTTTTTTTCATATCTTTGTTTGAGCTTGACCTATTGTTCGATGATGAGTTTCCTTTGAATGGATTCTTTTTGCTAAACCCGTCAAAACGTTTAACTAATAAAGCTACATGTTCTTTGAGTTCTAGTGTCTCTTTGCTAATGCAATCAGCAAAGTTACTTTGCTGTTGTGCTATCAGTGCACTGATTTTTTGTGTCTCTGCCGGAGCACCATCTTCACCGTTCAATTCAAATTCATGAGCTTTTAGTTAGGACATCAGAGTCAGGGTGTCAGTGTTTGCAAGATTTGTTGTTTCTCGAATTACTGATGTTATAATCTTCCATCTTTCAAGAAAGCCTCTCAATATCTTTAAACATACTTCTTTCTGAGGATATGTGTGCCCAAGCTGTTGCAGTTCACTGATGATGCTTGAGAATCTGTTGTCCATTTGATCAATGGATTCACCAGCCTTCATTTGAAGTTCTCAAATTTCTGTTTTGCAACAGATAATTTGTTTTCTTTAACTGCTTCAGATCCTTCATTTATCAGTGCCAGCTTGTCCCACATCTCTTTTGTTGTTTTGCAGTCTTTAATTCCCACACACATGTTGCTATCGAGGGTCTTCAAGATCATATCTTTTGCAACAAAGTCTAGATTTGATCTTCTCCTGTCATCCTTGGTCAAATCTTTCTTGGGTTTATCCACTTCTTTTCCTTGATCTGCAACTATGGTTATCACAGTCATGACCATGATTGGGCCATCATTAATTACATCCAGCATCTCCTCATGAGTTGCTGCAAGATGAGATAACATTCTTATTTTATATTCATCAAAATTATTAACATTGAAAACAGGTATTTTTGACATAAAGTTTGAGGAATCCATAAGTACAGATTTGAGATATTTATGTATATAAGTAGAAAGCACAGATTTGAAAACTACTTTCAAAATATGTGATCTCCTTGTTACCAGAAATTAGATCTGAATAGGTTCTGATACTAGGAACATTGCTCCGATACCAATTGTTGGTCCCAAAGAAGGGTAAAACTATAGTCAGAGGGGGATGAATGACTATAGTGGAGTTTCAAAAAAAATTCTTTTATTTAAAAGCTTTTGGGAAGCGGACAAGTCCCTTCTTACTAAGTTATTTCAAGGTAGTTTAAGTAATCACAAATATATGATATAATATAAGCAATTAAAAGAATGCAGTAAGGTAAATTTCAGAAAGTAAATTGACATAAGGCTTATAGTGGTTCGGGGTGGTGTAATCCCTTAATCCACTCTTCTCCTGTGATGATCGGAGGAATTCACTATTGTTTTCATAGATACAATAGTACGATTGTCCTTGACTTCACAAGCTTCACAATCTACAAGACTATCACTCCTTGACTGCAACAGCTTCAGTGACTCAGTCTCTTTCACTGCTCCTTGGGATCAAATCTTTCAGCAGCTATCACAAACACAACTCAGATGGCTCTGATTCAGTTGCTTGATTGATGTGAATTGGATTCAAAAAATTGTTGATCAATCTCAATGCTTGATGTTTGAATTGTAGCTCTCGATTTTGAGTTGATCACTAGATATTTCTTTTCAGCACAGATAGAAGACTTTTTACTTTGACAGAGTTTTTGCTCAGATTTTTTATCGTACTTGTTATTTATTTCTCTTGTCAGTGCCTTCTATTTATAGCCTTGATTATTCTTGATTTGAATTTCCGTCCGTTGGCTATATTAATGAGGGGAATAATTCTTGATTTTATTCTTGATTCCCCTTAATTGTATTCTCCTTGATTTTAGCGATCGGATTTTTCTTCAAACGTTTACCATAGAATCTGTCCTTGATTGATCCTCTATTGATTGTGCA
This sequence comes from Gentiana dahurica var. dahurica, assembly GCA_024500145.1. Taxonomy (NCBI): domain Eukaryota; kingdom Viridiplantae; phylum Streptophyta; class Magnoliopsida; order Gentianales; family Gentianaceae; genus Gentiana; species Gentiana dahurica. Next base: position 57,122,895 of record CM044901.1, read on the forward strand.
TTTAATGCTTGATCTTCTGTATCTTCTTCATATCTCAATAATCTGACTAAGTAAGGTTTACTCAGCCGTTCTTTGATCGGTCAAGTGATCCATCTGACTTTGCCGCTTAGATCTTCCTTCACTGCTTTGTCTTTACTCAGCCGAAAGTCTGTTTACTTTGCCGATTCACTGTTTCCTTCATTCTTTCAGTTTAAGGAGAATCCTTGTACTTCACTGATCCTTGATTTGGGTGAGATCAGTGTACACCATATTTAACTATTAAGTTTCATCACTCAAAATATAAGTTAGACTTATCCAAGGTCATCACAGACTTCCTTGGTTAAAGTCGGACCATAATGTCATCATTGCTTCTGTGCTGATACTTGACTGGCTTTACTCTACCGAAAATCTATTTTTGCTTTGCCATCCTACCAACTAGTACAATACTTGTCTGACTCAACTTATACAACATGTCAGACTCTAAGTAAGGACTATACAGAGTGTTCTAACTTATTTCAGGCTTGCTATAACAGCTAGTATGGCCATCATCAAAACATAATAAAATGTTCCTAACAAGCTGACTATAAAACAGAGTGTCCTGACCAGCTTTATACTGAGCACATCAGTTTTTAGTTTGTGAACTGACTTAGATCATTAACTGAGTTTTTACTCTTCTTCAAAAATTCAGTAATCTATTTATCTTATTTTATGTGACTAAATAAGATTACACCATTCATTTTTAGAGATCATCTAAGATATAAATGTCCTTATGATACTTAGGTCTTCTTCAAGATCCATAAATTCAGTTCAGGCTATCACAGACTTACCTGAATTCTAAATTTATAATCTCGACATGAGAATCTTCATAACAGAGTTTGAACCCTCAGTTCTTCAATCTTCTATAACTGAGTCTGTGTCCTTCAGTTCTTCAAATATTGAGTCTGGTCCCTTAGCCTTCAGTTCTAGATAGTCAACGAGTCTGTGAACCTCAACGAACTTACCTTCTTCGGTTCTGAGTGAGCTTCAGTTCTAGGTGTACATCTTCAGTCTTATGTCAAGTTCCAGTTATCTAGATGATTTCCAGTTTTCAGTTTTACGACACTTCTATCTATTACAGTGCTTGTCTGATATAACCTATATTGTTGGGAATAAAATTTAGTTTTGATGATGATTCATCTTATTCGAGGAACATGTTTGATAACACCCTATTGATGAAGTGCTGAAACTAACTGTTATAGTGGAAAGCTAAAATATGTCTAGAACTGAATGTATAGATTTTACTAGAGTCAGATAATTGTATAGGTTATATCAGACAAGCACTGTAATAGATAGAAGTGTCACAGAACTATAACTGGAAATCATTTAAGAAACTGGAAAACACTTAGACAACTGGAACTGAACTTAAGACTGAAGATGAACACCTAGAACTGAAAGTTCACTCAAAACTGAAGAAGGTAAGTTCGCTGAGGGACACAGACACGGTTGGCTTATATAGAAGTGAAGGCTGAGGGAACAAACTCAGTATTTGAAGAACTGTGGAACACAGACTCAGTTAAGGAAGATTGAAGAACTGAGGGTTCAAACTCAGTTATGAAGATTTTAAGTCGATACTGTAAAGTTAGATTTCCGGTAAGTCTGTGATGGCCTAAACTGACTTTATGGATCTTGTAGAAGACCTAAGTATCATAATGACAAAGATATATTAGATTATCTTTATAAGGAATGGTGTAATCTGATTCAATCACATTTAATCAGATAAATAGAATACTGAAGTTATTGAAGAAGAATAAAAACTCAGTTAATGCTCTAAGTCAGTTAGCAAACTTAAAACTGACATACTCGGTATAAAACTGATCATGAAGCTCAGTTTTACAGTCAGTCATCCAACAAACTGAAAGTACATTCAAACATTGAAAATGAAGCAACTCTATTGGATGAAATACTGACAAGTCATACGGTCACTAAATATAGCCATTACAAGATAGACGTTGATACAATTCAAATTCAAGCAGATGAACGTTGGAAATCACACTATAAATCGAGGACTTTGCACCAAGGATTAAACAACGGAATTAACAAGATTACAAGCATTTTTGTGCACAAGTCTCGTTCATTCGAATTACTATCTTTATTTGTGCTCAACAAGATCATATCTAGAATTCTTCAAGTGTTCAAGCTACATCGATCTTATCCAGATTTCTACACTTTGAAGAACTACAAGCAAGAATCAATTTATTGATTCTCAGCCCAACTTTGATTCTTAATCAAAAGTTTAGATAGTTGTGGAGTGGCCAAGGACAGTTGTGACATTTGCAGTCGGGTAGACTGTGTTTGTGGTGGTAGCTGGTGAAGAGGCAATATAAACCTCTAAGGAATAGTGGTTAAAGCAGTTGAAGAGCAGCCATACAACATGTTCTTTAGTTTTTTAGATAATGACACTAGGGATTAGTCAAGGACTATCATATAGGACTTTTTGTAACAGCGTACCTCAAGGATTTCTAGTGGAATTTTCCTCCTACATCATAGGGGAAGAGTGGACTGACAGGATCACACCACCTGGAACCACTATAAATCTTGTTCTACTTACTTTATGCATTTACATTCTATTATTTACTTTTACAGCATTTATATTTGTTTATACAGCATACTGAAACTGATTGTTATAAGCATACACAGTTCACAAACTGACATTCAGTAGAATTCAGTTTTGTATACATAGCTTTTTCTTATAGAATAACAAGATCCAGATAAAGGCTAAAATCTTTATCCGATGTCGGTTGATTCAGTTTTGTATAAGTCAGTTTGATTTAAACTCAGCTTTGTCAGCTCAACTCCACACAAGTTAAAACTGAACCTTAATTGTTAATCAATCTGTACGAGACTCGGTTCTCAGTTCTCAGCCTTTCCAAGGGACCAACAATTGGTATCAGAGCAGTGCTCTTTGACAAGCTATTGATGAAAACTCACCTGCATTAGTTATCTTCTCTAGTTATTCTCCTGAAAAAGCTCAGTCTTTTAGTTTCCAGTACTTGCATAATACAGTTTTCATTCACTCACACAATGGAAAACAATCAGTATGCCAGACAAATGTTAATGTGCAACATGGACAGATTTTATGAATATAAACATCGTTTGCAGGCTTTTCTAGCAGCTTCTCATGATTATATGATTGACGTACTCATTGATGGACCTATCCAGATCACCCACATGCAAACTATTGGTGAAAATCAAGTTAGAGTTCCCAAGCCTAAAGCTGAATGGACCAATGATTATCGAAAGAGAAATAACCTGAACGATGTCTCCATGGATATCATACTCAGAACTCTTGACAGCAACATGTACCTGAAGGTCAAGGATTGCAATACTGCAAAAGAAATGTGGGAGAAACTTTAGTTAGTTTGTGAAGGAACTGAATCTATCTAAGATCTCATTTGCAAAATAGAAGTTTGAGAATTTCAGTGAAGTCAGGGGAGAATATTGATCAAATGGAAACAAGATTCAGTGCAATCATGGATGTGTTGGAAATGTGTCCTAAACCCAATCGGGTTGGACTGGATCCGACCGGGTCGGGTCGTTTACAGTCTATTTAGTTCATGTAATAACTTATTATGATTAATAAAAGCACTTATGTTATTATATATATATTGTTTATCTTCATACTGTTTGTTGCATATATATAGTAACGTCCCTAGTATCAAACTGTGATAGAGAAACCTTGATAGTGATTATGGTTTGTTGGTCCCTTGAAAAGGCTTTGGTTAAGTTTAGAGGGGGTGAATAAACTTAACACTTAAAACTTTGGAGTTAACAAATTACGCAACTTCAAGCTGCTGATACTTGAGTAGACTGCTGAGACTTCATAACCTGCAGATAAACAATAGTCTACTGATAGTTGAGTTTGCTGAATTTGTGCAGCGGAATTATATCAAAATTAAGCCTTAAAACTTGTTGTTAAATATGATACTAAGTATTAGATACTCAGTAGTGCAAGTGTGTGATTTCAGTTGCTAGATTCAGTAGGTTGATGTGTAAAATAAACTAAGTGCAGAATGTAAATGCTGAAAGTAAATATGTAGATTTTATAGTGGTTCCAGGTGGTGTAATCCTGTCAGTCCACTCTTCTCCTGTGATGATGGAGGAAATTCACTAGAGATCTTTGATGTAGATTTTACAAAGATTCCTAAGTTGCTTGTCCTTCAACAATAACTATGGCTTCACAAACTGAAAACTGGGAACAGGTAGAATTGCTGATCCTTAGTCTTCCACTGGTCCTTGAAGGGTAGGATTGCCTCTTCACCAGCTCCACCACAAACAACAGTCTTTCACACCCAACAGATGCTTCACTATCTTCAGCAGGTTCTTTATAAAATAAAGATTGAATCATATAAATGATTCAGTTGCAGCAGCTTGATTAGGATGATATAGCAGGCTTCAAGTGTGTATGCTTGATGTAGCTTGAATGTAGAATACACTTGAAGAATTATTCTAGATCAGTAGCTTTAAGCTCAGTAAGTTCAGCAGGGTGTTTTTCAGCTCAGTAAAGTATCTCTTCAAAGTTTGTCAATTTTCATCATCTTGTTTCTGAGTTGAAAGTCCTCTATTTATAGGCAAGAATGCATGTGACTTGTATTTGAAATTCAAATGTAACCGTTCCTTGTTTTTGTCCCATCTGATTTGCATTCTGTCACTATTCATAGGACTGACACTGTCAGAATTCGTTTTTGACAGTGCAGTCTGTCCACCCTTTGACTTGTAACCATTGGATAAAAATCTGAGCCATCCCAACATCCTTTTAATCTCAGCCCTTGATTTGTTTGATAAATCAGAAGTAGTTGGTTGTCCTTATCCATGTAATCTTCCAATATAATCTTGATTTAACCGAGGCATTATATCAGCAGGTTCATCAGTCTGCTGACATACCAATCAGTCTGATGAACAACATATTGCTGTGTATAAAATACAATGCAGCTGATTTCTTTTATCTAACTTTAATTTGTGAAGTTAGATTACACCTTTTTAATTATAACCATGTTCCAAACATCATCCAACTTATGGAACTTAGACCTTCTTCACAAGGCATATGTAATCAGTTTAGGTCATCACAGACTTGCCTAAATTCTGATTCCACATCCTTGACTTAAATTACTAAGTTTGATCCCTTAGCCTTCATTTACTGAGTTTGAACCCTCATCCTTCAGTCTTCAGCAGGTTCAAGACAAGTCTACCCTACTGACCTAGACCAGTCTGCTGAAACAAGTCAGCTGACCATTACAGTGCTTGTTTGATCAAACCTATTCATAAATCAAACTCTAATAAACCTATACATTTGATCTAGACATCTTTTTGCCTTTGCACTATAACAGCTAGTATGGCACTCATCATCAAAACATAGAAATAAGTCCAACAATTCCCCCTTTTTGGTGATGATGCCACTACCCTCACCTAACAGCAAAGCAAAAAGACAAAAACAAAAACAGAACAAATAGTCATCTTTCATTAAAATCATTTGTTCAAAGATATTACAGTCTAGAATCAGCAAAAACAAAATGCAGTTAAAGTATGCTGATCTACTATCTTCTTTCTCTTTCTTGTCTGGCCTTCTCCACTTGTTCTTGGTAGGTCCTGATCTCTTCTATCATATCCCTCATCCATTCATTTTCAATCAGTGTAAAATCAATGTAGGGATTGACTTGTTTCCACCAGTTCCATGCTTCAAGCAGGATAAGATTAATCTGATTCACTTTGAAACCAAACTTCATGTATAGTTCCTTAAACTCTTCAAGTGAATCCTTTGCTTTTGTGATAGGCAAGTTCCTATCACCTCTGGCACTTCTTCCACCTCTTCCACCTCTGTTGCTTGCCCTTAAGGATTTAATCCTTGCCTCCCAAAATTTCAATCCCAAGAAAGAGTTCAGACCTTCATGAAATCCTTTGTCTTGATAAGGTTTCCTCCTGTTGTAATACTCTTTCTTGTATTGTCTAAAAAGATCATCAGTGAGTTGCAATCTGCCAGGTGCAGGTTGCCTGAAAGCATTAGTATCATCTTGCCATCTCTTCTGTTCAAAAAGTCTTGCAGCCTCTTTTGCTGCAGCTGTTTGGCCCTTTTCCCCTTAGTGACATCATTAACAAAACGGGACAATAGGCCATGAACACTCTCCTGTGAAATTACCAGATTATTCAGTTGCCCTTCCATAATCTCAGTTCTGGTGTCAACTGTAGTAGTCCTGGATTGCAAAGTCTATTCCAGTAGATTGATCCTCTTACTAACCTTAGGATCCAATCCAGCAGGTTGAGATGTTCCAGCAGCCTCAGCAGGCTTAGGTGTAGCTGCAAGGTTGTCAAGTTTCTGATGGATGGAAATAAATTGGTCTTTCAGAAACTGTTCCTCTGCAGTATTTCAAACCTTGATTCCCCTCACATCTAGTATCAGATTATTTACAGCATTTTGAGTAGATGTGAAGTTTGAAGCAACTGTGGCAGTAGATTGTCTGTTTTCATTCACCATTTTCATCAGTTCTTCAAATCTTTCTTCCTGTCTATCCAGTTGAGTTCTCAACTGTTGCATATCATCCCTTACAGTCCTCAACTCATTCAACACTTCAACTGGCACTTCACTGGTCATCCATCCACCAGTAGCTTCATCAGCAGGCTCCTCAACATTGTACTGTGGCCTCTGATTGCTCACAACCGTTGCCCAACTCCTATCTAGACCAGCAGGGTTAGGCCCTTGATATTCTTCCAAGATAGGATCAATGGCAGGTTCTTCAAAAATAGGTACAAATGCCTGTGGAGGATCAACATCAACATTTTCTTCTTCAGGCATTTGGAACTCATCATCACTAAAGTCATAGTCCAGCAGCTGCTCATCCTCATTAACAGCAGTCTGCTGACCATCTTTCCCTTCAGTGGTCTTGTCTTCAGTAGGCTCCACTACAGCAGCCTTACCAACAACAGCAGGGGTTTCCTCCAAACCCAAATTTGGTTCCAACCTGTGTCCAGGTGCTGTTTGAGACTCAGCAGCCTGTACCTCATGTTCCAACCTTTGTGCAGGTGCTGTTTGTAGCCCAGCAACCTGTACCTCCTCTTCAATTCTTTGTGGATTGAATATAGCCTCATTATCCACTTGGAATCATTCTGCATGACCAATCTTGTGCAGGATGATGGCAGTTTTAGTAAGAATGCCCTCAAAGTCAAATCCATCTTGATATTCAATAGATTCTTCTGAGCTGGCATTAGGTTCATTGAAATCAGTAACTTTTTCTCCATCCAAATCCTCATTCTGTTCAGCTTCAGTTTGTGCAGTAGGCTCTACAACATGGAATGTAGAAGGTTCATCAACTAGCCTACTAGCACTTAAGTTGCTCCTTCATTGATCAATGCTTCTAGCTCATCCATGGTGAGATCCTGTAGATCCTCATCCATTTCTCCAGTCTGCTGGCCCTCAGCAGACTTGCCAGTATCAGTGGACTGTTGTGCAGATGGTTCTATTAATATTGCAGTCCCACTGGTTCCTCCTGGTCCAGAGGGAAAATCACCTCTAGAATCTGATGATGAGGAAGAGTCATCATTGCCATCTCTTGGATCCCTAAACTTGATACCCTCCTCTTTCTGTTGTTCATCAAATAAGTCCATCAATCTGGATTGCAGCAGAGTGGTATCAATCAGGTCCAACAAATTTTCTACTCCCAACTTGTTAAAAGCCCATTCCTCAAAGTCTGTCATAGGTTCAGCAGCTGGCTTTTGTCTCTTGTAGAAACCAAACTTCCATTTGAAATAATCAGCAATTTGCTGAAGTTTGGGATCTACAAACTCTTCTGTTTTCTTCTTTTCTTTCACATGCCTTTCAAAGGGCATGAAGGATCTCCTGGGAGCAACTCCAGTACCTTGTTGACCTCCAAAGGTTCCAACAAGTAGGTTCATGGTTTCTTCAACAGATGTTTGAAACTCAGTAGGTTGCTAAGATTGTATATTTGTGCCTACTACTTCCATCTGTACAACACTTGGTTCCCCCGGACTTACATGCTCATCAGCAGGGTTAGCAGCAGACTGCTCTTCCCCCTGAGTTCTTACAACACTTGCAGGGTCTTCAACCAATTCTTCAACTAATTTTTCAACTACCACAGCAGGTTCAGGTTCAGTGGTTTGATGTGGTTCTTCAATCAATTCCTCAACTACCACAGCAGGATCAGGTTCAATGGTTTGTTGTGGGTCTTCAGTGGATACTACAGCAGGCTCAGGGTCAGTAGACTGCTGTGTATCTCCAACAGATTTCTCAACAACAACCTGTTCAGCTTCAGTAGACTTAACAACCTCTTCAGGTGAGGAGTCAGTAATTTCTACAGGCTTGATGACAGTCAAGGGCTCAGCCTCAACAACCTCTTCTTCCTCTTCTACTGATGCTTCCTCTTGCACTCTTTGTGCTTTCAAGTTTTTCAGTTCTTTCCCCTTTCCATGTTTCTTCTTTTTGGCAATCTCCTTCATTCTCTTGGAGAGGGGTTCATCATCATCATTTCCAGTAGATTTTCTCTTTCTACTAGCTTCCTTCTGTTGTTCCCTCAAGATTTCAACAACAGTTCTTCTTGCAGCAACAGCAGGGTCAGTAACCTCCACTGAACCCTCAGCAGACTCAGCAGTCTGTGCTGTTTGCTTCTTTGTCTTTTTAGGCTTCAAGATTTCTGTAATCTTTCTAACATCAGCAGCCTTTCTTTTCTCAGCAGCTTTCTTTGGTGCAGCAGGTTTAACAGATACCTTTTTAGTTTGCTGGACCTACTCACCACCAGCATCACCATCATTATCATTATCATCATCAGCAGCAGGCTCAGCAACATCTTCATCATCATCTAGACCAGGAATAGCATAATCAATTTCCTTCTTGTATCTAGACTGATTGATCTTTTCAGATGCTACATCAGGGATTTCCAAATGATTCAGCAGGGTCTGAACCATCAATCCTAAGGGCAAGGCCTTGGATTTCCTCTTTCCCTCTTTTTCTTCCTTGGCTACCTTCTTTATGTAATGAATGAAGTAACCAGCCCAATCAAACTTCATGCTCCTGCAAATAATCATCATCAACTCTATCTTGGGTCCAGATAGAGTGTCCATACTTCCAGCCAGTCCAAGTATGTTCTTAGCAATGAGTTTGCTCAGCAGGTTGTACTCATACCCAATATGTCTGCAGTTGATGCCTGGAACAGATTTGGTGGCTTCATTTGTTTTGATTTGATCAACAAACGTCATCTTGTCCAATCCCATTGCTTCAGGATTGACTGAACCATCCACCACTTCTTCAAATCAAAAAACTTCCCTCAGCAGACTTGAGGAAATTTCTATTTCTTGTCCATTCACAGCCGTTTTAAATGCTTCAGTTCCTTCCTTTATTTGAATGTTTCTCCAAAAACTGACAACATTTGTATATGAGATTGTCTCCAGTCTTATATTCAGCACATTCTCCAGACCAACATATCTCCTTATTCTTCGACCGATATTAATGGCCAATTCAGTTCTGTTTGCATCCACAACAAAGCCTCTAACACTTTGTCTTGATTCGATCTGAACATCAACCTTTTCCACCATTTGTATGAGAAGAATGAGATGGAGAAGATTTATTATGAATCTTTGTTCACACAGTGTGAAATTCACAGTGATAAAGCAGATTTTGCAAGTAGATAATCTGATGTGTAACAGTCTGAATATATAGACAGTGAGTAGTTGCAACTGTCATTGCACGTACATTGATGCTTGACCACGATTAATCTGAATAAATGATGTCTTGACATATGGCCCATTACTCCTCCATAACGTTTGTAACTGTTAGATCGTGTTAACCATGGTAAAAATGGATAAAATAAATATCCCGCCAAACTGCTTTTTGACTTTAATAACTTTGACTGAATAACATTCCATTCAGCAGGGTAGCCCTCAGCAGGGTGGGCTCAGCAGTCTGCTGATGAAGGTACTTCAGCAGTCTGCTGACAAAGTGACTCTGCTGATCCTTGATTCCTTCTTGTTTTGTTCAATTGATAATACAAGATGAAGTTTAATACCAATGAATGATCTGTCAAGTGAGCTCACACAACATGACAAAGACCAATCCCCTTGACAACCTCATTTGCTCAATTGTCCAAACAAAAGTACTTGGAATTGTTGATACCAATGACTAATATGCTAAGTGAGCTCACCCAACATAGCAAAGACTAATCCCCTTGGTGAATTCCAGTACACTGCTGATCATCAGTCAACTTTTATAATTCCAAGTTCAGTCCTTAATTTGGCAAATCTTTCACTATCAAGTGGTTTAGTGAAAATGTCAGCAAGTTGATTTTCAGTAGGGATATATAGAACCACAACATCTTTCTTTTCAACATGATCCCTTATAAAATGATGTCTCACATCAATATGCTTGGTTCTTGAGTGCAAAACTGGATTTTCTGTGATTGCAATTGCACTTGTGTTATCACACATAATTGGAATTTCTTTTTCTTCAATTCCATAATCCCTTAGTTGTTGTCTTAGCCATAGTATTTGTGCACAACAACTTCCAGCAACAATGTATTCAGCTTCAGCAGTGGAGGTTGATATTGAATTCTGTTTCTTGCTGAACCAGGAGACCAGTCTACTTCCCATTAATTGACAGGTTCCTGAGGTGCTTTTTCTATCAATCTTGCATCCAGCATAATCAGAATCTGAGTAGGATATAACTTTGAAGCTTCCATCCTTGGAATACCAAATTCCTACTCCCAAAGTCTCTTTTAGGTACTTGAGAACTCTCTTGACTGCACCTAAGTGACTTTCTTTAGGTTTAGATTGAAATCTTGCACAAACACCTACAGCAAAGGATATACCAGGTCTGCTGGCAGTTAGGTACAGCAAACTGCCTATCATCCTTCTGTATAAAGTCTGATCAACATCTTTGCCTTCTTTACCTTCATCCAATCGATGTTTGTACTCATTGGATTTGATATCTTAGTGCTATTTTCCATACCAAACTTCTTCAGCAACTCCTTGGTATACTTGGTTTGATGAATGAAGATTCCATCTTTCATCTGCTTGACTTGCAATCCTAAAAAGTAGTTCATTTCTCCCATCATACTCAATTGGAATTTACTCTTCATTAGATTAGCAAACTTTTCACAAAGTAGATCATTTTCAGAACCAAAAATTATCTCATCCACATAAACATGTACCAGCAGGGTGATGTTCCCTTCACTGATTCTGAAAAGTGTCTTGTCAATGGTGCCTTTTGTAAAACCATTGTCCACCAAGAATTGAGATAGAGTCTCATACCAAGCTCTTGGTGCTTGTTTTAATCCATAAAGTGCTTTGTTGAGTCTATACACTTTATCTTCTTGATCTTTAACTTCAAATCCAGGAGGTTGCTGTACATACACTTCCTCCTCTAGAATGCCATTCAGAAAAGCACTTTTGACATCCATTTGATATACCTTGAAGTTCTTATATGCAGCATGTGCCAAGAATAGTCTGATAGCTTCCAATCTTGCAACAGGTGCATAAGTTTAATCAAAATCTATTCCTTCTGCTTGAGAATAGCCTTTTGCAACTAGTCTGGCCTTATTCCTTACAATGGTACCAGATTCATCAAGTTTATTTCTGTATACCCACATAGTACCAATGATATTTGCATGACTTGGCCTTTCAACTAGTGTCCAAACTTGATTTCTTTCAAATTCATTTAATTCCTCTTGCATAGCAATTATCCAATCTGGATCTGAAATTGCTTCTTCAACAACTTTAGGTTCCATTTGAGATAGAAAACAAGTAAACATAGCTTCCAGTTGTCTTCTGGTCCTTACACCTTGCCGTACATTGCCAATAACTTGTTCAGCAGGGTGATTCCTGTTGGGAGGATTTTGCATCATAAAAACAAAAGAAAATTTATAAACCTATACTTAACATGCAAACTAACTCCTAACCGACCAAATATCGGGTAGTTGATAGCATAGTAGGGTAAGTACAGGGTCGATCCACAGGGAATTGGGATGTTGAATCTAATTTTACTAATTCCTTTCAATTGTTACTTAGGAAAAACGAATAAACGAAAGAACAAATAAAATAAACGAAAGAGCAATTAAAATAAATCTAACCTACAAAATAAAATAACACAACCTAAACTAAACTAAAGATACATGGGATCAAACAATGCACAAACCAAGTGATTTCAATCCTAGTTCATCTCATGATTTTAATTCAAATTGTGGTTTCACCTTTACACGAGATACAAATCCCTAATTCCTTAGTGAATCTATTTCTCAAGCTATGAATCCCTAATTCCTTAGTGAATTCAATTATCAATCTCTCATCTTCCGAATGTTGAGATCAATATTCCATACAAAACGAAGGTGTAGATTCAGGTTAACTCTCGTATTTTAGAACCTAACAACCTAGATAATTAACCAATTAACTTGTCATCATTAATGATTAAAAATCCTATCTTTCTATGGTGATCTAGTCTACGCAACTTCCGTATGTTGTAAACGTATCAATAGCAAACTGATCTCTCGATCTAATTCACATCATAGCATCAAAATCATAGAACGATACAAAATAAATTAAAGTTCATAAAAAACGAATAAGGACTGAATAAATTAAATAAATAAACTCACGTAGTTGGGTACATGATTGAATCCATGAATCAAAAACGGAAGAAAAACGACATCCTAATCTAACCCGGATCACCCGAGCACAAGGCTCGGGTGACCGGCCTTGAAAGCCAAGTTGGCCGCTGCTTTCCTATGATATGCGGCTGAATGTAAATAATGAATTATATGATATTATTAGGGTTACATGCTGCAGCTTTATATAGATATGTATGTCGGCTATGCATAATAAATTGCGGCTGAAATATTCCTTTTTCAATTAGGATTGTATGTCGGCTGAATAATTCTGGATTTAGGAATGAAACTTCTAAAATTCATATCTTGAGTTGTAGACCTCCAAAAATTATGATCCGAATGTCATAAAAAAGCTCTCGGAAAACTCTACAACGTTCATTAAGGACTCTTCTTCAGAAAACGCCTTTTTGATTATCCCGTCGTATTACGAGTCGTTTTCGGGATTTTCCCAAGCTTTATTTCATCTTCATCCTCTTGTATCTCTTTCTTTCCACTTTAATCTTCAATCAAACATCATTTAGACCTCTTCCATTCCACATTTGTGCACCTAAAAGATGACAAAACCGAGCAAAACGTAAAACCATACAAAATAGATAATAAAACCACGATATTTACTCGATTTTGCATTTTAACTATTCAAAACGTCATTTGCTCAATTAATCGATTATAAGCTCGAATTCTACGAAAAACATCCATATATGGGGAATATTGATATAAAATATATCCTTATAAAACACTACAAATTGACCCTTAACAACTCCCCCACACTTATCTTTTGCTCGTCCCGAGCAAAACAAAACAAAGTCAAGCTCGAGACAAATAAACATCCATACAAAAATGAAGTATATTCAATAACTTAGAAGTTCACCCGTGTAGTGTGTGCATAGCCATAATAAACTTCCACTAAGTTCCACAATTTGAAAGTTATTCAAACCAAAACTAGCCCGGTTTCCCATCTAAGTTAGAAATATTCAAAAATTATAACAGGCACTTTACAAAACATACATATCCCAAAAAGAAATAGTAGAGAATATCTAAAACATTTTTGACAGACTCAGAGGATAATCCCTACAACATATCCTTCAGTTTATACTGGGTATAAGATTAACGATAACTAAGTCCTTACTTATTCATACTAATATATTTCAATATTTTCACTTTTTTCACACTTTTCTAACACACATCAGAATAAGCTTTTGCCCTCATAGCATAATAGGACATTTCAAGATAATCCCCTACCTTACTCCAATCATAAGGCAGCTATAAACTGACTGTCGTGAGCTTTTGGTCATCATAGTGGAATAGGACATACGTGGTACACCCTACCTCACCCAAATCATAAACCAGCTTCCGACACACATAATTACAATTATGTTTACTTAGAGATTTCTGGCTGGCAGTGGAAAAGATTATTTTCTAGTAGCACAGACCACTGAGCATAACACCTCAAGTAAACAATTTATTACTATTGCAAAGACTTAATCACGTTTCACTTATCACATTCAAACTTACAGATATTCACAGTATGTCATACTTTAATCCTAGAATACAAACTACTAAACTTTTCAAGAATTGTACATAAGCAAAGAAACATGCTATAATCATCAAAAATCTCCAACTAAAATGGGGTAGGCTTTCAACATTTAGCTCATCATTTACTATGGCATGTGAAAAAGAGTGTCGGGTGAAACAACTAAAATTACTAAATATACAGAATATAGCAAAAATGATATAAACTCATGCAAAGATATGCCTTTGTCTACTCGGGATATAACAAAAAATTTGAAAATTATGCACTTTTCATAGAAATACTAAAAATATGAGCAAACAAAAGTAGACACATAAATCATCTATCCCTTCCCCCACACTTAGATTGCAACTTGTCCTCAAGTTATACAGAAATAATAAATTAGAGAACTTTGCTGATTGGATGCTGGCAATTCCGGAAAAATCGGTAAAAACCAAAATTGCTGCATAGCTCAGTAGACTGTGGAGCATCATAGGTAAACTGAATTCATCGTGAAAGTGCACAATAGCTATCAAAAATATCCTGCAGACTTGATCAGTGCAAAAAGAGTCTACGGGGAAAAAGAAAAGATTACATATATAAAGCACATGGAAAAGGAGATATAGAGATATTTCAAATTTAAGCTCATATAAAGATGGAATACATATACATGGAACATTACACAACAGTAGGCTAGTGCAACTACATGAAAATATACTACAATGCAGCCTACATGATATGCAATCCTAAAAATAAAATAAATAAAAATAAATTCTGACAGGCTCAGGCTGAGCGAGTTTGGAGGACAACCCTACAGTGACTACGGCCTATGCAGAAACTAAAAATAAAGAAAACGAGGTAGTATTACGGAAACCGACAGTTAACTACGCTCAAGAAAAATAAAAGAAAAATAGAAAAACAATGCAACTAGATGACATGCAACTAAATGATATGCATCTATATGATATGCAAAAATAAAAGAAAATAAAACAAAGAAAACTAGCCCACTCATTTGCAGCAGGACATGTATATAATAAACGTCTACCAAATAATGACAGGTTACGATAAACGACAGTGCTGTTCATTACATGCAGTGTAGACGCGCCTTAAGACTCATCAAAAGGTGATAGCATTACGGAAACCAACAGTTAGCTATACTAAACAGATATAACGCATAAGGTTTCCATCGTAGCAACGGAAAACCGACAGTTACTACCCAAATGAGTTATAATAAATAACAAGGAAGCACATAAGTCTCAAAGCTCACAAGATTCATCATAACGATATGTAGCATCCGGAAACCGACATTAGCCACTAACAATGATAAGAACAGTTATAGCATACGAGAACCGACAGTAACTATAACATGCCTAGATGAATCATGTATATAAAAGTTAAGCAGTTATTTAACATGGATTCGTAGATGGAAAGATGTAAACATGCAAGTTCAGAACATCTACGTAAAAACAATTAGCCACAGAAGCTCAATTTAAAGTATCCATATCAAATAAAGCATTAAAAATCAAGTTAAGAGAAATTCTGGAACCTGGACGTGCGTTCAACAAAGCAGACGGGCGTTCACCTGGATTTTTAGCCCTGGACGCTCGTTCGACAAGTCAAACGGGCGTCCACCTGCAGATTATGAACTGGACGGGCGTTCACTTACCTGAACGCTCGTCCAAACAACGAATATGCACAGAAACGCAGGAACAACACAGAAAAACCCAAATTATCCTAACAGTTCATCAACTCAAAACAACCACAGCATCGCAGCCTCATCAAATTAAAGCACAGAGGGTTAGACTAGATTGCAACAACATATAATTCACGTCTCACAAATCGAGTAAAAAACTCTTTGCACATTCTTAACCTAACGGTCATCGAAACACGGCAAAAATAAAAACTCTCGATTTATTCAACGCTACTTTTATTGAAAACGAAAAATAAAAAAAATACGTAACAAAATCGAGAAATTAATTCAACCAAATTCAACAAAACGCCGATTCCCCGGCAACGGCGCCACTTTTGTTGGGAGGATTTTGCATCATAAAAACAAAAGAAAATTTATAAACCTATACTTAACATGCAAACTAACTCCTAACCGACCAAATATCGGGTAGTTGATAGCATAGTAGGGTAAGTACAGGGTCGATCCACAGGGAATTGGGATGTTGAATCTAATTTTACTAATTCCTTTCAATTGTTACTTAGGAAAAACGAATAAACGAAAGAACAAATAAAATAAACGAAAGAGAAATTAAAATAAATCTAACCTACAAAATAAAATAACACAACCTAAACTAAACTAAAGATACATGGGATCAAACAGTGCACAAACCAAGTGATTTCAATCCTAGTTCATCTCATGATTTTAATTCAAATTGTGGTTTCACCTTTACACGAGATACAAATCCCTAATTCCTTAGTGAATCTATTTCTCAAGCTATGAATCCCTAATTCCTTAGTGAATTCAATTATCAATCTCTCATCTTCCGAATGTTGAGATCAATATTCCATACAAAACGAAGGTGTAGATTCAGGTTAACTCTCGTATTTTAGAACCTAACAACCTAGATAATTAACCAATTAACTTGTCATCATTAATGATTAAAAATCCTATCTTTCTATGGTGATCTAGTCTACGCAACTTCCGTATGTTGTAAACGTATCAATAGCAAACTGATCTCTCGATCTAATTCACATCATAGCATCAAAATCATAGAACGATACAAAATAAATTAAAGATCATAAAAAACGAATAAGGACTGAATAAATTAAATAAATAAACTCACGTAGTTTGGTACATGATTGAATCCATGAATCGAAAATGGAAGAAAAACGACATCCTAATCTAACCCGGATCACCCGAGCACAAGGCTCGGGTGACCGGCCTTGAAAGCCAAGTTGGCCGCTGCTTTCCTGTGATATGCGGCTGAATGTAAATAATGAATTATATGATATTATTAGGGTTACATGCTGCAGCTTTATATAGATATGTATGTCGGCTATGCATAATAAATTGCGGCTGAAATATTCCTTTTTCAATTAGGATTGTATGTCGGCTGAATAATTCTGGATTTAGGAATGAAACTTCTAAAATTCATATCTTGAGTTGTAGACCTCCAAAAATTATGATCCGAATGTCATAAAAAAGCTCTCGGAAAACTCTACAACTTTCATTAAGGACTCTTCTTCAGAAAACGCCTTTTTGATTATCCCGTCGTATTACGAGTCGTTTTCGGGATTTTCCCAAGCTTTATTTCATCTTCATCCTCTTGTATCTCTTTCTTTCCACTTTAATCTTCAATCAAACATCATTTAGACCTCTTCCATTCCACATTTGTGCACCTAAAAGATGACAAAACCGAGCAAAACGTAAAACCATACAAAATAGATAATAAAACCACGATATTTACTCGATTTTGCATTTTAACTATTCAAAACGTCATTTGCTCAATTAATCGATTATAAGCTCGAATTCTATGAAAAACATCCATATATGGGGAATATTGATATAAAATATATCCTTATAAAACACTACTAATTGACCCTTAACAATTCCTTAACCATTGTGGATTCTGGTTATTTTGATTATCAGGAACCTCATCTTCAGTAGGGTCTGTTGTAGCTTCTTCAACAATAGGGGGGTCAGCAGATCCTTGAATTGCTTCAATTGTTGCATCAGTAATGTCACCAGCAGGGTGTTCAACAGGGGCAGTATCATAAACTTTTAAGTCATTGAATCTTTCAAAAACTTCAACACAATCTGGATCAGTGACTTGTTCATTCTCAGCAGGTTCATAATCTTCATCTTCCATACCAGTAAACTTAGTTTCATCAAACACAACATGGATTGTTTCTTCATGTTTTAGTGACCACTTGTTCAGTACCCTGAATGCCTTGCTGACTGAAGAATATCCCAAGAAGATTCTTTCATCTGACTTTGGTTGGAAAGTCTTCAAATGAACTTTGTGATTTAGGATAAAACATTTACTTCCAAATGGATGGAAATAGGATATATTTGGTTTTCTTCCATTCCAAACCTCATAAGGTGTCTTCAGCAGCTTCTTGTTCACTGATGTTCTGTTTTGTGTATAGCATGCTGTATTAACTGCTTCAGCCCAATATTTTTCAGGTAGCAATGCTTCACAAATCATTGTCCTTCCTGCGTCCTTTAAAGTCCTGTTTCTTCTTTCAACAACCCCATTTTGCTGAGGTGTACCAGCAGCAGCAAGTTGATGTAGTACACCATTCTGTTCACAATATTCTCTTATAACTTCATTGAGAAATTCAGTACCCTGGTCTGATCTTATCTTTATTACTGTTAAACTTTTCTCATTCTGTAATCTCTTCAAAAGATTAGGCATGCTTTTGAGTGTTTCACTTTTCTTGTTCATAAATATCACCCAAGTGTACCTTGAATAATCATCCACAACCACTAAGGTGTACTTCTTTCCTGTTACACTTGTTGGAGTTATTGGTCCAAAAAGATCCATATGCATGAGCTCCAACACTGTATTAGATGATTGTTTAGTCTTTGATTTGAAGCTTGACTTTATTTGTTTACCTTGCTGACATGCATCACATATAGCATCCTTCTTGAATGTGATCTCAAGTAAACCAATTACTAGCTTCTTCTTCACCAATTGATTGATATCATCAAAATTTAGATGATTCAATTTCTTGTGCCATAACCAATTGAGTTCTGATTTGGTATGCACAATCAGGCAGGTTTCTGGAACTGCAGTAGACCAATCCACAACATACATGTTTTGTTGTCTTCTACCAGCAAGTACAACTTGATCACCTCTTTCACTAATGACAATACAGTTGTTTTTGTCAAAAGTGACCTTGTATCCCCTGTCACAGAATTGTCTAGTGCTCAGCAAATTGTAGTCCAGTCCTTCCACATATGCAACATTCTTGATTATAAGTCCATTCCTCACAAGTGTGCCATATCCTCTTGTGTATCCAGGTGTATTCTTGTTGCCAAAATTCACCCTTGGACCATCTCTTGCCACAAAGTTTGACAAACATTGCTTATTCTTTGTCATATGTCTGGAACATCCACTGTCAAAGTACCAGACACCCTACAAAACAAAGTTAATACATTTTAGGTACCCAAACCTGTTTGGGTCCATAATGGTCAGTGGTAAGCATGACCCTTGGTATGTTCCCATAAGGTCTTCTCCTGAATGTGTCATACTTTGGTTCATACATGTATTCCACACATCCATAAGTTCTAATAGTAGGTTGTGTAGGAATCACATATGTTTTCTGGCCTTTTGGTTTATAATGCTGTTTGAAGTGACTTTGGTTGTTAGAAACATTAGCATAACCATTAGTTTCCTATCTGTTAGGAACATCCCTGTAGTATGGAGTCTGCTGAGGTCTTGTGTAAGTCCTCTGCTGATCCCATTGCCTAGGTTTTACCCTAGTAGCATGGTTATACTTACTGTTTCTAGCATTAGATGCAGGAATATTTCAATCATCATCAGTAGGAAACAGTCTAGGATATTTCTTATCCACAGAAAGGCAAGAAACAGGAAGATTCTTATCCTTGGAATATTTCTGTTTCTTGCCTTTCTGTGGTCCAGCAGACTTGGTAGCAGGTCTGCTATCAGCAGGCTTAGAAGGCACAGCAGTCCTATTTTTAGATTTATTCTTTTTATTAGGAGCTGTTGACTTCTTTGACTTCTGATTTTGCTTTCTTGAAGCATTCTCATTGGGTTTTACTGCCTCAGCAACCTTACTGGGAGTTGGATCTAGTGCAGGTACAAACTTAGGACCAATTCTGGTACTAGGTTCAGTGACCTTACTGGATCCACTCTTGTTAGATTGTTGAGTTTCAAATCCAAGCCCTGTTCTATCCCCATAAAGATTTCCTGATTTGTATGCAGTAGTGGAACAAGATGGTTCACCAGATTCAGAGGCTACTGGATGTTCAGCAGACTTATACTGATTCTGTCCAACATCTCTTTCCTTACCTTTGAGAACCCTTAATTCATCTTTCAATCTTCCAACTTCCAATTCAAGAGCTTCTTTTTCAGCCTTCACAATCTCATAACCGGATTGTGTTATCCTCAGTTGATTAAGGATGGCATCCAAAGTCTCATTGCTGTCAGAATTTCTAGGATTTGAACAACAAGTTGATTCACAATCACTTCCAGCAGGAGTATTAATAGATACAGTATTGTATACCTCCTCAGTTTCATCCATATCGGCCATCAAGGCAAAATCTTCCATATCAGCAACCAGTGCTGTGTCATCTGATTCATTTCCCTTTTCAGATTCCACTTCATATCCTGATTCATCTTCAGCAACCATATCCTTCTTGCCATGTCTTCTTTGTTGACTCTTGGTCTTCAGTAGGTCTGGACAATCAGTTCTAAAATGTCCAGGCTTCTTGCAGTTGAAGCAAAGATAATCAGGTTCCTTGCCTTGTTTTAACTCAGGACAGTCAGGTTTGAAGTGTCCTGGTTTCTTGCAATGAAAGCACAGATAGTCATTATCTTTCTTTGATTCTTCTTTCCTTCTTTCAGTAGGCCTCTTTGTGAAATTTCTTGAAGGGCCTTTCCAGTCTTCATCATCCTGATTTTCTTGCTCAGTAGGGCAATCTGTTCTTGCATCTCATCCAGCAGATCATCCTGTCCTCCTGATGTTTCTTCTTGATGTGAAGCAGCCAATGCAGTGGTCTTTGGCTCTTCTTTTTCAGTCTCAGGTACAAGCTTTTTGCTGAATTCATAAGCCTTAAGATCTGAGAATAACTTGAAGGTGTCTTCTTCATGCAACTTTCTCCTTTCTTCTATTGCAGTCACCTTCATTTTCCAAACATCCTTTGCAGGTAGAGCCTCCAAGATTTTAGTGTTTATTTCTTCTTTTGAATAACTTACACTCAGCAGGGTAAGTTCATCCAGGATTGCATTAAATCTTGACTCCATTTGCTCAATGGTTTCATTTGGCAGCATTTTGAACTTTTGGAACCTCTTTCTGGCCACACTGATTTTATTCTTCTTTATTGCATCAGTGCCTTCACAGATCAAATGTATCTTTTCCCAAAGTTCCTTTGCAGCAATCTTTAACCTTCATGTACATATTGCTATCCAAGGTTCTGTAAATGATGTCAATAGCAATATTGTTGAGGTTTGCTCTTTTTCTGGCTTCTGCATTCCATTCTCTTTTTGGTTTAGGAATGTACTCAGTTGTATCACCCACTGTTACTGCCTTGGTAATCTCCGGTGGTCCATCAGTTAGTACATCCATCATCTCATCATGAGTAGCAGCAAGGTAAGCCTGCATTCGACGTTTATACTCATCAAATCTATCTAGAGAACACATCAACATTGTTCTAGCATACTGCGTGTTATCCATGATGCAAGTCTTTGAAAATCAGTAACTTGAAAGAAAGTTTCAAAGAATTTTCACAAGCACAACAAGTAGGATTTCTTCAGAACATAAGCACTGCTCCGATACCAATTGTTGGTCCCTTCAAAAGGCTTTGGTTAAGTTTAGAGGGGGGGGGTGAATAAACTTAAAACTTAAAACTTTGGAGTTAACAAATTTTGCAACTTCAGCAGCCTGTTGATACTTCAGTAGTCTGCTGAGACTTCAGTAGCCTGCTGATAAATAGTAGTCTACTGACAGTTGAGTTTGCTGAATTTGTGCAACGGAAATATATCAAAATTAAGCCTTGAAACTTGTTGTTAAATATGATACTAAGTATTAGATACTCAGTAGTGCAAGTGTGTGATTTCAGCTGCTAGATTCAGTAGGTTGATGAGTAAAATAAACTAAGTGCAATATGTAAATGCTGAAAGTAAATAGGCAGATTTTATAGTGGTTCCAGGTGGTGTAATCCTGTCAGTCCACTCTTCTCCTGTGATGTTGGAGGAAATTCACTAGAGATCATTGATGTAGCTTTTACAAAGATTCCTAAGTTTCTTGTCCTTCACCAATAACTATGGCTTCACAAACTGAAATCTGGGAACAGGTAGAATTGTTGCTCCTTAGTCTTCCACTGGTCCTTGAAGGGTAGGATTGCCTCTTCAGCAGCTTGCAGGCTTCAAGTGTGTATGCTTGATGTAGCTTGAATGTAGAATACACTTGAAGAATTTCTCTAGATCAGTAGCTTTAAGCTCAGTAAGTTTAGCAGGGTGTTTTTCATCTCAGTAAAGTATCTCTTCAAAGTTTGTCAATTTTCATCATCTTGTTTCTGAGTTGAAAGTCCTCTATTTATAGGCAAGAATGCATGTGACTTGTATTTGAAATTCAAATGTAACCGTTCCTTGTTTTTGTCCCATCTGATTTGCATTCTGTCACTATTCAAAGGACTGACACTGTCAGAATTCCTTTTTGACAGTGCAGTCTGTCCACCCTTTGACTTGTAACCATTGGATAAAAATCTGAGCCATCCCAACGTCCTTTTAATCTCAGCCCTTGATTTGTTTGGTAAATCAGAAGTAGTTGGCTGTCCTTATCCATGTAATCTTCCAATATAATCTTGATTTAATCGAGGCATTATATCAGCAGGTTCATCAGTCTGCTGACATACCAATCAGTCTGCTGAACAACATATTGCTGTGTATAAAATACAATGCAGCTGATTTCTTTTATCTAACTTTAATTTGTGAAGTTAGATTACACCTTTTTAATTATAACCAAGTTCCAAACATCATCCAACTTATGGAACTTAGACCTTCTTCACAAGGCATATGTAATCAGTTTTGGTCATCACAGACTTGCCTAAATTCTGATTCCATATCCTTGACTTAAATTACTAAGTTTGATCCCTTAGCCTTCATTTACTGAGTTTGAACCCTCAGCCTTCAGTCTTCAGCAGGTTCAAGACAAGTCTACTGACCTATCTACCCTACTGACCTAGACCAGTCTGCTGAAACAAGTCAGCTGACCATTACAGTGCTTGTTTGATCAAACCTATTCATAAATCAAACTCTAATAAACCTATACATTTGATCTAGACATCTTTTTGCCTTTGCACTATAACAGCTAGTATGGCACTCATCATCAAAACATAGAAATATGTCCAACATGGTTGATGAGATCTCTAATCACTATAACAAGTTTGGTACTTAAATGTCTCTAGTCCTATGTACTGTCAAATGGGACATTGATAATATAATCACGTATTGGATGTCTTCTATCTTATAGAAGGTAGGGATAGATCTCATCTATCGAAGTGTAGAGACACTTGGACTGTACGTGGACGTGTATTAGAGAATGCGTACGTTAGACTGACCCACTTACATTAAGTGTCACATTATGTGGCGGTTGTGTAATTATCCTTTAGACCGGAGTCTTCAGGGCATCACGGTGTCGATTGTCATGCTTTGACACTATTGATATTTCCCCTAACCACGGGGCGATCATGCGGTAGTGATTGGGTATATATGATATTGAAGCATGCGGAGTATACATGATTGGTTGTCCGGGAATCGCGTATCCTATGATTGGGATCGAATATCCGAAATGGCCTTCTTATAAGGAATGTCTAGCTCTCGAGAATCTTTGCAAAGTGGGAGTAAATGTGTTATCCCGAGAGAGCATGATATCTAGATTATAAGATACGATCGTTAATGTATTGACACTCGAGATACGATCGTATGGATATTATTACAGTGATAGGATTTTAAGTTACACGGTAACTGCTTCACATGAAAGGTAGTAGTCATTGCTTTTGACTCTTCCGATGATTGGGGGTCACGGTGTGTTGCTAGACGCTATCCCGTGATCATTAGGTATGAAGGGCATTTTAGTAAATCGCACTTTGTGTCTACGGCCAACATGTTCGGAAGCCTATCGGGTCACACACTTATGAACATCGAGTTAGATTAAAATGCGGTAATAGTTGATAACCAAATAAGGAAAGTTTATCTCTAGACTATAAAGGTTATAGCGGTAAATTAATATTGTGGTAATTATTTATTATGAATAAATAAAATAAAAGACAAATTATATTAATTAAAGAATATTCCGTAAGTCAATTTATTGACTATTGGGGCGCCACATCTAGGGTACAAGGATACACTTGGATTGTGCACTTTAATTAATAAAAATACCATAATATTAATATAAGATATTAATTGATTTTGGAAAAATAGATTTATGGTAATAAGATAATTATATTCAATATAAGATATTGTCAACATTAATTATAATAAAAGAGATAAATCAATCTAATTGATTTTCCTTATTTTATTGGGAAAATGTTTTCTTCTCCTCCACTCTAGTTGGGGCGCCACTATACACATAAATAAGAGGTGTGTGTCAAGCTCTTTTGTAAATCACAATTGCAAGAGCTCTTAGTTCTTGTGTAAAATAGAGAGCATCCCATAGTGAGTTGAAGAGAGGGGAAAAAGGCCGGTCTAGCAACCGAAGTTTTCCAATAGCAATCCAAGGAGGATTCCGGTGAGGAGTTCGTGTGGATTAGGGATAGAGGCCGGACGCGTGGACGGTTTGCACACTGTATTACTCTCTGTTGACGGTCAAATAGACGATCTTATAGATCATCAAGGTATAACCGTCAAACTACTTAACTTGTTTATTGCATTAAACGAAGAACGATCTAGAAAAAGGAAATCAAATTTTAAATTCTGCTGCGTTAAACTAGTGATTTCCTAATAGTGGTTTAAGAGCCAGACTTCGAGCTTAAGCAATAAGCATAATTTAATGCGTAGTAATTAATCGATAGAAGCAAGATCTGTAATCACGAAACATTTAAAACAACAAAAAATAGGGTTTGATTGGGGGGCTCGGCAGACTGGCGGCGGACCCCCTCCTCTGCGGCAGTGGCCGCAGCGGCTTTAGGGCTGCCGTCTGTTGGTTGTCTTCTTCCAATTGGAAGATCGACCCATTTCGTTTTGTTATATTTATTGTGCATAGATATCTCATTTGTTTAGTTGTGTCATATGGCCAACCAATGGATCAAATAGTTTGGGCCATTGGGAAACCATAGTGACATATTGGCCTTTCCAAATTTGATTTGGAATAGGCCTAGGCCCTTTTCAAATATTAGATTTGTAAAAAGCCTAGGCCTAGGCCACTTCCAAAATTTTGATTTTGGAAAGTGACCTGGCCTAAACCAAAACTATTTGGCATTTCCAAATTTTGATTTGGAATAGGCCTAGGCCCTTTTCAAATATTTGATTTATAAAAGGCCTAGGCCTAGGCCACTTCCAAAATTTTGATTTTGGAAAGTGGCCTGGCCTAAACCAAATTTTGTTTTGGAAGATGTCTTTTGGTTTAGGAAACCAAAGGCATCCCTTTTGGTTAAGAACCAAAAGGAAAGGAAACAAATTTAAGACTTTTATAATTTTAGTTTATTTTGAATAGTTCAAATTTAATAAAATTAAAATTAAATGTTTATTTTATTTTCGATTAAGTCATATAATTAATTAAATGTTATTTAATTATTTGATGTGATAAAATATGACGCATAAGTAGTTAAGATTAGAATTTAATCTTTTTTATAAGATAAAATTGCATGGATTAGATATGTAGATATAATGTGATTATATGGAACCCGATTGATCATGGACTCGACCAATAGGATAGATGGGAATGTTTTCTTTAATTTGGTTTTTAAAAAATTGTCCTAGGCCGTTATGAATAACATGACCTAGTTTACTTTTGCATTTATCCCATTCCGTTAGCTCCCCGTGTGCGGCGGGTGTAATTATTTATTAGATAGATTATTATGTAACAAGAATGGAGTAAGAAGATGAAGACCAAAGAGAGATAAAGAACCCACTGGCGTACAACAATAAAGATCATATTGGCGGTTGCAGACACCCTTAGTTTGTGACCCGCGGTTTCGTCAGTTTGTATTCGAAACCGCACCTAGGAAAAGTCCATGATCATACCGGTTATTTTGTGCACAGAATGTTGTGTATGTTTTACTTTATATGATATCGTAGTAATATGCATATAGTAGATGAGACCATAATTAAACAAAATTAATTATGTGAATTAATTTAAATTATTCCCACGTCAAAAATCAAGTCGAAATTGCCTCCTCATATTATAACGACGGTGAAGAGCCCTTGTTTAGACCCAACTCACTAGCCAAAGCGGGGGTTGACCTACCTCGGGTATATCGTCGTTATCGAGATATGATCGAAAGAGATCTCATGAATATTGGGGTTATGACTCGACTAAGAATTCTCTCGGCCACCAGCCAAAGTGCGGTCGTTTGGATTTTAGAGGCAAGGGTTTGACTATTTTCATAAGATGAAAAATTGTCAAAGAGTTGACTAGTCAATCAACAAGAGTCATATAAGATATGATCGACAAAGTGTTGTCCACCTGTTAAATTATTTTCGGCCCATCAGCCAAAGTTGGGGGTCGAGGTTGTTTGATGGGATCTTGCCCACTAAAGAAAATTATTTTCTTGAAAGCCCATTGGGAATAGTTGGCTAGTGGGAGTAAAAACCTTATAAAATTTTTAAATGCAGATTTAAGATTTTTATACATGAGCTTTCACTTATTCTATCTTTATTTATTGTTGTAGAAAATGTCAAACAAATTGAACCTTCATTTTACCATCGACAATAATCTTGACGAAACTAATTTTCTCGATTGGGAAAGAAACCTCAAAATCGTTTTGAGGCACGACAAGATTGGCTATGTCTTGGACGAGGCCCTACCGGAAAAGCCCGCTGAGGGTTCGGCTACAGATGCTGTCGAGAAGTACAACAAGCACTGTTCTGACAATACTAAGGCTACATGTATCATGCTTGCTTCGATGACACCTGAACTGCAAAAACAGCATGAGTCTATGGACGCCTACACAATCATGGTCCACCTAAAGGAACTCTATGCTTCTCAGTATTGCACTGAGAGGTATGAGGTCTCAAAGGCCCTATTTAGTTGTAAGATGGCATCTGGGACTGCTGTGGGGTCATACGTGCTTAAGATGATCAAGTACATAGAGAGGCTTGGGAAGCTGGGCCACAATTTGGAACGAGAATTGAGTATTGACTTGATTTTAAAATCTCTACCTAATTCATTCTCGCAGTTCATGATGAATTATCACATGAACAAGATAGACTGCTCCCTTGCAGAGTTATTGAACATGTTGAAAACTGCTGAGGGCACTGTTGGGAAGGGAAAGCAAGTTTTGCTGGTCACTTCTAGCAAGGGCAAGGCAAAAGCCCAGAAAAAGTCCAAGAAGGCGAAGGTTGCACCTAAACCAACGCCTATGATAGCAAAATACAAATCCAAGGATGCTTGCTTCCATTGCGGTGAGACCGGACATTGGAGGAGAAACTGCAAAGGCTTCTTGAGTACCAAGAAGAAGCATTCTAATGCTTCGACTTCAGGTATATTCATGATTGAGATCAACATTGCTTCTTCTAAGTCTAACCATTGGGTATTAGATACTGGTTGTGGTTCTCATATTTTTATGAATATGCAGGCATTAAAAAGAACTAGAGAGCTAAGGAAAGTAGTGGTGGACCTACTCGTTGCAAATAGAGCAAGTGTTGCTGCACTAGCCATAGGAGTTTATTTTCTTTCATTGCCCAATGGGCTAGTACTTGAACTTAATAACTGTTATTTTGTTCATGCTCTTACGAATTGCATTATTTCCATTTCCGCATTAAATGTTGACGGTTTTTCATTTACATTTGAGAATAAATGTTGTTCTTTTTCATGTGATGGAATTTTTTATGGTCGTGGCATACTTAACAACGGTCTCTACATATTAGATATGAATGTTGATGTACTCAATATAAATAACAAGAAATCCAATACAAATGACTTGAATGAATCCTACTTATGGCATTGTAGACTTGGCCATATAAATAAGAATTGCATTTCCAAACTCCATAAAGATGGAATGCTGGATCAATTCGATTACGAATCGTTCGACACATGCGAAGCTTGTTTACTTGGCAAGATGACAAAGTCACCTTTTAGTGGTAAAGGGATAAGATCCAATGAGTTGCTTGAGCTCATACATACTGAGGTGTGTGGCCCAATGTCAATTCAAGACAAAGGTGGGTACTCTTATTTTATCACTTTTACTGATGACCATTCTCGCTATGGTTATATATACTTAATGAAGTATAAGTCTGAAGCCTTCGAAAAATTCAAAGAATTCAGAAGTGAAGTGGAGAAACAACTAGGTAAAGAAATCAAAACACTTTGATCCGATCGAGGTAGAGAATACCTAGATGGAGAGTTTCAAGACTGTTTGAAAAAGAATGGGATTCTACCTGAATGGACCCCTCCCGGGATGCCATAGATGAATGGCGTGTCTGAGAGGAGGAACCGCACCTTGTTAGACATGGTGTGATCCATGATGAGCTACGCAGTTCTCCCAAAATCATTTTAGGGGTATGCTCTAAAAACCGCATCCTATACACTGAACCGAGTATCATCAAAGACGGTTGACTCTGCGCCATACGACGTATGGACTAAGAGAAAACCGAGCCCAGGTCATCTAAAACCATGGGGTTGTCCGACTTACATGAAGAGGATGATGCCTGACAAATTAGAGCCCAGGTCTGACAAATGTCTATTTGTGGGATATCCTAGGGAAACCAAAGGGTACCAATTTTACCATCCTGCGGAACAAAATGTGTTTGTTAAGAGTTTATTCTAGATAGGGTCAGTGGGAGTAAAATTGATCTTGAAGAAATTCGAGAACCACGTACGGATAATAGTCAGTTGATGAAAGTAGAGGACTTGCAACACATAGATGTGACGCCAGCCTCTACCGTAGACACACTAGCACCTCGAAGATCCACCAGGGAACGTTGTGAACCCGAAAGGTATACTGGCATGTATCTCATGGAAGATGAGGACCCTAGAACTTATGAGGAAGTGCTATTAAGGCATGACAAAGAGAAATGGCTAGAAGCCATGAATTCTGAAATGGAATCCATGAAAGACAACCAAGTTTGGAACTTAGTTGATCCACCTGAAGGAATAGTTCCAATAGGGTGTAGATGGGTCTTTAAGAGAAAGACAGACATGGACGGTAACGTGACTACCTATAAGGCTAAGTTAGTGGCAAAAGATTATACGCAAAGACAATGAGTTGACTATGACAAATTTTTTTTGCCAGTTACCATGTTAAAATCCATTAGAATTTTGCTCGCTATTGCAGCATACCATGATTACGAAATCTGGTAGATGGATGTGAAAACAGCTTTCCTTAATGGGAACCGGTCTGAGGAGGTGTATATGACACAGCCTGAGGGTTTCACAACCAATGACACCAGGATGGTGTGTAAACTGCAAAGATCCATTTATGGATTAAAGCAAGCTTCTCGGAGTTGGAGTCTTCACTTTGATGAGATAATCAAACAGTTTGATTTCATCAAGAACGAAGATGAGCCCTGTGTTTACAAGAAGGTTAGTGGGAGTGCCATTGTGTTCTTAGTGCTTTATGTAGCCGTCATATTGCTCATAGGGAATGATGTGCCTACGTTACAATCGGGCAAAGCTTGGTTATCCAAGAAATTATCAATGAAGGACTTGGGTGATGCAGCCTATATTCTTGGAATAAAGATCTATAGAGATAGATCTAAGAGGTTGCTTGGTCTGTCGCAATCCACCTATATAGACAAGATGCTGAAGAGAATCAGCATGGAGCAGTCCAAGAAAGGATTGCTGCCCATGTCACATGGGGTCTACCTATAGAAGGGAATTAGTCCTAAGACATAGGAGGAAAGGGCACAAATGAGTAAGATCCCTTATGCTTCGGCAATCAGGTCTATCATGTATGCCATGTTGTGAACTAGACCAGATGTCTCGTACCCTCTTAGTATGACTAGTAGGTACCAGTCCAATCTAGGTGATAGTCACTGGATTGCTGTCAAGAATATCCTCAAGTACATGAGACGTACTAGGGATATGTTCTTGGTTTCGGGAAAGATGATTTAGTTTTACAAGGTTATACAGATGCCAGTTTCCAAACTGACAAGGATGGCTTTAAACCACAATCTGGATTTGTTTTCACGCTTAACGGCGGAGCAGTGAGCTGGAAGAGTTCCAAGCAGGAGCCTACTGCAGACTCTACAACGGAAGCCGAATACATAGCAGCCTCGGAGGTGGCAAAGGAAGCAGTTTGGATGAAGAAGTTCATTACTGAACTTGGTGTGGTTCCCTCCATTGACGGTCCAGTGCCTTTGTATTGTGATAATAATAGAGCGATATCTCAGTCGAAGGAACCAAGGTCTCATCAGAAGTCCAAACATGTGCTACTGCGCTATCACTTGATTAGAGAGATAGTAGATAGAGGAGATGTAAAGATAGAGAAAGTCCACACGGAAGATAACATAGCTGATCCGTTAACCAAGGCATTGTCTCAAGCAAAGCATGATAAACATGTTCACTTGCATGGGCTTAGGCATATGGGTGATTGTCTTTAGGCCAAGTGGGAGATTGTTGGAAAGGTGTCCTAAACCCAATCGGGTTGGACAGGATCCGACCGGGTCGGGTCTTTTACAGTCTATTTAGTTCATTTAATAACTTTATTATGATTAATAAAATCACTTATGTTATTAAATATATTTTTTATCATCATATTGTTTGTTGTATATATATAGTAACATACCTAGTATCAAACTATGATAGAGAAACCTTGATAGTGATTATGGTTGATAAGATCTCTAATCACTATAACGAGTTTGGTACTTAAATATCTCTAGTCCTATGTACTGTCAAATGGGACATTGATAGTATAATCAGACTAGCACGTATTGGATGTCTTCTATCTTATAGAAGGTAGGGATAGATCTCGTCTATCAAAGTGTAGAGACAATTGGACTGTACGTGGTCATGTTTTAGAGAATGCGTACGTTAGACTGACCCACTTACATTAAGTGTCACATTATGTGACGGTTGTGTAATTATCCTTTAGACCGGAGTCTTCATGGCATCACGGTGTGGATTGTCATGCTTTGACACTATTGAGATTTCCCCAAGCCACGGGGTGATCATGCTGTAGTGATTTGGTATGATATTGAAGCATGCTGAGTATACATGATTGGTCGTCCGGGAATCGCGTATCTTATGATTGGGATCGAATATCCGAAATGGCCTTCTTATAAGGAATGTCTAGCTCTCGAGAATCTTTGTAAAGTGGGAGTAAATGTGTTATCCCGAGAGAGCATGATATCCAGATTATTAGATACGATCGTTAATGTATTGACACTCAAGATACAATCGTACGGATATTATTACAGTGATAGGATTGTAAGTTACACGGTAACTACTTCACATGAAAGGTAGTAATCATTTCTTTTGACTCTTCCGATGATTGGAGGTCACGGTGTATTGCTAGACGCTGTCCCGTGATCGTTAGGTATGAAGGGCATTTTAGTAAATTGCACTTTGTGTCTATGGCCAACATATTCGGAAGCCTATCGGATCACACACATATGAACATCAAGTCGGATTAAAATGCGGTTATAGTTGATAACCAAATAAGGAAAGTTTATCTCTAGACTATAAAGGTTATAGTGGTAAATTAATATGATGGTATTTATTTATTATGAATAAATAAAATACAAGATATTAATTATATACAAATTATATTAACTAAAGAATATTCCGGAAGTCAATTTATTGACTATTGGGGTGCCACATCTAGGGTATAAGGATACACTTGGATCGTGCACTTCAATTAATAAGATTACCTAATATTAACATAGGATATTAATTGATTTTGGAATAATAGATTTATGGTAATAAGATAATTATATTCAATATAAGATATTGGCAAAATTAATTATAATAAAAGAGATAAATCAATCTAATTGATTTTCCTTATTTTATTGGGAAAAGGTTTTCTCCTCCTCCACTCTAGGTTGGGGTGCCCCCGACACTATAAATAAGAGGTGGGTGCTCTTTTGTACATCACAATTGCAAGAGCTCATAGTTCTTGTGTAAAATAGAGAGCATCTCATAGTGAGTTGGAGAGAGGGGAAAAAGGCCGGTCTAGCAACCGGAGTTTTCCAATAGCAATCCAAGGAGGATTCCGGCGAGGAGTTCGTGTGGATTAGCGATAGAGGCCGGAAGCGTGGATGGCTTGCACACTGTAATACTCTCCGTTGACGGTCAAAGCGACGATCTTATAGATCATCAAGGTATAACCGTCAAACTGTTGGTCCCTTGAAAAGGCTTTGGTTAATTTTAGAGGGGGGTGAATAAAATTAACACTTAAAACTTTTGGAGTTAACAAACTCAGCAACTTCAGCAGCCTGCTGATAACTCAGTAGTCTGCTGACACTCAGTAGTCTGCTGACTATTGACTTTACTGAATTTGTTGCAGCGGAATATATTTAAATTAAGCCTTATTACTTGTTGTTAAAATATGATACCAAGTATTAGATACTCAGTAGTGTATGTGTGTGATTCAGTTGCTAGTTCAGTAGATTGATGTCCTAAATATACTAAATGCAGAATATAAATGCAGAAAGTAAGTAGGCAATTTTTAGAGTGGTTCCAGGTGGTGTAATCCTTTCATTCCACACTTCTTCTATGATGTTGGAGGTAATTCACTAGAGATTCTTGAGGTAGCAGTTACAAAAATCCCTAAGTTGCTTGTCCTTCACCAATAACTATGGCTTCACAAACTGAACACTTGGAACAGGTAGGGTTGCTGCTCCAAAGTCTTCCACTGGTCCTTGAAGGGTAGGATTGCCTCTTAACCAGCTCCACCACAAACAACAGTCCTTGACACCCAAAGATGCTTCAATGTCTTCAGCAGATTTCTTGTAAAAGAAAGTTTGAATCAAGTAAGTGATTCAGCTTTCAGTAGCTTGATTAGGATGATATGATCAGCAGCTTGAGGTCTTCAAGTGTGTAAACTTGATGTAGCTTGATAGCAGATTACACTTGAAGAAGTTTATTGGATCAGTAGCTTTATGCTCAGTAGGGTCAGCAGGGTGTTTAATAAGTTGAAATCTGATAGCTCAAGATAGATCCTTAATTTTCATCACTTGTATCTGAATTAGGATCCCTCTATTTATAGGTAGGAATCCTTGTGACTTATGTTTGAAATTCAAACATAGCCGTTTCAGATTTGTCCCATTTTGACTTGCTTTCTGTCACTATTCATAGTACTGACACTGTTAGAATGCTTTTTGACAGTTTTCAGTCTGTCCACCCTTTGACTTGTATCCATTGGATAAAGCTCTGTTTCTTTCCAACGTCCCTTTAATCTTAACCATTGATTTGTTTTGATAAAATCAGAGGTTGTTATCTGTCCTTATCCTTGTATTTTTCCAATGTAACCTTTGAATAATTCGAAATATATATCAGCATGTTCCTGTGGGTATTAGCCTGCTGAAATACATATCAGTCAACTGTTCCAAAGTTGCTGTGTTTATAAAACCACTTCAGCTGACTTCTCTTATATTTAACTTTTTATTATGAAGTTAGATTTTTGAATATAACTAAGTTCCAATCACCACTTAACTTGTGGAACTTAGACCTTGTACACAAGGTATATGTAATCAGTTTAGGTCATCATAGACTTCCCTAAATTCTGATTCCATATCCTTGACTTTAAATACTAAGTTTGATCCCTTAGCCTTCAATAATTGAGTTTGAGCCCTCAGCCTTCAGTCCTCAGCAGGTTCCTAAACTAATCTACTGATCTAGACAGGTCTGCTGATGAAAGTCAACTGACCTCTTACAGTGCTTGTTTGATCAAACCTATGCAAGATCAAACTCTAATATTCCTGTACATTTGATCTAGACATCTTTTTGCCTTTGCTCTATAACAGCTAGTCTGACACTCATCACTAAAACTTAAAATAAGTCCAACACAAACAACTTAACGTGTTTATTGCATTAAATGAAGAACGGTCTAGAAAAAGGAAATCAAATTTTAAATTCCCCTGCGTTAAACTAGTTATTTCCTAACAGGATGAACTGGCTCTACTTAAGATTGAGTACCCCAAGAAAGAAATCAACATTAGAATCTTGAAGGCTTTACCAATATGCTGGAAGATGAATTTCACAGCAATGGAAGAATCAAGAAGACTTGACATAGAACATTCCTTTAAAATCTTCTCAGATCTTAAAGCTTATGAATTTAGTGAAGATTTCACCATGACAACAGCTCTAATCAAAGCCATGAAGGAACCAAAAACTACAGCTCTTGCAGCTGCAGCCTCAAATGATAATCAAGAAACCTCATCTAGCAATCTTCATCAACTGGATGACATGGAGGAGCAGATGGCTCTAATGATGAACAGAATTCGAAGAATGAAGAGTGGACACCCTGTCACTCAGAAGTACATCAAGAGGACTCCAGAAAAGAAGAAGGACGATGAATATCTTTGCTTCAACTATAAGAAGCCTGGACACTTCAAAGCTGAATGTCTAGAGCTGACTGGTAAGAAGACTCAGCAACGAAGAACTGGCAGAAGAGCACTCTTAGCCGGAGATGAGTCAGACTATGAAGCTTGCACTGAAATATTATCAGATGACACAGCTTTAATGGCTCATATGGAGAATCCAAATGAGGTATCTGAATCTAACTCTAAATGTTCCTTAGCTCAGATTTCCATACAGTATGCATGTTCTTCGACTACTGACTCCTATCCAATTATGGAATTAGAAGAAACACTTGACGAATTGATGAATCAGCTGGTAACTATCCAAGTTGGTTATGAATCAATTATAGCTGAGAAAGAAGTTCTAATTCTTGAAGTTGAAAGATTGAAGTCCGAACAAAACATGATGAAACTGACTAGAACTGATAAAGGAAAGAATCAGTATTAGCCTACTGCATCAGCAGCAGCAACTGAATCTTTTGCTCAATCTAGTTCAACCACTGGATTCAAATCTGGAAAGCCTTATGGAGATAGAACTGGCTTAGGATTTGTTACCCAGTAATCTTCTAAGGAAGGAACTAGCAAAGCTTCTGAACCCAGTATCGAAACTGGTATTTAGTTTGTAGCTGAGCAACTTCCACATAGGGAGAAAATTGTTGAACCAGTAAAGTCAGCCTCACATAAGACAACTCAGTTTTCTAAGACTACAACTGTACCTATCAACAAAGGTAAGCCAAAGGGTAGATCAGCTGTACCTCAAGGAAACCGAAATGGTAGATCAACTGCCAGATCTACAAAAACTGATCAAGTCAAGAACCAAAAAAATTATAATCAGAGTAAATCTACGAATGTCAATCATTCAAAGATTGACACATCCAGGGGGAAAGGAAGACTATACCCCAATGATGATGATTGGAATTTTATTGAATCTACTATTAAAACTCATAAGAAAAATCATTCTAGACAGAAAACTTATCACAAGTTTCAGTCCAAGACTCAGCGGAGAGCTTATCCTAGTTCTCAGCAAAAGTCCCAGTACAAAGGTCAGTCCACCTCAGTACAGAAGGAATGATGGTTATTATTCAAGTTTTAATAATATAAGACATTTAGAAAATCAGTCCAAACCTGAAGACCTGAGAAATCATATAAATGAGACACAATCCAGAAAAAGTTATTATGGAAATGTGTCTTACATAGATGAAAATAAGTGCAACAATTTCCAAAGAACACCTTATGGAAATATACCCAGAGTTGTACTGACAACTGACCACTATGGACCCAAACAGAGTTGGGTACCTAAAGCGTTTTAATTTGTTTTGCAGGATATTTGGTACTTTGACAGTGGATGCTCTAGACACATGACAAAGAACAAGGACTGTCTCACTGATTTGTAGCTAAAGATGGACAGTGGGAATTTTCATTCACCAAACAAAGTATACAAGGGAATTGATCAAGAAGTTTGGAATGGAAAAATCAGCTGGCATTGCAACACCAATCAGAACCAACATCAGATTACATGAAGATAAAAATGTCAATGATGTGGATCAAACACTCTACAGAAGAATGATTGGAAGTCTACTTTATCTTACATCCAATAGACCAGATATATCCTTTACTGTTGGTGTATGTGCCAGATTTCAAACCAGACCTAAAGAAAGCCATCTTACTGTCGTCAAAAGAACCTTGAAGTATTTAGGCACATGTCAGACTATGCAGGAAGCAAAGTGGATAGAAAAAGTACTTCAGGCATATGTCAGTTATTGAGAAATAGACTTGTGACATGGTTCAGCAAGAAGCAAAACTCTATTTCGACTTCAACAGCTGAAGCTGGGTATATAGCAGCTGGAAACTGTTGTGCTCAAGTTTTATGGATCAGACAGCAATTAAGAGATTATGGGATAGAAGAGGGAATGATTCCCATAATGTGTGATAATACAAGTGCAATTGCTATAACTGACAATCCAGTTTTGCACTCAAGGAGGAAACACATTGATGTGAGACATCACTTCATAAGGGATCATGTGGAAAAGAAGGATATTACAGTTCTCTAAGTCCCGACTGAAGATCAGTTGGCTGACATTTTCACCAAACCTTTGGACAAAAAGAGATATGCCAAACTGAGAACTGAATTGGTATAATCAAAGTCAATTTAAGACTAGAGATTAGTTAATGGGATTGATCTTTGTTATGATGGGTGCGCTCACTTAACAGATCAGTCATTGACATCAACAATCTCAAACTGACTAACTAAAACTAAAGAATTGACGGAATTTAATTTATTCTAGAACTGACCTCCAGCATCATTTTACCTAGTCAAAGAGAGTCAAATGGTTGAAAGGATAAAACTGACAGCGGTTTCATCGCATTTAATTAGCGCCATTTATGTCAGAACATGTTGCTTGTACACCTCTACTATTTTCAAAACAATACATGCATCGGTTACACCAACCATCATGGAATTTGAATAGTCAGTACAAAATCTTCAGAAAATCACGAACCGTCAGTACACCTGTACACCTCCTCTATATATACAACCCCTTGCATATCCTTCCTCTTATAAAAGAAAATTTCAAAATTTGTCTCTCACAAAATCAAATTCTATCTTTCTCCATATTACTTCAAATTTAGAAAAATTTGTAATGGCAGCCTCCAAAAAGTCACAAGAAGAAATGCTCATTACTGAATTGGATACTCTATCCTTTAAAGAAATGAAGCAGTCTGCAACAATACTCTGTTAGCAAGCCTCATTTGTGAGAAGATAAAGCGTCCGGAAAGATTGAGAGACATCCTGGAAGTAAAATTCAACGATGATCGTGATGTAGAATGGATTTTACAGTTCTAGGAAAACATGAGATTGGTAAGGAAATCTCTGATTACAAAAGTTTGAGGAGAAAGGGTTATTGTCAATGAAGCAGTCATCAAGATGCTATTCGATTTCAATGAACCACTTGTGGAATCAATAGATTTGAGTTGTTTACCAGTCAAAAGAGGCGCCTTTCTCAAACAAATTTCTTTAACAAAGGAATCAGCAGCTATTGACTCACATGTTAACAACCTCAAACCAGAGTTTGGAATCCTCAGCAAATGGCTCTGCAGGAATGTCATTGGTCGATACAAAGGCATTGCCACATTATCTGATGAACATCATCTGGGATGAACTTGAGTTCAATTGGGCAGGTTATATGTTTAATCAGTTAAAACAACAACACTTAGCTGAATTGGAAAGTGTTCGAAGAGCTCAAGCTGAAGGAAGAGAACCTATTGACAGACTTCGACTGAAAAAGACACTCAGTGGCATTATTCAACATTATTTAGAAAGACTCAAGGAAGGGAATGCAGCAGAACAAACAGGTGCATATACGAGAAGAATGGATACATCCACAAGAGATGTAACTCTAGTCCATTCTAGGAATGAAATCTCCAAGACAACCCAACCTGAAGCCAAGAAGAAAACTGTGTCTCAGCAAATAGCTAAACACAAAGGAGTCAATCGAAAAGTTGACTCGGAGAAAGTTAAGTCAGTTGGGAAATGTTTGTTCCCAAGTACCTCAAGTCAATCAGCACCAACTTAGGGGGAACAACAACTGACAACCAAAGTCACAAGAAACGTCAGTATAGCTACTGAAATTGTTTCTTAGTTACAACAGACTATCAAAGAGAAACAAGTTTCCGTTATGGATGCTGAAACGGAGCAACAGCAATTTCAGCAACAACCAGCTCAGCAATCAGTTAATATTTTTGAAGCTGAAAGAATCGTCAGGCTGATGAAAATAAAACTCAAGACCGAATACTGTCGTGAAGCTACTCTATCAAGTGAAGAAAAGTTGTTATTAGAGAAACTTGAAGTCAGGGATCTTTATGCTCTATTTCATATGGAAGAGTTTCTCACAAACTGTTTCAGAAGATTCACTGAGATGGATCAACGTAGAAAATCAACCGCGTCATCAACAATGTATACTCAAAAGAAGAAGGATGACGACAAAGATGACAAATCAAAGAAAGAAGCTGACAAGATTACAGATTTGCAGTCAGATACTCAACCTCAAGCTCAAACTACATAGAATGTTAATCAACAAGAAGAATTTCCTGTTGAAAACCAAAAAACTGACAATCAGCAAGCAGATGGAAAGGTTCATGATAAGCAACTAATGGTAATCAAGGATGAAATTCAGCCCACAATCCAACAAGATGAAGAAGTAGATCCATTTGAAATTATGACAAAAGAAGAATTGAGCAAAGTACACAAAATTTGAAGATTATGCTCAACCAAAAGGATGAATACAATGGCCTTTTGTCAAATATTTCTGGATACTTTGATTATCGGAAGAAGACAGACGCCTCAGTCCACACCAAGTTGGATGTTATTTAGAAATCCAGTTCTAGCTCAGCCTCAGAAATTCGCAGTCTCAAAGAGACCCTTGAACTCACAACCACAGTTGACAGAGAAACGCATGCTCAAGAAGAATGGCATTTAAATCAGCGTATCTATGGTTTAGAGACTCAGCTGAAAGAAGTACTCACTTCTCAAAATAATATCTCAGCCGATCAAATAGACCCCCATCAGTTGGTAAATTAGTTATATGATGCCAATAAGGGGGAAGCTGAAGAAGAAAAGCTGAGACTACTAGATGAAAAGCTGAAGCTGGAAGAGGAACTGAAGAAATACAAATCAGCGGCAGATCCTTATGTGCGAAATGTAAAAGAACTATCTGAAGCAGCTAATTGCAAAATATAGTCAACCTGGAGAAAGGAGAGCTAATCTTACACAGTATCTATGGATGAAGTTTGTCAATGATCATAGCAATGTCAAACTCAAGTACAAAAACAAAACTTATGAAGAATCTATTGCTTACTTCTTATCTGAACAGTATCATAATCAGAAGATGGCACACTATAAGAAGATCAAGAAGATTGAAGAGAAATTGCAGATCAAAGACAAGACTGAACAAATGAAAGCTGATGTGGCAGAATTTGAAAATTATTACATGGGTGAATCAGCATTGCCAAAGCTAGGTTTGTGGAGAAGATGGAAGCGTTCCAGTCAAGTAGAATATCTCAAAACCTTCTCCAAGGAAGACTCAAAACTAGAACATGTTTATCACCTTCATGAGAAAGAGAAGAAATTCATTTTAGTTGCTCAAAGAGCATAGAAAATAGTTTAGCTCTTATTTCAGTTTTATCTACTGTGTAATTGTTCCATTATTTGAAAGTTCATAATGAAATCTAGTTTCCAGTTTTACTTTGTTTTGAATTGTTATTATCTTTAAGCTTTTCTTTTAAGGTGGGTTTTGACATCATCAAAAACCGGGAAATTGTAGGAAATAAAATTTATTTTTGATGATGATTCATCTTATTCAAGAACATGTTTGTTAACACCCCATTGATGAATTGCTGAAACTAAATGTTATAGTGGAAAGCTAAAAGATGTCTAGAACTGAATGTATAGGTTTTACAAGATTCTGATAATTGCATAGGTTATATCAGACAAGCAATGTAATAGATAGAAGTGTCGTAGAATTGAAACTGAAAATCATTTAAGAAACTGGAAAACACTTAGACAACTGGAACTGAACTTAAGACTGAAGATGAACACCTAGAACTGATAGTTCACTCAGAACTGAAGAGGTAAGTTCACTGAGGGACACAGACTCGGTTGCCTTATCTAGAACTGAAGGCTGAGGGAACAAACCCAGTATTTGAAGAACTGAGGGACACAAGACTCAGTTAAGGAAGATTGAAGAACTGAGCGTTCAAACTCAGTTATATAGATTTTAAGCCGATACTGTAAAGTTAGATTTCAAGTAAGTCTGTGATGGCTTGAACTGACTTTATGCATCTTGTAGAAGACTTAAGTAACATAAGGACAATCATATCTTAGACGATCTTTATAAGGAATGGTGTAATCTGATTCAGTCACATATAATAAGATAAATAGGGTACTGAAGTTTTTGAAGAAGAGTAAAACCTCAGTTAATGCTCTAAGTCAGTTAGCAAGCTAAAAACTGACATACTCAGTATAATTGATCAGGAAGCTCAGTTTTATAGTCAATCATCAAACAAACTGAAAGTACATTCGAACGTTGTAAAGGAAGCAACTCTATTGGATGAAATACTGACAAGTCAAAACGGTCACTAAATAAAGCCGTTACAAGATAGACGTTGATACAATTCGAATTCAAGGAAGATGAACGTTGGACCTCACACTATAAATGGAGGACTTTGCACCAAGGATCAAACAACAGAATTAACAAGATTACAAGCATTTTTCTGCACAAGTCTCGTTCATTCGAATTACTATCTTTATTTGCGCTCAACAAGATCATATATAGAATTCTTCAAGTGTTCAAGCTACATCGATCTTATCCAAATTTCTACACTTTGAAGAACCACAAGAAAGAATCAATTTATTGATTTTCCGCCCAACTTTGATTCTTAATCAAAGGTTTAGACTGTGAAGCAATCCGGTCAAGGAGTTGCCAAGGACAGTTGTGACATTTGTAGTCGGGTAGACAGTGTTTGTGATGGTAGCTGGTGAAGAGGCAATACAACCCTCTAAGGACTAGTGGTTCAAGCAGTTGAAGAGCAGCCATACAACCTGTTCTTTAGTTGTTTAGATAGTGACACTAGGAATTAGTCAAGGACTGTCATTTAGGACTTTTTGTAACAGCGTACCTCAAGGAGTTCTAGTGGAATTTTCCTCCTACAACACTAGGGAAAAGTGGACTGACATGATTACACCACCTGGAACCACTATAATTCTTGTTCTACTTACTTTACGCAGTTACATTCTGTTGTTACTTTTACAGCATATATATTTGTTTATACAGCATACTGAAACTGATTGTTATAAACATACACAGTTCACAAACTAACATTCACCAGAATTCAGTTTTGTATACACAGCTTTTTCTTATAGAATAACAAGATCCAGATAAAGGCTAAAATCTATATCCGCTGTCGGTTGATTCAGTTTTGTATAAGTCAGTTTGATTTAAACTCAGCTTTGTCAGCTCAACTCCACACCAGTTAAAACTGAACCTTAATTGTTAATCAATATGTACGAGACTCAGTTCTCAGTTGAGTTTTTGGTGACAAGTTTATTCACCCCCCCCCCCCCCTCTAAACTTGTGTTAGCCTTTCCAAGTTATCAGACTCTAGTAAAACTTATACATTCAGTTCTAGACATCTTTTAGCCTTTCACTGTATCAGCTAGCTTCAATACTTCATCAATGGGGTGTAAGCAAACATATTCTTGAATAAGATGAATCATCATCAAAACTAAATTTTATTCCCAACAATTTCCCCCTTTTTGATGATACCAA
Source organism: Gentiana dahurica var. dahurica (assembly GCA_024500145.1). Classification (NCBI taxonomy): domain Eukaryota; kingdom Viridiplantae; phylum Streptophyta; class Magnoliopsida; order Gentianales; family Gentianaceae; genus Gentiana; species Gentiana dahurica. The sequence continues at coordinate 57,164,647 of CM044901.1, forward strand.
AACCCTCTTTAAAAGAAAAACTTATAGATAATAACAATACAAAACAAAGTAAAACTGGAAACTGGGTTTTATTAAGTTTCCAAAAACTGGAGTAGTTACACAATTGATAAAAACTAAAATAAGATCTAAACATTTCTTTGTGTAACTTTGATAAACTTATGTTCCTTATCATGAAGACGATATTCTTCTTCAATCTCTGTGTCTTCATTTAAGAAAGTCCTCGGATAATCTACTTGACTTGTAAGTTTCCACTTCCTCCATAGGAGTAACTTAGTGAGGTGTCTCTCACCCTTGTAGTAATCTTCAAATTCAAAAGTATCAGCTTTCAGCTGTTCTCTTTTATCTTTGATTTGAAGTCTTTCTTCAAATCTCTTTATCTTCTTGTGATGTGCCATCTTCTGGTTATGAAGAGTATCAGATAAGAAATATGCAAGTGATTCTTCATAAGTCTTGTGCATGTATTCTATTTTGACATGGTTATAGCCAGCAAAAAAAATTCATCCATAGATCCATTGTCAGACTAGCTCTTCTTTCTTCAGGCTGACTGTACTTGGCAATGTGTTGTTCTTCAGATAGTTCTACAACATCTTTGACATAAGGACCTACAGCTGATTTTAGTTCCATCAACTTAGCTTCAAGCTTTCGTTTTTCTTCACATAGCTTCAGCTTTTCTTCCTCTGCGTCCCTATTTTTGGCATCACACAACTCATTGATTAGCTAATGTGTTGCCTTCTGATCTGTTGAAATGTCTTTCTGGGAAGTAACAACTACTTTGATCTGAGTTTCTAACACATAGATCCATTGATTGAGGTGCTATTTAGCTTGAGCATGAGTTTCCCGATCTTCCATAGTTGTCAGTTCAAGTTTTTCCTTGAGATTGAGAATTTTTTAAACTGAGTGAGAAGTGGATTTCTTGATAACATCCAGCGTAGTATGAACGGAAACATCCGTCTTTTTCCTGTAATCCATGTAACTGGAAACATGTGACAGAAGACCATTGTATTCATCCTTTTGGTTCAGTATAAGTTTCAATCCTTCTTGTACTTTCCTCAATTCTTCTGTTGAGAGTTTCTCGGATGGTTCTTCTTCTTCTGTTTCTTGGATTTTAGACTAACTAGCATCATCAATAATCATCAGTTGCTTATTATCATCAGCTCTGGCTTCTTCTTCTTTGTTGTCTGATTTTCAACTGACAATTCTTTTTGCTGAGTATCAGTTTGCCTAGATTGATCTTCAAATTATGCTTCTGGTTGCAAAAATGTACTCTTATGAGCTTCTTTCCTTGAATCATCATGTTTCTCGTCATCTTTCTTCTTTAAAACTTCCTTCGGTGTAGATGATGTGATTGATTCAATTCTCCGAGCTATCTCTTTGAATCTATTCAAGCAGTTGTTGAGAAACTCTTCCATTGGAAATAGTGCATAGAGATTTTGTATTTCCAGTTTCTCCAACAATAGTTTTTCTTCACTAAGCAAAGTAGCTTCACAAGAATCTTTAGTCTTGAGCTTCATCTTCATCAGTTCGATGATCCTTTCAGCATCGAAGAGGTACTCCTTTGGTTGCTGAGTTACCTGTTCCTCTTGCTCAACATGTATAGCAGAATCTCATCTCTCTGATATTTTCTGCTTAATCTGAGAAACGATATCAGTAACCATGCTCTTCTTCTGACTGATAGCAGTAGTCAGTTGTTTTCCCCTTCAGTTGGTGCTAACTGACTTGAAGTGCCTGGGAACAAACATCTTTTAACTGACTTTTCTCCCTATATTTCAGCTTTCCTTTTAATTCTTTTCTGCTGAGTGATCTGTTGAGACAGAGTCTGCTTATTGGCTTCAGGTGGGGAAGTTCCTTTTCTTGAACTTACAACTGCTGCAACTTTTCCAGCAGCAGTTTGTGCTTGCTTGTTCCCATCACTGATTCTTTCCAAATAATATTGAATCACTAAGCTGAGTGATTTCTTCAGTCGAAATATTCCTACAGATTCTCTTCCTTCATCTTGGGCTCTTTTGACACTTTTGATTTCTTCTAAGTGTTGCTTCTTGATTTGATTGAAGATATAGCCTTCCCAACTGAATTCGAAACCATCCCATATGATATTCATCAGGTTATTCTATCTTCAGTTAATTTTATTAACCCTTTGTGTTGTCCAACAACGTGTTTATTGATCCACCTGCTGAGTAACCCGAATTCAGTTTTAAAGGCGGTAAAGGGCGTATCAACTGCGTCTGGTTCTTTTAAAGCTGAAATCTGCTTCAGAAAGACTTCACGCTTGAGTGGCAAACAGGGTGAGTCAATTGATTTCACCAAAGGATCTTGAACACAAGAATCTTGAAGGCTTACCGTTGTACTAAAACCAATTGGTGTTAGTAAAGGTGCTAATTTATTTCCATATACCACACCTTCACAGCGCTATGGTTTGAATGCACAAAGGCGGACAGAGTGCTGTATACCCAACAATCTCCTCCCCAGCACCCCCCAGCCACAAACTATGGTATTTACACAGTATGTTGTTACTGGGATTCGAACCCATGACCTGCTCTGCTACTAGTTTTTAGGATCAAGCGCTTACCATTGTACTAAAACCAATTGGTGTTAGTAAAGATGCTACTTTATTTCCTTATACCACACCTTCATAATGCCATGGTTCGAATGCACACAGGAGGGCAGAGTGTTGTATATCCAACACAAACTTTCAGTCTCTTGGGTGATTTTCATTTTATGCCGCTTGCCCCTCAGTATGCCATGCACTAACTTATAGTTTTTGGATGGCATACTTGGTTGTTTGTTTGTCTATTCTCGAGTCTCACCTGGAGACTTAATTATTTGAGTCTGACCTATAGACATAGTTAGTTTGGTCTTTCCCGATCTTCGTGAGTCCGACCTGCAGAGCTCAGGTGTCAGCCATAGCGATTTGAGTAGAGTACGCCATGTGGAGCTCGGCTTGTCTGGCCTGTAGACAATTTAGCGGACATGTTTGTTTGGTCCGACGTGGGGAGCACGGATATCATAATTTGGTGAACTGGGTCAAAAGTTTTGCAGACTTAGCATATTATATTTCTGAGAGCTGGGTCGGATTTTTTAGACCTCACGTGTTTTTTGCTGAGCGTGACCTGATGGAGTTTAGATATCATATTGTAATGGAGTCATTAGTATTTTCAGACAATTTCAGTGAGTTTGAACTTTTGTAAACTCGATATATGTGTGTCTATCCTGCAAAACTTAATGACAAAATACACAATAGAACTAGTCAATATTATATTGAAATAGCGTTAAGACGAACCTGGTGGGACGATGTCCTTATCATGGGCTTGACCGCTTGGTACACCAGAGGTGCTGTTGATCGTACCGATGTGACGATGGCGTTCAGAGTTGTGGCATCCATGGCAACCAACTGCTCCGTATATTGTTCAGCGAGCTGGGCTAGTTTGCACAGACTTTCCGTATTATTTTTTGCCGAGCAGGGCAAGACGTGTCTGGCTTCCTGGACTTTGTCAAGCGAGCAGGGCCAAATTTGACTTCCCGCATATTGTTGAACATGTGTTTGTCCTAAAACTCTATAAAGACCATGCGTAATGGAAAACAAAATAATAGTAAATTAACGTACCATTTGCTTTTTTGGCGTAGTCTATTGGTGCCGTGCTTAGATAGCGAGCGGACTTACATAAGATTTGCTCGGGTGAGAGCTCTAGATATGATGCTTAGCAAAAGTCGGCATCATAAAAGATTCATGCAAAGGCAAGTTCCAGCTATGGTGCCGAGCTGAAGTTGTTACAGTATACAGGCTGAAGGGAATGCTGAGTGCAGACACCCTACTGACAATATAAGGACACTGCTGAAAAGGACAGCAGCCTGCTAAACTACAAACAGGATGAGGACAGCAGCCTGCTGATGTAATCTAGAGAACGGTTATTCAGTTATAGTATGTAGTAACCATTTGTAACTAACTTCTAACTGATTCATGAGGTGTATGAAGTTATTAATACCCCATGATCACCTGCATTGTAACTAACTTGTAACTTTTACTTGATCAATAATATTTCCGCATTTTATTTGTGTTTGTAATTCTTCAAACTTCATCATGGTATCAGAGCAGAAATTTGAGAATTTCTGAATGCTTTCTTGCGTTTTTCTCTCTAATCTTTGAAGAATCTTGAGAGTGTTCTTCATCTTTTCTGAGATTTCTGTTTCTTGAGAGCAAACTGTCATCATTTTCCTGAGTTTTTTGATCAATTCTTAATCGTTTATCCTAATTTCACACTTTAATTATTGATTTGTGATCAATTTTGGAGTTCCTGATAGCCATGGAAGCTAAGAAACAAGAAATGAGTCCCTCCAGTCCATTCTATGTTCATTCTAATGAGAATCCTTCTCTGGTTCTTGGTCAGCCATTGATGAATGGAAACAACTACAATCCATGGAGAATGTCTATAGAGATGGTGTTAATTACCAAGATTAAAATTGGCTTCATAGACGGTGTATAATAAAAAGGCCAGAAGCAGATTCAGCAGACTTCCATGCATGAAGGCAATGTGATACAATGGTGAGATCAAGGATCTTGAATTCTGTAGAGAACACCATTGCTCAAAGTTTGATGTACTTCAAGAATGCAGATGCAGTTTGGAAGAATCTTACAGCAAGATTTTCAAATGTTGATGCCTTAAGACTTTCAGATCTTCTTAAAGAAATGCATTTACTGAAGCAAGGCACAGATTCTGTCAATCAATATTTCAAAAAGTTAATGATTCTTGGGAAAAAAATCAAGACCGTCGGGCATGTAACAGTCTGTTCTTGTGATCCTCAATGTCACTTCCATGCAATTAGCAATCTGATGGATCATATGGAGGCTGGACATGTCATGAAATTCCTCAAAGGTTGAGGGATGAATTTGAGCCAATGGTTTCACAGGCAATGTTGATGGTGCCCTTTCCAAAAATTCATGATGCCTTTTCAATGGCAATCAAGTTTGAAAGACAGAAATTGTATGTGGCTAACAAGGCCAAAAATCAAGATTCCATGGTTCTGTTGTCACAAAAGAATGGACAGGGACAAAATCAGATTGTCAGTAGACCTAACTCTGCTACAAATCCCAGGCCTAATAATCCCAAGAAGATGCAATGTAGTTTGTGTGGATTCAATGGTCATACTGAGGAGACTTGATACAAGAAGCATGGCTTTCCTCCTGGTTTCTTGTCAAAAAGAGCCAATGTGGTAGAAGAGGAACAATCAGCAGAAGAAGATCAGGCACCAACTAGGTCTGCTGGACCGGGGTTTCCCAATCTTAATGCACAACAACTTGACAAGTTGATGGCTCTACAGAATGATCCTCCTAGACATGCAGGATTTGTTGTTGGTCAACTTGCTAATATTGTCACACACTACTCACCTGCTACAAGAACATGTGATCTAAATTTAGTAAGATCAATACAATAGATCTTTGACTCTGGTGCCACAGATCACATTGTAGGATCATTAGATCTAGTAAGCAATCCCAAACCTTCATCTAGTATAAAAATGGAACTGCCTATTGGAAATAATGTCTCTGTCACTCATATAGGACAAGTAAGGGTGAACCCTCAATTGGTCCTACATGATGTGTTTTGTATCCCTGGTTTTAAATATAACCTTTTATATTTATCTTCTTTTATTAATCATACAAAAGGTGCATCTATCTTTTCTGCTAATAAGTGTGTTTTTCAAGACAAGAACAAGAAAGTGATTGGTTCAACTGAGTTAGACAGAGGACTTTGTGTCATAGATCAACCAATAAGGCTCTCTATTTCCAATTCTGTAGAAATCACACTTTATCTGATAGATTAGATGATGCTCTTTTATGTCATTACAGACTAGGACACTTGCCAGAGAAAAGACTGCAAGTCATCAGTTCACAGTCTGCTTATGTCAAATTTTGTAATCATGATCTTTGTTATGTCTACCCTATGGCCAGACTAAAGAAAAATCCTTTTCCTCTAAGTACTACTGCTGTAAATATTATTTTTGACCTTGTTCATATGGACATTTGGGGTCCCTTGAGACATCATACTGTAAATGGACAACAATATTTTCTTACTGATTCACTTGGGTTTTTATTATGAGGCACAAATCTGAAGCCTCTAACCTTGTTAAATCTTTTGTTAAATTTGTTTCTACTTAGTTTCACAAGATTATTAAAGTAATTAGATCTAAAAATGGTGCAGAATTTCAACTCACTGACTTTTATGCTTAGCAGGGTATTATACATCAGACATCTTGTGTAAGTACACCTGAGAAAAATGGTATTGTAGAAAGTAAACATCAGCATCTGCTGAATGTGGCAAGAGGTTTGAGGTTCTAGAGTATTCTACCCATTGAATATTGGGTTTTCTATCTTTTACATATTGTAAAATTGATTAATGCTACACCTACACCACTGCTGAAGGAAAGCAAGCCACATGAAGTACTTTATGGCACTAAACCAAACTATTCTGTGTTTATGGTTTTTGGTTGCTTAATCTTTTCTTGTACACTTTAGCATTATAGGAAAAAATTTGACTCAAGATGTAGGACTTGTGTCTATCATGGGAATTCAAATACATCTAAGGGTGTTATTCTCCTAGACATTACCAACAAAGATATCTTTGTTGCTATAAATACTCAATTTCATAAGACTTATTTTCCTTTATTTCAACGGGTATTGGGAAAGGCTAGATATCTTATTGACATGCCCGTTCCTTTACCAGTAATGGATACTTTTGATGATCTACTAAATGAATCAGCAGACCAGCCAAATATAGGGTCAGCTACAGCTGAGGCATCTAATGAAGAGCATGCATGATAGGAACCAACTTTACAGTACATTTCTGTACAGTTCAGCCCACGATTATCACATTTCTGGCATGTTTCGGGTGAGTTTAGACCCTATTTTGAGTATTAAATGAGGTTTTATTGCACGGCGAGTGACTGTCGGTTTTCCATAAACTCGACCTTATTTTAGCATTTTATTCTCGTTTTTCCCGAGCACCCGTAGTTTGCGGGGTTATGCGTTTGCTTGTTGTTTTCATATGGATGTAGGACTAGGGTGTCTCGAGAGCCCGAAAGGCGAGGAGTATGAAGTTTAGACGTGCCCGAGGCGAAACACAGAGATTGAAGGAGAAAAAGTGAAGATTTTGGGTCACATGCGTCCGGACGCCCGTCTGGACACCTTGGACGTGCGTTCAGTGGCTGTCCGGACGGACAAAAACCTCTCATCCAGACGGCTAACTCTCTGGAAAATGGATTCTTGGCTGCAAAAGTTTGTCCGGGCGGACAAGGTGTTGTGTGCGGACGGCTAACTCTCTGGAAATTGGGAAAACTTTGATGAAGAATTCGTCCGGACGGACAGATCCAGCATCCGGACGGACAAGAGCATTTCATCCGGACGAACATCTATGCATCCGTCCGGACACCTGGAAAATCAAGAACAGTCCGGCCGGACATGGCATATATCCGTACGGACAGAAGACTTTCTATATAAAGCTGCCTCATTTCTCACAGCCGCATGGAGAAAATAAGGGGAGATAATATTAGATAGGTTTGGCGATTTGGGGCGATTTTCTTCGTTTCTTAGAGTTAGAATTAGTGTTATATATCATTAGAATCCTCTTTCGATCTTCTCTTTGAACCTCTAACTTTTAGCTTCAATCTGTAACATTTCAAGTGATAAGATTTGTTCTTCTAGAGCTCGAATTTTGTAGTTCTTCAAGTAATCGAAATGGGTATGTTTTCTTGTTGTTTTACCATTGTTGTGATGTTTTTCTTCCGTTTGTATTGTTTAGATTCGATTATGAGTAGCTAGATTTGTCATATGGTCGAACCACGTGAATGCAGGTGAAACACCATTAGAGCGATGAACCGGGAGGTAGTGTAGCGCGTACTTTAACGTTCTAATCGATAATCCACATCACGAAACTTGTTTTGATTGTTTTAATAGCTTTGAATGAGATTGACAACCTTGCTCATTGTTGCACACACGTAGCTTATAAATGTATGTTGCGGCGACGTGTGGGAACGGGGTTTCGGGACCGTAGAAGTTTTGGGCTTGAAAGGTAGTCTGACACCTACCCGTGTACTAGACTGACGCCCTAGTCATCAAGTCCAGTTCCAATGTGGGGTTTGTCCTATGAGTTATCGTTAGACGGCAAGGTAGAGTAAGGCACACTCCCGGGGAAATCTTTCTGAGGGTAAAGCAATCCGCTGAAACGTAGTTCGGCCATACCTCTTTTAATTGTTTAGAATTCCGAGTAGTGTAATCTTTCTTTACGCAATAGTATAACTTCACACCTATTTGTTTGACCTGAACTGAGTGCTAAGTCAACTGTGGTACTCAAAAACCAATCTCTATGGGTTCGACCTCGGACTCCTCAAGCACTATCCTACAATCGACCCGGTCCACTGCCGGTTAGAAAGTAGATTTTGCTAAGGTTTCGAGTTTTTACTTGATCGACCAGACCGTAGAAAATCCGCTTATCAAGTTGTGCACGGCGAGTGACTGTCGGTTTTCCGTAAACTCGACCTTATTTTAGCATTTTATACTCGTTTTTCCCGAGCACCCGTAGTTTGCGGGGTTATGTGTTTTGTCTCGGATTTTATCAACGAAAAATAACAAGTAATAAAATTTATAAATCCGGTATTCCCCAAGTGTAGGGATCGTAGCATAGCGATTAATACCGGAGTCGGTCACAGGGAATCGGGGTATCTAGTTCATTAATTTTCCTAAGATTGTTACCATTATTACTAAAACCTAAAACTAACAAAACGAAAAGATAAACGGGACAGAGGATTGTCCGTCCAAAGCCAGGAAAGATAAAAGCGAAAACGAAATCTAAGCTATAAACTATAAAATAAACAGTAAATAAGAAGATGATCATGGTGATTAAACAATGAACAAACAATTATCCACCGTCCCGCAACCCTCTATTTCCTCTCTAAAGTATCTTGTGATGATTTAATTCAAGTTGTGGTTCACTTATCAAACGTCTGAATTCCTACTCTCATAGATAATTCTCCTATCAATCTCTCATCTCTCGATATATGAGATCGACGCTCTCAAAACAAGGTGTAAGATCTCTCAATCTAGCAACCTAGAAATCTAACCTATCAACTCTCGTTATGTCAAGATTAAAAATCCAATCTTTCCTATGGTGATCTAAGGTTTACACCGACTCTCGTCATACGGTGAACATCAATAACAATTCATCTTTCGATATTGATTGCATAGCACATAAGCATAGGAAAAATACAACTTTAATCAAATTCACAAAACAAACTCAAGATTGAAAAGAAAGAACCTGATGAAACGGATTTAAATAGTTGAACAATTGCTCAGCCTCCAAGCATTCAGCACAACAAAAGCAAACAGAAATAAAAAGCGAAGGAAAAACAAGAAAAATCGCAACCCCAGCCTCCCCTAAGGGGGCTGGGGCCGCCTAGGGTTTTCTCCTAATGATTGTGTATCAATAGGTCTGAATAATGTATGTCTTAGGGTTGAAATCGCGCTGCTATTTATAGGGAAAGTAAGTCGGTTTTCAGCATGTCGGCCGTGGACGCCCGTCCAAGGATTCTGGACGCTAGTTCAGCTGCTTTGGACGCTAGGGCAGACGCTCGTCCATACAACGTCCAAACTCTCTGTTCTGATTTCTTCGCATGGACGCCAGTCCACTTTTTTGGACGCTAGTTCAGTCCCTTTTTCTTCCAATTTCATCTTGATCTTCATTCCAACTTCATCTCTATCTCTTTCCTTCCATGCAAATCATCACTTGAACATCTTTTAAGCTCCTTTCACCTCATGCAAGCGTACCTACATCACGATAAAAACATGCAAAATGTAACATCTTACATCTAAAGATATTTATCCAATAAAATAACCTAATTAGCTCGATTTTGCACTTTAATACTTCTAAAACTCATTTGCTCAATATTTCAATATAAAGCTCGATTTCTATGAGAAACATACGAATATGGAGAGAATTGTTACAAAATATATCCTTATAAAACGTATAAAATCACCCTTAACACGTTTGCTTGTTGTTTTCATATGGAGGCAGGACTAGGGTGTCTCGAGAGCCTGAAAGGCGAGAAGTATGAAGTTTAGACATGCCCGAGGCGAAACACGGAGGTTGAAGGTGAAAAAGTGAAGATTTTGGGTCACATGGGTCCGGACGCCCGTCTAGACACCTTGGACGTGCGTTCAGTGGCTGTCCGGACAGACAAAAACCTCTCATCCGGACGGCTAACTCTCTGGAAAATGGATTCTTGGCTGCAAAAGTTTGTCCGGACGGACAAGGTGTTGTGTCCGGACGGCTAACTCTCTGGAAATTGGGAAAACTTTGATGAAGAATTCGTCCGGACGGACAGATCCAGCATCCGGACGGACAAGAGCATTTCATCCGGACGGCCATCTATGCATCCGTCCGGACACCTGGAAAATCAAGAACAATCCGGCCGGACATGGCATATATCCGTACGGACGGAAGACTTTCTATATAAAGCTGCCTCATTTCTCACAGCCGCAAGGAGAAAATAAGGGGAGATAATATTAGATAGGTTAGGCGATTTGGGGCGATTTTCTTCGTTTCTTAGAGTTAGAATTAGTGTAATATATCATTAGAATCCTCTTTCGATCTTCTCTTTGAACCTCTAACTTTTAGCTTCGATCTGTAACATTTCAAGTGACAAGATTTGTTCTTTTGGAGCTCGAATTTGGTAGTTCTTCAAGTAATCGAAATGGGTATGTTTTCTTGTTGTTTTACCATTGTTGTGATGTTTTTCTTCGGTTTGTATTGTTTAGATTCGATTATGAGTAGCTAGATTTGTCGTATGGTCGAACCACGTGAATGCAGGTGAAACACCATTAGAGAGATGAACCGGGAGGTAGTGTAGCGCGTAATTTAACGTTCTAATCGATAATCCACATCACGAAACTTGTTTTGATTGTTTTAATAGCTTTGAATGAGATTGAAAACCTTGTTCATTGTTGCACACACGTAGCTTATAAATGTATGTTGCGGCGATGTTTGGGAACGGGGTTTCGGGACCGTAGAAGTTTTGGGCTTGAATGGTAGTCTGACACCTACCCGTGTACTAGACTGACGCCCTAGTCATCAAGTCCAGTTCCAATGCGGGGTTTGTCCTATGAGTTATCGTTAGACGGAAAGGTATAGTAAGGCACACTCCCGGGAAATCTTTCTGAGGGTAAAGCAATCCGCTGAGACGTAGTTCGCCATACCTCTTTTAATTGTTTAGAATTCCGAGTAGTGTAATCTTTCTTTTACGCAATAGTATAACTTCACACCTATCTGTTTGACCTGAACTGAGTGCTAAGTCAACTGTGGTACTCAAAAACCAATCTCTGTGGGTTCAACCTTGGACTCCTCAAGCACTATCCTACAATCGACCCGTTCCACTGCCGGTTAGAAAGTAGATTTTGCTAAGGTTTCGAGTTTTTACTTGATCGACCGGACCTAGAAAATCCGCTTATCAAGTTGGCGCCGTTGCCGGGGATTGGCAATGCTTTGATATCACAAAAGTTGACCGAAAGCTTGGGCTTAGGTCGTTTTTATTGTTTTCTTGTTGCTTTGTTTTGACTTGCAGCTGAAGTGCCACACCACCTAATGATGAGGTGGTGGTGACGAGGCACTGTGATTGTTTTCGTGTTGTTTTATGTGATTTTGCAGATTGAGCATAAATGGGTGGATACTCTCAACAATACAACTTTTATGAAGAAAAATCCACCTACCAACCCTGGGCACCTGAGCTTTGTCAAAATCAGTATTATCAACCTTATGACCAAGAGCAGGGTGCGTCCATGGGATGTGGAATGGACAACGATTATCGATATGATGAGGGGAACTATAATAGACAGAATTTTGGGGGAAATTGGAACCAGAATCGACCGGGAAACTGGGGAGGCAATCAAAGCCAGCATGACTACAATTGGAGCCCAAATCAAGGACAAGGGAATAATCAGAATTATGACTCGAACAACCCTTGGAATTGGAGCTCTCAAAATCATCACTTATAGCAGATTGACCTTGCCTATGCCGAAGAGGAACGAGAAGTAGGTATTATTCAGGAGCTGATGGAAAGGGTTTTTATGGCTATGGATGAGGAAGTGTCGGCACATCAATTGATCGATTGGTTGAACCGGATGCTCGTGTTATATAAAGAGGCCGAGGATGCTTTGAAACGGGTTGGGGAGATGCAAGACAAGTTTTCTAGCGGGGAGTATAGGACCTGCCTAGCCAATTAAGATTGGCCCCATATGAGATACAGGCTATGTTGGATGTCTCAGGATATAGTGTCTCTCATGATGGCCCGGATGCCGGATCAAAATAAAAAGTCCTGCACACAAACGGTCCGGGTAGACAGTGATATTGACGAGTCAAGTTGCTATAATGAGGTGCTAGTCCCGGAGGATTCAGTGATTGAGTTGGCTTTATCACCGCCTCCCCCCATTGTAGTATTTGATTATATGAGTTTCCAAGTCCTCCCGAGTGAACTCCCGAATAGTGAGCTGAAAAATGATGATGTTTTGGTAGAGTCCGTGATGGAAACTGAGTTGGAAGCTAGGAAAAGGGAGTTAGCTACTGTTAAGAGAGAACTCGCGACGGAAATAGGGCCAGAGAAAGTCGTCAGTAAAGAGGTTCGGGTGGAGAGTGAGGTTGATGAATCGGCTTTCTATGAGGAGATTTCTGAGCCAGAGATTGAGATACAAGAGATTGATATGGGATCACCCATCACTCCATTAGTTGATGATGTACCATTCGAGTCGGTGGAGAATTTTTATGAGTATGCCAAGCCACTTGTAGTGGAGCCTACCTCAGTTTTGGGTGAGCCGGAAGCTTTTGGTATTGCCATGCTCTGGGAAATGGAGGATACCCATGAATGTAAAGTAAGGGAGGTGGAACTGTTGTCTATCATACCACATCCCGACGATGACCATCATGACACCTTGACGAGAGGTGCGATAGATTTATTTGAGGTCGTGGATCCGGTGGGATTAGAAATGGAGAAGAAGATGGGACAGCTCATTCTGCCGCCTAGCTCACTAGTGGTTCGAGGTCATGTGGATGAGCCCATTATATTGACACCCCCGGATAGATTGGCCATCTTTGATATACCGGTCCTAGATTATTACTCCCTTCCATTCTGTGCGGATGAGTTCTACGAGGTTATGTTCGAAGGGTCCCGGGTGGAAGACACACGTAGAGGTGATAGAGAGGAAAGACCACGGTGGTGGGGTGATTCCAAGAAGAAGATGATGAGAGGTTTTGACAGAAGAGGATTCCCGAGTTGGGAGGAGGTTGCATCGAGGGCTATGAGAGGTAAGTTTCTAACGAACTCGGTTTTCATGATGCTTGCTATTTGTATTCTTCTTGAGTTGTTGATCTTTTTGAGTTCGGATTTTGGTTGATGGTTTTGATGATACTTGTTTGAAATGAAATAATTGAACTGTTGTTTTGAGTCTTTTATGGTTTGAGTCCGTTTTGGTGTCACTTGGTCGAGCCAACGACGTAAAACAAAGGCGCTCGGTGGGAGGCAACCCACCATTTGCTGTGTTTTGCTTGTTTTGAGGTGTTGTTTTTGCTACTTTTTCTCGATCTACCGATTGTAAGCCATAAGACACCCACTTTTCATCTTTTCATGTCTCATGTGACTTGTCTTGGATTTATGGATTTTGTGTTGGGCACGTTTGGACGTGATTGGTTGTTATTGTATGTTTGAATCATATTTGACTATCTTTGTGACATACTTGTTCAAGTTTTCTGACGTGACGAGGTCGTTCTTTTTATTATCCCCGGAATTCCCCAATATCTATATGCTTTGGCACGTGGACCATGTCCCGTGCATGTATTTCTTGGATGTTTTTCAATGACTAGGGATTCGGGATGGACTACTTTCACGACCGTTACGGGACTTGATCGCGCCGTTTTGCCGGGCTCATAAGCTAAGTCTTTCTTTTTCCTTCTCGTTCACACACCGAGGACGGTGCTTCACTTAAGTGGGGGGGGACGACTTAGCTTATTCGCTTGTTCTTAAAAGTATTATGCCGTGATGTGATAAACTTGGTTTTTACTCGTTTCCGAGTCGATTTTTAGGCCGTTTTTCAAAATTTTCCAAGATTTTAACACCACGTTATATGCATGTTGTTCACAATTGAGTGGTGAAAGGTCTTTAGTTTTGTGAATGTCTCACAGTGAGTCTATATTGTCATGATACGGAACACTTTTCAGTACACGTTTGACGACGTTTTTGCTTATCACGATTACTTTACACACCTGTACCCTTAGTTTCGAGGCGAAATAGAAGGATTTGCCTTGGTAGGAACACGGGATGACAGTTTTGCGTTCTTTTTGACCCTACTTTAGCCAAATAAGCCTGGGCCGAATGTTTGACCTTCGTAGCCCCTCTCAGCCTTGATAGAATGGTCCGACCACCATTCGCTTTATAGCCGTTTCGTTACTTAGTCAGAAACCTACCCTTGAGCCTTATTTTTGTCACATTCCCTTCATTTGACCCTACGAGTGGACTTAGTCTCTTGTTAAACCACACTTGCCAAGGCAAGTGTGGGGTGGGGGGAGATGTTGTTTTTGAGTCGGGTTGTTGTTTCCACAGTTTTAGAGCTATAAGGAGAGGAGGAGCTCAGTGGGGCTGGATGCTCGGGTTTCATTTCAAAAAAAAAATCAAATCAAATAATTGTGTTGTATATAGAAATAAAGGGTTGAAAAAGGCAATGAGCTTTAAGCAATGATGATGTTAGGGTTGGGATAGTCAGATAGGTACTAAGTATTCAAGCTCACCTCACGACACTTGAAACATAGTCGAGTTTGGCAGTGAGTTCGGGTATTTCAGTATCCTATAGTTCCCAAAGTGTCGAAAATGATCAAAAAGGAGTTTGGATGTTTTGTATAGTAAAGAAGACGTGGTACGTGTTTGGATTATGTTCACTCGTACTTCTTTTCTCCAGTTTCCCAAATTACCCTTTTCGATTAACCGAATTTACCCTAGCCTAACGTTATAACCATTCAAGTCCTGCTGGACCGTGTTTAACCATGGTTAGTCCCGATTAGTGGAGATTCTAGGAAGGGCATGATTGTGTAAAGTCATTTGTCCGGTATTCCAAGCCCGAAATCGTATTAAGCATAAGTCGTCGTCAGTCAATACAAACTCACTCCGTGTCATGATCCAGTAGAGTCAAAGTAATGCATTCACTTAACTAAGTTCTTTTCACCTCGATATTTTGAAATGCATGCATGTACCATAAAGTTGATTCATTGGTATTGTTTGAACGCCTAATTTACTCGAGGACGAGTAAAGGCTAAGTGTGGGGTGGTGATAGGAACCAACTTTACAGTACATTTCTGTACAGTTCAACCCACGATTATCACATTTTTGGCATGTTTCGGGTGAGTTTAGACCCTATTTTCAGTATTAAATGAGGTTTTATTGCACGGCGAGTGACTGTCGGTTTTCCGTAAACTCGACCTTATTTTAGCATTTTATACTCGTTTTTCCCGAGCACCCGTAGTTTGCGGGGTTATGCGTTTGCTTGTTGTTTTCATATGGATGCTGGACTAGGGCGTCTCGAGAGCCCGAAAGGCGAGAAGTATGAAGTTTAGACGTGCCCGAGGTGAAACACGAAGGTTGAAGGTGAAAAAGTGAAGATTTTGGGTCACATGGGTCCGGACGCCCGTCTGGACACCTTGGACGTGCGTTCAGTGGCTGTCCGGACGGACAAAAACCTCTCATCCGGACGGCTAACTCTCTGGAAAATGGATTCTTGGCTGCAAAAGTTTGTCCGGACGGACAAGGTGTTGTGTCCGGACGGCTAACTCTCTGAAAATTGGTAAAACTTTGATGAAGAATTCGTCCGGACGGACAGATCCAGCATCCCGACGGACTTTCATCCGGACGGACATCTATGCATCCGTCCGGACACCTGGAAAATCAAGAACAGTCCGGCCAGACATGGCATATATCCGTACAGACAGAAGACTTTCTATACAAAGCCGCCTCATTTCTCACAGCCGCAAGGAGAAAATAAGGGGAGATAATATTAGATAGGTTAGGCGATTTGGGGCGATTTTCTTCGTTTCTTAGAGTTAGAATTAGTGTTATATATCATTAGAATCCTCTTTCGATCTTCTCTTTGAACCTCTAACTTTTAGCTTCGATCTGTAACATTTCAAGTGACAAGATTTGTTCTTTTGGAGCTCGAATTTGGTAGTTCTTCAAGTAATCGGAATGGGTATGTTTTCTTGTTGTTTTACCATTGTTGTGATGTTTTTCTTCTATTTGTATTGTTTAGATTCGATTATGAGTAGCTAGATTTGTCGTATGGTCGAACCACGTGAATGCGGGTGAAACACCATTAGAGAGATGAACCGGGAGGTAGTGTAGCGCGTAATTTAACGTTCTAATCGATAATCCACATCACGAAACTTGTTTTGATTGTTTTAATAGCATTGAATGAGATTGACAACCTTGTTCCTTGTTGCACACACGTAGCTTATAAATGTATGTTGCGGCGACGTGTGGGAACGGGGTTTCGGGACCGTAGAAGTTTTGGGCTTGAAAGGTAGTCTGACACCTACCCGTGTACTAGACTGATGCCCTAGTCATCAAGTCCAGTTCCAATGCGGGGTTTGTCCTATGAGTTATCGTAAGACGGCAAGGTAGAGTAAGGCACACTCCCGGGGCAATCTTTCTGAGGGTAAAGCAATCCGCTGAAACGTAGTTCGGCCATACCTCTTTTAATTGGTTAGAATTCCGAGTAGTGTAATCTTTCTTTTACGCAATAGTATAACTTCACACCTATCTGTTTGACCTGAACTGAGTGCTAAGTCAACTGTGGTACTCAAAAACCAATCTCTGTGGGTTCGACCTCGGACTCCTCAAGCACTATCCTACAATCGACCCGGTCCACTGCCGGTTAGAAAGTAGATTTTGCTAAGGTTTCAAGTTTTTACTTGATCGACCGGACCTAGAAAATCCGCTTATCAATGCACCAGTAAATCAGGCACCTGGACCTACACAACTAAGAAGATCCACCAGAACAAGAAAATCACCAACCTTTTATCAAGGGGTGCTCACACTGTTCAGCAGACTCCACAGGTGTTGAGTGCAGTCATGAGTCTGGACAATGTCTCAGCAGACTATGCCAGATTTATTAATGCCATTGATGTTGTTAAAGTGCCTAAGACTTATAATCAAGCCATCAAGCATGATGAGTGGAAGCAAGCAATGCAACAAGAGATTGAATCTCGACAAAAGACTCATACATGGGAAACAATTGATCTGCCCCTAGACAAGAAACCCATTGGGTGCAAGTGGGTGTACAGAATCAAATACAACCCTGAGGGTTCAGTAGAGATATAAATCTAGACTTGTAGCAAAAGGCTACACTCAGACATATGGGATTGACTATCAAGAAAATTTCCAACGTGTTGTCAAAATCACTACAATTAGAGCTTTACTTGAAGCAGCAGTAGCCAATAATTGGCATCTACATCAGATGGATGTCAGCACTGTCTTTTTACATGGAGATTTGCATGAAGAAGTATACATGCAGTTACCTCCTGGTTGTGCATTAACTAAACCAAATCAAGTTTGTAGACTTACTAAGTCATTGTATGGCTTCAAGCAAGCCAGCAGACAATGGAATTACAAGTGGACTAAGTTTTTGGAAGCTCAAGGATTCATTCAATCCAAAAATGACCACAATTTATTTACAAAAGTGTCAGGACAGTCCTTTATTGCTTTGTTGGTCTATGTTAATGACATCATAGCAGCAAGCCTAGTAAAGAGTTGATACAGCAAGTAAAGGATGCTCTACATCTGTAATTCACCATTAAGATCTTGGGAATTTGAGATAATTCAAAGGCAATGAGGCTGCTAGATGTCCAAAAGTTATATCCATTTCACAAAGGTAGTACACACTTAATCTCTTAGAAGAATATGAATTTGGTAGCCAAACCTGCTAAGACACCTATGGAGTCTAAGAAGACCTTACAACATGGTGATTCACCACTTTTAGAAGACAACACTGCATACAGATCACTAGTGCGCAAATTGATTTATCTCACTTTACCAGACCAGACATTGTTTTTGCAGTACAACAACTAAGTCAATTTCTAGACACTCCTACTAAAAATCATATGAAGGCAGCTTACAGGCTGCTGAGGAATTTAAAGAATAACCCTGGACAAGGAATCCTATTTCTAGCAGACAATAACCTTTTACTCAAAGGTTTTACAGACAGTGATTGGGCCGGGTGTCCTGAAACAAGTAAATCAGTATCAGGTTATATGATGTTTCTAGGAGATGCTTCAATCTCCTGAAAGGCCAAGAAACAAACAACAATAGCTAGAAGCTCCTGTGAGGCTGAATACAGGGCTATGGAAAATGCACTTTGTGAAATTCAGTGGCTGATTTATATACTCCAAGATTTGCAGGTTCCGGTTCAGTTGTCTGTTGTGTTATTTTCGGACAATGCCAGTGCAATGCACATTGCTCATAATCTAGTCTTTCATGAAAGAACAAAACACGTTGAAATTGACGGCCATGTTGTGAGAGACAAAGTCAAATCAGGACTTGTCAAGCTTCTTCCAGTATACACAAAAGAACAAGTGGCGTACATTCTTACCAAGGCCTTGGATTCACCTATTTTCTCATATCTACTGGACAAATTGGGAATTTCAGAGATCTTCCAGAATTCAAGTAGCTGAAGGGAATTCTGAGTGCAAGCTGTTCATGTACCACTCTCAACTTGAGGGGGGTGTACAGTATACAGGCTGAAGGAAATGCTGAGTGCAGTCACCCTGCTTACAATATAAGGACACTGCTGACAATATAAGGACAGCAGCCTGCTGAACTACTAATAGGATAAGGACAGCAGCCTGCTGATGTAATCTAGAGAACGGTTATTCAGTTATAGTATGTAGTAACCGTTTGTAACTAATTTCTAATTGATTCATGAGGTGTATGAAGTTATAAATACCTCATGGTCAGCTGCATTGTAATTAACTTGAAACTTTTACTTGATCAATAATATTTCCTCATTTTATTTTGTGCTTGTAATTCTACAAACTTCATCAGTAGTCGGTCTTACGATGTCGCGTTGTGAGGCGGACGTGTTTAGGTTTCATGCAATTAAGCTGGCGGAATTATTTGATTAAGATAAAACCCCATTTTGATGACGAGCTGACCTCTGATAAGTTCTAAGAATAAGAAGGCTCTTCCCACCAACTTTGGTCGGGAGGGTTCCAAAAATAAGAAGGCTCTTCCCGCCACCTTTGGTCGGGAGAGTTTATTAAATAAGAAGGCTCTTCCCGCCACCTTTGGTCGGAAGAGTTCCAAAAATAAGAAGGCTCTTCCCGACACCTTTGGTCGAGAGAGTTCCAAAAAATTAGAAGGTTCTTCCCACCACCTTTGGTTGGGAGAGTTCCAAAAATAAGAAGGCTCTTCCCGCCACCTTTGATCGGGAGAGTTCCAAAAATAATGAAGCGTGATCATTCAAGTTGGAAATAAATGAAAAAGAGAGCTTGTACCTCGGGATTTCGTATCTTGAGAGTTTTAGAGCTCAGACCTTAGAGAGCTAGGGAGCTTGTCTCGGACCATTGAGAGCTGGGGAGCTCGGCTCGGATCACAGAGAGTTGGGGAGCACGCATCTTGGCAAACTCATGCTGGGCGAGCTCTTTCTGGACGAGCTCATCCTTCTACTTTATTTTATCACACTCTAAGGAATTAACCAGTAGCAATTCTGACTGGTTAATTAAGAAAATCGTCCCCTCATGAATAATCCACGATTGTGCGTACATCGGCTAGAATTAAAGTGCATGAACTTTGTGGATTGTTTTTCTAAAAATAAGTTTCCATGAAATAAATATAAAATGGACCATCAAATTGGTTAAAGGTATGGCCTTTACCTGGTCGTGAATGTTTGCGCTATTTTTTTATTACAATAATAATAATATTAATGATAGTACAAGATGCTGGTATAAAGCATGACCTTTTTTATCTGTTTTGCCATCGGACCTTGAACGATCTGTTTTTCCATCAGATCTTGAATGATATTTTTTGCCATCGGATCTTGAACAAAGTTGTTAGTAGGGGCCCCTCCTTCTAGCTCCATTTGAGGATGCTGGAAATCATCGGGTAATAAATATGGGGGCTGTTTTTCCTAATGACAATCTGTTCAATGGTTGAACGCTAGAAAAGAAATGAAACATGGGGGCTTTGTGGTGGTTTAGACTACACTTGAGAAACTGTATTTCAAGCTGCCTACGTATCCAATGTGTGTATTGGAATCAAGTCTTCGTAGTTCCTTAGGGATGGTTTATATAGAGGGACTTGTGCCCTAGCTTTGCGCGTAGCATGTCCATTGTTAGGAACATTTTATTATGTTTTGATGATGGCCATACTAGCTGTTATAGCAAGCCTGAAATAAGTTAGAATTATCTGTATAAGTCTTTACTTAGAGTCTGACATGTTGTATAAGTTGAGTCAGACAAGTATTGTACTAGTTGGTAGGACGGCAAAGTGAAAACAGACATTCGGCAGAGTGAAGCCGGCCAAGCACCAGCAGAGATACAGAGAAGGGATTATGATCTGACTTATAACCAAGGAAGTCTGTGATGACCTTGGATAAGTCTAAGTTATGTTTCAAGTGATGAAACTCAATATTCCAATATGGTGTACACTGATCTCACCCAAATCAAGGATCGGTGAAGTATAAAGATTCTCCTGAAACTAAAGCAAGAAGAAAACAGTGAATCGGCTGAGTACACTGACTGTCGGCAAAGAGAAAAACAAAACGGCGAAGAAAGAACTAACGGCTAAGTCAGAAGGCTCACTCCACCGTTCTACAGACGGTGAAGAGACACTTACAAGATCAGATTTAATATACATTGAAGATTCAGCAGATCATGCATTAAATGCACAATCATTAAAGGATCAATCAAGGACGGATTTTCTGCTATACATTTGAAAGAAGAATCCGACCACTGAAATCAAGGAGAATACAATTAAGAGGGAATCAAGAATAAAATCAAGGATTATTCCCTCATTAATATAGCCAACAGACGGAATTTCAAAATCAAGGCTATTCAAGGCTATAAATAGAAGGCATTGACAGAAAAAGAAGATAACGATTGAGAAAAAAAAGAAAGCAGAAACTCTGTCAATTAGAAAAGCCTTCTCTCTGAACTTACAAGGATACATCTAGTGATCAACTTAAATATCAGAACTACAAAGTCATATTCAGAATTGAGATTGATCAAGCAAGTGCGTGAATCACATTCACATCAAACTGAAGCAACTGAATCAGAGGCAATCTGAGAAGGAGTTGAAACTGTGATAGCTGTTGAAGGATTTTGATCTCAAGGAGCAACAAAAGGAAGATGAATCACTGAAGGTGTTGCAGTCAAGGAGTGATAGTCTTGTAGATTGTGAAGCTTGGGAAGCCAAGGACAATCATACTGTTGTATCTGTGAAAACAATAGTGAATTCCTCCGATCATCACAGGAGAAGAGTGGATTAAGGGATTACACCACCCTGAACCACTATAAGCCTTGTGTCAATTTAATTTCTGCAATTTACTTTACAGCACTTAATTAATTTGCCTACATCATAACACATATATGTGATTGTCTAAACCGATTTGAAAACAACATAGTAAGAAGGGACTTATCCGCTGCCCCAAAAGCTTTTAAAACACAAGAAAAGTTTTTGAAACTCCACTATAGTCATTCACCCCCCCTCCGACTATAGTTTCACCCTTCTCTGGGACCAACAATTGGTATCGGAGCAGTGTTCCTAGTATCAGAACCTGTTCAGATCTAATTTACGGTAACAAGGAGATCACATATTTTCAAAGTAGTTTTCAAATCAAGTTTTTCATTCACCGCCATTTTTATCTTCAATTGCACCGATGGATTCCTCAAACTTCTTGTCAAAAGTACCTGTTTTCAATGTTAATAATTTTGATGAATATAAAATAAGAATGTTATCTCATCTTGCAAAGAACTCATGAGGAGATGCTGGATGTAATCAATGACGGCCCAATCATGATCACTACCGTGGTAGGCACAGGAGCGAGATCAAGGAAAGGAGATAGACAAACCCAAGAAAGATTGGACCAAAGATGACAGGAGAAGAGCAAACCTAGACTTTGTAGCAAAAGATATGATCTTAAAGACTCTAGACAACAACATGTTCATGAGAATCAAAGACTGCAAAACAGCAAAGGAGATGTGGGACAAACTATCATTGATAAATGAAGGATCTGAAGCAGTCAAAGAAAACAAATTATCTGTTGCAAAACAGAAATTTGAGAACTTTAAAATGAAGACTGGTGAATCCATTGATCAAATGGACAACAGATTCTCAAGCATCATCAGTGAACTGCAACAGCTTGGACACACATATCCACAAAAAGAAGTATGCTTGAAGATCTTGAGAGGACTACCTGAAAGATGGAAGATCATAACATCAGTAATCAGAGGAACAACAAATCTTGCAAGCACTGACACTCTGACACTGATGTCCCAATTGAAAGCTCATGAATTCGAATTGAACGGTGAAGATGGTGGCCCGGCAGAGACACACAAAATTACTGCATTAGCTGCACCCCAGCAAAGTAACTTTGCCGAATGCATCAGCAAAGAGACACAAGAACTAAAAGAACAGGTAGCTTTAATAGTTAAACGTTTTGACAGGTTTAAAAAGAAGCCATTCAAGGGAAATTCAACATCAAACAAAAAGTCAAGCTCAAACAGAGACATGAAGAAGAAAGATGATGAATACAGATGCTTCAACTGCAATAAGAGAGGTCACTTCAAGGCTGATTGTCCTGAAGAAAATGACAAAGATGATGAAAAGAAGAAATTCAAAGCATCTGAAAAGAGAAAGGGCAAGAAGGCACTTAAGGCAGAATCCAGCGGTGAAAAGCATGAAGAATCATCTGATAATGACTCAGATGATATTGATGAAGAAGACAGCTCAGAAAATGAAAAGGCATGCCTATGCCTCATGACCAAAGAATTGGATGAAGACAAAAGTGATAGTTCAGACACTGAAGAAACAAGCCTATGTTTAATGGCTAAAGAATCAGATGAAACTGAGGTAACATCTAGTTCCTGTTCTTCATCTAATGCATTTACATCTAACACTGCACAATCCTCTAGTCTTCCATTAGATACAGCAGACCTAGTCCAAAATCTCATGACTAAATTTGATGAAATTGAAAAGAATCATGAAATTCTGGAAATGGAATGCAAGGATCTAAGAAAAGAGAATAAGAGGTTAAAGAAAGAACTGGATAAAACAAGAGCTGAATTAACTAGTAAGGAGACCTACTTAAATGATCAACAAAAAGCAGATGACCATACATCTGTTACCAACAGATCAGTTAAGAAGAACTCCTCACCAGTAAAGGTAATCACTGCACCACTAAAAGCACCAGCTTACAAACCCTCAAAAAGGTTTGGATCCAGATCTGGTCTTGGCTATAACAGTCAGGCTAAACGTAGGGATAATAGTCAACACAATTCTAAATGGACGACCACTAATGGACCAAAATTTAGAAAGGGACAGACCATGTCTCCAACAGATCATCCTGTTCCAGTGAAGTCAAAACCCACTATAGTGAAACAGCAGACTAAATCCTCATTCCAATTATACAAAAACAACAGCCATCTGAAAGGTAAAGGCAGACTTTTTCCCTCAGAGGATGATTGGAATGTCACACCTCCAAAATACAAGAGGAAACCATTCCACAAAATGCATCATGTGATTAAGAAAAATCAATCTAGCTATGTTCCTAGACACATGAAGCAAGAAAGGTTTCCTATTGCATATTGGAAAGTGAAGAAGGATATAAATGCACCAAAAGGTGAAAAAAAGTATCAGAATACCTTCTGTAAAAATATTAGAAGCTATTCTGCCATGCCTTATACATATGAAGTTGATGACTTCAATTATCCAAAGAGAAGACCTTTTGGATACATACTTGGTATGGGAGGCATAACTGCTAACAGATATGGACCCAAACAGTGTTGGGTACCCAAACTTAATTAATCTGTTTTGTAGGATGTCTGGTACATAGACAGTGGATGTTCCAGACACATGACAGGAAACAAGAAATGGGTCACTGATTTTAAAGCTTTTGATGGACCCAAAGTCACATTTGGAGGAAAAGAAAACCCTGGCAAGATTAAAGGGGAAGGCACAATACTCAAAAACAATCTAAAGATTCAAAATGTGGCATATGTCAAGGGACTTAACTTCAATATGATGAGCATCAGTCAATTCTATGACAAAGGCTACAATGTGCACTTCAACAAATAAGGATGCAAAGTGATTCACAGTCAAACAAACACAGTGGTTCTTGCAGGTAGAAGACAAGACAACATGTATGTGGTGGACTGGAGAACAGCCAAGGCAGAAACATGTCTACTTGTCAAGAATAAACAATCAACAAGCTGGATTTGGCACAGAAGATTAAATCACCTGAATTTCAAGACCATCAACAAACTATCAAGGAGCAAGTTAGTTGAAGGCCTGCCAGAGATCACATTCAAGAAAGAGAGTCTATGTGATGCTTGTCAGAAAGGAAAACAAATAAAAAGCTCATTCAAATCAAAGCCTCATCAATCTACAACAAGAGTTCTACATCTACTGCACATGGACCTGTTTGGACCAGTCACTCCAGTAAGTGTGAGTGGTAAGAAATATACTCTTGTAGTGGTGGATGACTTCTCAAAATACACCTGGACCATCTTCATGAACAAGAAGAAAGAAACAATCAAGAAGCTACCAGACTTGCTGAGAAGACTCCAGAATGAAAAAGAGCTAAAAATTATCAAAATCAGATCAGATAGAGGCACTGAATTTCTAAATGAAATTATCAGAACCTATTGTGAAGAAAATGGAGTACTACATCAACTATCTGCAACAGGAACTCCACAACAAAATGGTGTAGCAGAAAGAAGAAACAGAACTCTCAAAGAAGCAGTCAGAACAATGATTGCTGAAGCATGCTTGCCAAAGAGATTTTGGGCTGAAGCAGCAAACACAGCATGCCATACACAAAACAGATCAATCATCAACAAACATCATGGAAAAACTCCATATGAATTATGGAATGGTAGAAAACCCAATATCTCATATTTTCATATGTTTGGATCAAAATGTTTTGTCTTGAACAGGAATCATCTGCATACCTTTGATGAGAAGGCTGATGAAGCAATCTTCATGGGATACTCAGACACCAGCAAAGCATTCAGAGTACTAAATAAAAAAACATTGGTGATTGAAGGATCAATACATGTGGTTTTTGATGAACCATATACAAATGGTGAAGATCTTCAAGACCAAGAAGAGAAAGCTGCACAAAGGCAAATCTATACAAATGCAACCATACCAGCTACTATCCTGAATCATCTTTTTGAAAATCAAGAGGAGCCACATATCAATACAACAGGAGAAGCACCTGAAATTGAAGTTCATGCTCAGCATGAAGGTATGGAAGCACCAAGTGAAGATCAACTTCAACCAGACCCAAATTGGCTTAGAGACCATCCTGAAGAACAAGTCATTGGAGATATTCACACCGGAGTCAGAACAAGAAGACAACTGGAGCACATGCTAACTTGCTTTCTATCACAAGTGGAACTCAAGACCATAGATGATGCAATCCAAGATGCAGATTGGATCACAGCCATGCAAGAAGAACTAAATGAATTTGAAAGAAATGAAGTCTGGGAACTTGTTGACAGACCTGAAATGGCCAACATCATTGGTGCAAAATGGGTATTCAGGAACAAGATGGATGAGCAAGGAACTGTTGTCAGAAACAAAGCAAGGCTAGTTGCAAAAGGATATTCCCAAGTCAAGGAATAGATTATGATGAAACCTTTGCTCCAAGAGCAAGATTGGAAGCAATAAGACTTTTTCTAGCATTTGTTGCACACAAAGACTTCAAAGTCTATCAAATGGATGTCAAAAGTGCATTCCTAAACGGACTTTTGGAAGAAGAAGTTTATGTAGAACAACCTCCTGGATTTCAAATCAAAGGAAAAGAAGACAAAGTATACAAACTCAAGAAGGCCCTCTATGGCCTCAAACAGCACCTAGAGCCTGGTATGAAACACTGTCACAATTTCTGATCAAGAATGGATTCAACAAAGGAACTATAGACAAGACTCTATTTAAACTAGAGGAAGGGGCAAGCACATTGCTAGTGCAAATCTATGTTGATGACATAATCTTTGGATCAGAAGATGAAAAGTTGTGTGAGAAATTTGCAAACCTAATGAAGAGCAAATTTCAGATGAGCATGATGGGAGAATTAAACTACTTCCTTGGCCTTCAAGTAAAGCAAATGAAGGATGGCATTTTCATTAGTCAAGAAAAATATACAAGAGATTTGATACACAAGTATGGGATGGACACAAGTGGCACAGCAGACACACCAATGTGTGCCAGAGTCATACTTGGAAAAGATGAAGGAGGAAAAGATGTTGATCAGAAAATGTATAGAGGAATTATTGGATCATTGTTATACTTAACTGCAAGCAAGCCCGATATTGCATTTGCAGTAGGAGTGTGTGCTAGATTTCAAGCTCAACCAAAAGAATCACATCTTCTAGCAGCTAAAAGGATAATCAAATACTTGAAACACACCATCAATGTTGGCATTTGGTACCCAAAAGATGAAGGATTTACACTGATATCATATTCAGACTCTGACTATGCTGGATGCAAAATAGATAGAAAAAGCACCTCTGGAACATGCCAAATGCTAGGAACCAGACTAGTCTCATGGTTCAGCAAAAAGCAAAACTCTATATCTACATCAACAGCTGAAGCAGAATATATAGCAGCAGGTAGCTGCTGTGCACAAGTACTGTGGATAAGACAACAGCTAAGGGACTATGGAGTCGAAGAGAAAACAATCCCAATCATGTGTGACAACACAAGTGCAATATCTATTACAGAAAATCCAGTATTGCATTCAAGAACGAAGCACATTGATGTAAGACATCATTTTATCAGAGACCATGTTGAAAAGGGATATGTCATCCTAAAATACATATCCACTGAAGACCAACTGGCTGACATCTTCACTAAACCACTCAGTTATGAAAGATTTAGTATGTTGAGAACTGAGTTAGGGATGATTGAAATTGACTAAGTATCAACGAGCGGCTAACTGGAGTAATCGGCTAAGTGACTTCATCAACTAGTACAACCTTTGCCGTTACAGGAGATGTAGCAGGTAAGGCACTGGTATCCAGCAGAGGTAACTTAACTGATTGTTAGGAACAGTTCAATGAAGCAGCTCAGTGAAGAACTCATTGGACCGGTTAAGTGACCAGCGAAGGCACTTCACCGAAATAAAGACTTGGACAAATTCAAAGTGTGAACAAAATTAATACTGAATACACGTGGAGAATAAGGAAATTATGGAGGATTATTCAGTACACACGTGGCGATCACTTTATGATCATGGAGGTAATTATATTATTTTTTGAATTATAAACTCCTCGATTCCCGGGCTCTATCATTACTTGCCTCAAACCACTCCCCCTCTACGCTCGAATATTGCGTTTTTCATACACAAAATCGCGCCATTATGTCACTAAATCCTTCCATACTCAAACCACGTTCACACTACCCAAATCACACTATATAAACAAGACTTAGAGATTTTCAGAGATCCTTATGCTCTCTTGCAAATTACAACCCTACTCTTGTTTATCTCTATTGCAAACTCAAGTTCATTTTCAAACCCCTCTCCCTCTCAAAAATGGCATCATATTCCTCAATCACTCAAGCTGGGTACGAAAAATCGATTGCCACTGGCTCATTCTTCCAAGCAGAACACTACCTGAAACTGTGTGGAAATGATGAGCATGCCAAAAGGTTGGCAGCAGGCTGCGAAAAACTAAAATTATCCACCTTCCTCAATCCTCCAATAACTGAAGTGTATTATGAAAGTCTGATTTCCTTCTGGAAATCTGCACAATACGTGCCTGGGCTCCCTACTGAAGAAGGTGACAAGTTCGAAGAAGACAAGATTGTTGCATCCATAAATGGCAAAGACGTGGTGATTACAGCAAAGGTAATCCGAAAACATCTCAAACTTTCAAATAAGGGTCAAGCAAAAGTGACATTGATACCACAGGACTTAGATGAATTCTGGGCAATCATTGCCAAAACGGCAAACCCAGGATCCACAAAAGTAAATTGTCTCATATCTGAGTTGAAGCAGCCATTTAATGAGTTTAGTGCCCTAATTGGCAAAACCATTGAAGGAAAGTTGGGAGCAAATCATGCCATGACAGAAATTAGAATGCGGTTAATGGGAATCATCTATAACAAGCTACGATTTAATTGGGCAAAATACTTCTTTTTGAGAATTAAAGAGCAAATCCAAGGTGAAGTAAAAGCAGGCGAAAAAGGGATAAAAGAGGGAAAGACAATGAAAGGACAATTCTGGGTGAAAAAGTCATATGGGATACAGGTGCACTATCTGTTGCAATGTCTAAAAGTCCCCTCTGTACAACTCCACAGACTGCATGAATCCAAAGTCATGTTTACTTATGTCAAACCACAAAAGAAGGCAGGAGAAGGAAAGAGGAAGAAATCCTCACACAACACCACAAGTCAAAGAAAGAAACAAAAGGTCCGGCGAAGTCTGGAAAAGACAGACTTTGGAAAATTAATTGATGAAGAAGAAGCAGAAGAGGATTCTGACAATGAGGAAGCACAGCAAGTAGAAGAAAATGCCAGTGAGGATGAATAGCATCCAAATGAAGAAAACACTGGAGAAGATGAGGAATCTCTAGAAGAAGATGTACAATTGTCTGTAAACGATATAGATGACCGAATTGCAGAATATCTTGAATGGAAGGAAGGCGATTCCGGACAACAACTTCAAGACACAGACCACATGCTTAATGAAGAAGCATGGTTATTTGATTTTCTGGGAATCACAACACTTGTAGGAGTACTTGATGAATCACCACTATGGGAATTGGTTGATGCAGCCAAGGCAAAGATGCTCCAGACCTCTGGGGGACAGAATGATGACTCAGACGGTGGTGATGATGATCATGATGATGATGATGATAATGATCATGATTGTAATGACAATAATGATGGTGATTTAGGTAAAAACAGAGAAGAGGATGCTCTTGCACCAGATGCAATTGATGACACTACTCTTCTCCGTACATTTTTGAAACCACAAGCCTCCGGCAAGTCTTCAACTCCAGCAAAGACAGTCACTCAACCGCTGTCTGTCAATGTTCCAGCTTACAGCACAAACATTGTGGACACTGGTTCAGCTGCTGCCACTCCAGTCAAGACAACCCCCGGCATAGAGATAGGGGGAACAGCAGCTCAAGCCACACCAGTATACTCATCTACCCAAATACTTGAAGATCTAGATGTAAATGTAGATGTCACTCAACATCAAGACAAGGGCCAGCAAACAGATCCAGAACCAGCTGAAACAAGGCATAAACTCTCTCAGCTGAACACTGGCATTACAAATGAAACTTTTGAGAAAGCGGCAGACTTGCTGGCTGAAGAATTGGAACAGCAAGCAATGTATCTCAGATCCATGACTTCAGCGTTTAATGACAAAAGCTCCTCCATTGAAAACAAGTTTCAAGCCATTTCCGAGTACATTGATTACAAAACATTGTGGTTCATAACAGGGAAGTCTGATGAAGCAGCTTAACATCAATATCACCAACAGTCTTGCAGGCCTCAGGCAACACATTTCCCAAGAAAACGAATCACTGGCAGTAGCTTTTGCCACTAGACTTAGGAGTGTCCATGAGAAATTGAATGATCATAACAATAGATTCACCTCTATTGAATCAAAACTTGACTCTCTTATTGGAACGGCAGAGGCCACCAATAGCATCCTACTCCGCAAAGGGATGATGCTGCCAAAAAGGGGGAAAATCTGGATAAGCCTGAAGGATCAACTTTCAAACCCCCTAATTTCATTGAAGAACAATTGAGAGCAAGAGACAGAGAAATAAGGATCGAAATGAAGCAGAAGAGCAACAAAGAAGGATCGAGAAGAAAGAGAAAAAGCCACAAAGGAACCCTGCATTGGATTTCCTCATCCTATTCAACGAAGAGATGATGATAGAGACAGTCCGCAGACAGCAAAGGCCTGGATCCACCCAAAGAAAGAGGATATGTCAGTCAACACAGACTCAAAGACCAGAGGAAACACCAGCAGAGGCAGCAGCAGCTCCAAATATACTAGTGAGCACAGAACTTACACTGGTCACCAAAGCAAAGCAGAATATGATGCAGATGTACTGGACAATGTAAGAGAATTTTTTAGAGTACAGAAGGACTTTATCCTCACCTCTCACAAGATGAAGCTTGGGCTGATTGGCTAAACTATCGGGATGAAAGGATGAGAACCGATATGGCCAAACTCTACAATGAAGTCAAAAGAGAATTTGCACTTCTCAAACAGACCAACAACAAACCAAGTTCAGCCATACCACTATCTGCAAAGGGACCGGAAGACTAGCCAGCCACACAACAAGAAGATTTCAAATACATGGCAAGATTCTTCAATCCCATGGGGAGATTGGAGAAACAGAACAGTGGGGTCTCTACAAAAGTCTCAAATTTGCAGACTCACACATTGCTGAGGCTAGGGAAAGACTTGAAAAATATTTTGGAGAACCTAAGGCCAATGAGACCATGCCTGATTTCAATAGACTTTTTGCCAAAAGAGTTTTTCAGGGTGTATCTGAATACACAGATTTGGCTTACTGGAAGTGGAAGTTTCCAGAAATTGATTGGAAAGACATTGAAGAGGTTCAGACTACAAAGTTCAAAAGGTACAAAGCTGAATTAAGCAAAATGTAGTTTGTAACAGTTGAATAAATTCTTTGGATCTCATTGCCCCTTGATGGATGAATAAAATTGTTGAAATTTTGTTCTGTTGGTTATTATGAATTTTTTTGACTACTTATGTTCAGGCTTATGAGGGTTTTGGCATCATCAAAAAGTGGGAAATTGTTAGGAACATTTTATTATGTTTTGATGAAGGCCATACTAGCTGTTATAGCAAGCCTGAAATAAGTTAGAATTCTCTGTATAAGTCTTTACTTAGAGTCTGACATGTTGTATAAGTTGAGTCAGACAAGTATTGTACTAGTTGGTAGGACGGCAAAGTGAAAACAGACATTCGGCAGAGTGAAGCCAGCCAAGCACCAGCAGAGATACAGAGAAGGGATTATGATCTGACTTATAACCAAGGAAGTCTGTGATGACCTTGGATAAGTCTAAGTTATGTTTCAAGTGACGAAACACAATATTCCAATATGGTGTACACTGATCTCACCCAAATCAAGGATCAGTGAAGTATAAAGATTCTCCTGAAACTAAAGCAAGAAGAAAACAGTGAATCGGCTGAGTACACTGACTGTCGGCAAAGAGAAAACAAAACGGCGAAGAAAGAACTAACGGCTAAGTCAGAAGGCTCACTCCACCGTTCTACAGACGGTGAAGAGACACTTACAAGATCAGATTTAATATACATTGAAGATTCAGCAGATCATGCATTAAATGCACAATCATTAAAGGATCAATCAAGGACGGATTTTCTGCTATACATTTGAAAGAAGAATCCGATCACTGAAATCAAGGAGAATACAATTAAGGGGGAATCAAGAATAAAATCAAGGATTATTCCCTCATTAATATAGCCAACGTACGGAATTTCAAAATAGAAGGCATTGACAGAAAAAGAAGATAACGATTGAGAAAAGAAAGAAAGCAGAAACTCTGTCAATTAGAAAAGCCTTCTCTCTGAACTTACAAGGATACATCTAGTGATCAACTCAAATATCAGAACTACAAAGTCATATTCAGAATTGAGATTGATCAAGCAAGTGCGTGAATCACATTCACATCAAACTGAAGCAAATGAATCAGAGGCAATCTGAGAAGGAGTTGAAACTGTGATAGCTGTTGAAGGATTTTGATCTCAAGGAGCAGCAAAAGGAAGACTGAATCACTGAAGCTGTTGCAGTCAAGGAGTGATAGTCTTGTAGATTGTGAAGCTTGGGAAGCCAAGGACAATCATACTGTTGTATCTGTGAAAAAATAGTGAATTCCTCCGATCATCACATGAGAAGAGTGGATTAAGGGATTACACCACCCTGAACCACTATAAGCCTTGTGTCAATTTAATTTCTGCAATTTACTTTACAGCACTTATTTAATTTGCCTACATCATAACACATATCTGTGATTGTCTAAACTGATTTGAAAACAACATAGTAAGAAGGGACTTATCCACTTCCCAAAAGCTTTTAAAACACAAGAAAAGTTTTTGAAACTCCACTATAGTCATTCACCCCCCCCCCCCTCTGACTATAGTTTCACCCTTCTCTGGGACCAACATCCATGTTGGACTCTAGTGTCGTGTTCCCTAAGGAAAAGATAATGATGATTTGATCTCCTTGATTTTAGGAGATAATTATGGTTATATTTTTTTTTCTTCTGGTTAAATGTAAATATATTAAACCAAGGTATGCAAACTTCAAGAGCTACATCCTAAACAAAAGATCGAGTCTAGTATCTACAAAATGTTGAGAAGAGGTTAGATTTGTTGATTTCAAGGAGCATAAGACCCCTGAGGTTATATGCTACAAGAAACAGCAGCCACTAAACCCCTATCAACACTCAAAAACTGCAAAAATGGGTCATATGAGAGCATAACTCACAGAGCCTGTCCCTGGGTGTGTAGAGAAAGAAAATTATCTCAAACAGCCACCAACAACTACCAAAAGTACAAAGAAAAGATGTACAAAACCCTAGCATCATGGGGTGAAAGTATACAAAGGAAGAACAACTTGCATTATATAGTAGATATGGATCTTAATGCAATGCAAAACATCAGTAATCTTCATCAAAAAGCCTTCAAATCTCTTCTTATTCCTCATATGCCATAACCAGTACACCACCACAGAGATAGAAGCTGTCCTGGCCACATTCTCTATTGAGGTACCCCTGCATATCCTGCCTAACCATCTAACAACACTAGTCACAGTTTCCAGCCTCCTGCTGATTCCCATCCACGGTCTGATCTTACCCCAAACCATACAAGAAATAGGACACTGGAAGTACAAATGAGAAACAGACTCATTGGCCAGACCACAAAGACAGCAAGTCTTGTCAACAAACACCAGCCTGTCAGAAATATGCAAGGAGTTCTTCAAGGCCATCCACAACATGAAGCAGTGCTTAGGAGTTGCCCTAGAATTACAGACAGTCCAGCACCACCAAACTCTACTACCCTTTCTTCTAAAGAAGTCATAAGCAAGTCTAGAATTCAAAGAGGTTCCAACAGACCAAGACTGTAACAGATTCACAGCAGCTTCAGCAGATCTAGTGGCATCCAAAATCCTATCCCTAATCCTGAACAGAGATTTAACCAGAGTAGAATCAACATGCTTGTACTGGTAATCCCAACTATCAATGGTCTTCAAGTACTCTTCACTGATCCATTTCACCCAGAGGCAGTCCTTTTTGCACTGAAAATTCTTAAGATCTTGCATAGAAGTGCCAAATTCCAAGCCTCCAATTGAAAAATCCCCAGGCCACCTTCAGATTTGGGAACACAGACCTCCTCCCATCCAACAAGGGAATTCCTCAAAGAATCATAGGAACCCCCCCACAAGAACCTCCTACAAAGCTGGTCCAATTTTAACCTGACACTGCCAATAATAGGAAAGATGCCAAGCCAGAAACAGTGAAACACCCTGTATAACAGAAAGAATAAGTTGCAGTCTACCAGCATAAGAAAGTGTAGCCCCTTCCCAACTGCAGAAATAGTTCCTCAAGGAAGTAAACAAGGGATCATAATGTCCAAGATTCAGCCTTACAGCACAAAGAGGGATACCAAGGTATCTAATAGGAAAAACTCCCTCCTTTAAACCAGTAATATCCAGAAGATCAGCCTTATTGTCATCAGATAAGCCAGCACAGAACATTTCAGATTTGGAAAGATTAGCAGCCAAGCCAGAACAATCCCCAAAAAAAGATAAACAACTCATAAGAAGGGTAACAGAAACAGGATCACCTCTAGAAAACAGCATTAAGTCATCAGAAAAAGCAAGATGGTTTATCTTCAGATTCTGACAACCAGCATGAAAGTTGAACTCCCAGTCCTCCCCCAGAATCCTAAGCATTCTGGAAAAATATTCCATTCCAACAACAAACAGAAAGGGGGATAAGGGATCACCCTTCCTCAAGCCTCTTTTACCAGGGAAGAAGCCTTTCATCTCACCATTGATTAATAAGGAATAGAAAGCAGTAGAAACACAGAGCATAAGCCACTTCACAAACCTGTCAGGAAAACCAAAGCCTCTCAAGATAGCTTCTAAAAAAGACCAATGAACTGAATCAAAGGCTTTCTTGATATCCACTTTGATCAAGCATCTAGGTGGACCTCTCTTAACTCCATAGTGTCTAATCAACTCCTGACAAAGAAAAATATTATCAGACATAGCCCTACCATCAACAAAACCAGTCTGAGCAACATCAATAAGATCAGGAAGGCAAGTAGAGAGTTTGGAAGCCAGAATCTTGGAGATCACTTTGTAAGTAAAATTACTGCAGGAAATAGGCCTATAATCCCCAAAAGTGGTAGCATGAGTAGATTTAGGGATCAGAGCAATGACAGCATTATTGATCTGTTTTAACAAAGCATCATTTTGGAAGAACTCTAGCACAGCCTTAGTGAAATCTGCACCAACAATATCCCAAGATTTAAAAAAAAAAAACAGCAGAAAAGCCATCTGGACCAGAAGATTTATCATCTGAAAAAGAAAACAGGGCATCCTTGATTTCAGCAGCAGTAACATCTCTCAAAAGAGTATCAAAAGCAGCCAAATGAACCTTGGGACCAGCATTCACAACATATTCATTAATAGGGATAGCAGCAACCTGAGTGCCTAACAAATCTGAATAAAAGTCAATAAAAGCCTCCCCCACTTGATCATAAGAAGAGGTGAAGGAGCCATCAGCCAGTTTAATAGAGGAAATATGCCTCTTAGCATTATTCCTTTTAACCAAAGAGTGGAAAAACTTAGACCCCATGTCACTGAGTTTCATATAAACACATTTAGCTTTCTGAGATAAAAAAAGAAGCCTCAGCTGCTTCCAAAGCAGTACACACCTTCTTCTGGTTCATAATTTGAGAAGCTAACAAATCAGAAGGCCCTAGATTGTACTGAGACTGCAAACTCCCAAGGAGCTTCTGAGCAGAATCAGACCTAACAGAAATGTGAGCAAAATGCTGCTTGTTCAAAACTTTGAGTGGCAGTTTGAGTCTTTCAAGCCTTCTACACAACTGGAACATAGCAGTGCTAGTAACCTCTTGCCTCCAACTGTGATCCAAAGTATCCTTATAGATCTCATGCTGCAGCCACCTATTGAAAAACTTGAAAGGCTTCTCTCTGGCCACAGAACTAGTAGAAAGAGAGATTCTACAGGGAGAGTGATCAGAATGATGGCCAGGAGGATCAAAAAAAGACAGAGCCTCAATATTCTAGTCAAACCAAGAAGAGTTAACCAAAACTCTATCAATCCTAGTAAAAACACCAGCAGAATTCCATGTAAAGAACTCACCAGAGGAGTTCAAATCAGAAAGGTTAGCATCAATACAACAGTCAACACCATCTTGCATCTCATACTCAGTAGGAACAATACCATTCATCTTATCATCCACAGTAAGCATAGCATTAAAGTCCCCCAGAACCATCCAAGGCAAATCAGAACAGACACTGAGTTCCCTAATCCTGTCCCACATGGACCTCCTATCCCCAACAGAGTGCAGACCATAGACAAAAGTGACCAGAAAACAGTCCCCAGAGACTAAGAGCTTCACCTTGCAGTGTATCCATTGAGCATCCACCTCCAAGACATCTACCTCAAGAAAAGTAGGATCTCAGATCACCAAAATCCTTTTCCTAATATGTACAGCAAAATTATCAGCAGACTTCCAAGAAGGAACTTTCTTACATATGAAGTGGTCCAAATTATTTTGAGACAACTTTGTCTCAAGGATTCCAAATAAGGAAATCTGATGCTGTCTGGGATAACTAACAACAGCAGATTGTTTAACAGCCTTATTGAACCCTCTAACATTCCAAAACCCTATCATTTTTGTCTACCTAGAGGAGATCTCCCTCTAGAGACACTATCATTTCTGTTTTTATCATTTCCAGAAACACCATTGGTGTTATGCCTGTTGTTTTTCTTCTTCTTCTTAGATCTCCTAGATCCAGAAGCAACTACATCACCTTTCTGCACCAGCTCTTCTTCCTCTGCCACATCTGCCCAAGATCTATTTTTATCAGGAGACAGCACCTCAAAGGCATTAGTAACTGGAGTAGCTGACTTCTCAACTGGCTTTCCAAAATTACTGGAGGCCATACTCTTTCCTTTATCCAAAAGTGAGGAAGCATCACCAGAGGAAGGAACAACAGGAGGCACATGATCCTTAATACTAGCTGTAGCATTATCATTCTTCCCATCATCTTCAATAACAATCACTTTTTTCTTCTTGGAGGGATTAGGTTTGGAAACACCAGGTTTTTTAGACCTAGACACATACAAAGAAGGAACATCAGCCTTAGAATCATCATGTCCTTCATCATTATGCCCTAGTTTATTACATGTCCTTCATCATCATGTCCTTCAGCCTTAGTTATATTTTGAATACCAAGATCAGAGTCTTTATATCTAAGGATTCGAGATAGACTTGGGCTGAGCCTCAGGGGCTTGTTTACGCGTAGGCCGACCTGCCGAGGTCGGGGAGTAGCCAAGCAGAGCTCAGCTAGGATTCTTGGTTTGGGGCTCTTGGCCTTTATTGTGTTGACCTTTTGTCTTTAGTTATGGTTGGATTATTATGGGGATGACACGTGGCGAGGTGCCGACCCGACCTCCGTCATAGGACATGAATCTTTAATCCCTAAATGAATAATTTTTTTATGCAAATCATCAAGTGTCGGTCTATAATCTGGGAACCTTGCTAATAAAGTGTTTTGAACATATTGGCAATCAACAACATTTGTTCCCTTGAAATTTTGAACGCCGGTTTGCCCTCATAGAGTGTCAACTCATCCAAGCCGATAGTGGTATCCAACCCTTTTACTACTGTCGCAAAAGATTTAGTATTAAGAAATTCTTCTCCAGCAACCGGAGATTTAACTTCCATGGGTAACGCATTAATGTGTTTATCCATTTAGGACTTTTTAACACAGTTTATCCGTTTAGTTGATTGATTGATTTTTTTAGTAGGATTTTAATGTGTTTTTTTCAGTTGAATACGTCTTATAATTTGATTTGATGAGTATTACTTGATTGATTGATTTTTCTGAGTAGGATAGGATTTCAAGGTTTATTTATTTTGTTGAAAACCTATTCTAATTTGATTTCATGAGTAATAATGTATATTTATTTTGTAGAATACTTATTTTAATTCGATCTGATGATTAATTAATTGTATTACAAGCTCGGTTTGAATTGAATATTTATTCTAATTTGATTGATTTGATAATAATGTTATTATATTGATTAATCTGTTTTTGGAAGGATATAGTATGGGATTAATATGATTTTTTTTCCTTCTGAGAATTGCTTTTTTGAATGATTATGTTGTTGAAAACTTATCCTAAATTGATTTTCTGAATGGTTTAACGTATTTAAATTTCTTTTTCAATGGGAACGTGTTTAACCTTTTGTTTTTTTTTTTTTTTGCACACGTTGATGCTATTTCAATTCAATAAATAAAATAAATCATTATCTCATTAATAAATAAATTATTAATTATTAAATTCTACTATCCTAAACCTAAACACATTAATACTTATTTCAAATCATTAAATAAAATAGATAAACACGTTAATGCTAAAAAAAATATTAAATTACAGAGAAACACTTTTTTAGGAAATGTCCGTGGGAGAAACACTTACGTGGGAAACAACTGGCTCCTTTAATATAGTAGAGATATTTTTTCAACGACACACGTTAAAAAACTGGACCAATAGATAACTAAACTGTTGCCGCTCTCTTTATTTTTATTTCTTTCTTTTTTCTAAGTAATGCGTTTGTTTGTTTGTTTCTTTTTTTTCTTTTTTTCTTTTTTCATTTATGAAATGAATGAGTGTGTGGTGCGTTTGCCCAAGCGCAAATGTCGCATGTGTAACATCCCGACTTTTCATAAAAGGGTAAAATAGTAATTGAGTGTATTGGCTACAACCTAATTATTAGTTTTCATATTTATTTAATTAAAAAAGATTTAATTAAAAGGAATTAGTTATTTAATTAATGGAATTAATTGATAGCTATAAAAAGAAATAATATCCAAAATCACTCATTTTATTTTTACACGCAAATTCTGAGGAAACAAAAGAGAGAACGGCGCTCAGAAGAAGAACAGACGCAGAAGATGCCAGGAAAAATGAAGAACGTAAACTTCAACCGTGCGGCCAATCCGTTCATCTGTTCAAGATGCCACAGGAGGGAAAAGTAATCACCGCGACGAGACGCAACTTTGGAAAATAAAATTCCATATTCCGTAAGTTTTCTATTTAGCCCTAGTTTTTCATAATCGTCGAGTTCGTTTCTTCAAAAATTCGTATATTTTAATCCGTAGCTCTGTTTTTCAGCCATGAGTAGTCAAAACGATCGTCTTGGAGCGTAGATCATTCTAAATATAGTTTCACAGAAAATAATCTAGGTAATCTTCAGTTTTACACACTTTTGCAGTTCTGTTTTTGACGAAAACATAGGATTTTAGGGCTTACTTGTTGATCAAGTAGGTTTTGGGTTTGAGGATCAAGAGTTGTAGCAGTCACTTGGCGTTTTTCTTTGAAAATTGTTTGCAATTAAGGTAAGCGGCTCTTCCTAATGAGTAATTATAGTTTTATAATGATAGGTTGAGTTTTGGTGTTGTTTGGTGATAGAATTCATGCTAAGTTGTAAATGAGATGTGATATGTTTTGGTATATTTGTGTTGAGTTTAAATTTCTATTTTTGATTCAATAACATTAATTAAACGTAAACAAGCCTCGATTGAGTTTCTGATGCGTTCGGTTCCGGCACCGGACGTACTCTTAAAGGGAGTTGAAGTTCGGGACCGTTGGAAAGGCATGAAAGGGCTTGTGCTTTGATGAAATAGTATTCATCAATGTCTGTGTATGTGCTAGGCCTTGTCCGTGTCTAGTGGTCTAAGTACGAGAGTGGGAGATGTGAGGATCTTACTTGAATACACTTAGGTGGCTAGTTAATACACAATAAAGTTACATACGTGGTAGTAAAAGCTAAAACGTCATTTATTCTCGGTTAAGCACTAAACCATATCGGCGATGTGATACGTTCATAAAAAGGTGAACAACGCTACTGGCTCAAAAGGCTGAAGGGTAGTGGAGGAAATTCATCGAACGTATATGCATACCGGGGAGATCCCGGGACTATCGGTGCTAATCACCGTAGTTGGCAAGTATATCACATGGTGGAATTTTCATCATGCACAGTGTCCTTGAGTAATGATGTAACCAAGATAAGTTAAGCTATAAACGTAAAGTCATGACATGTCAATGGGCATGAAGTGAACCCTAGATTGAGTAGGTCTTATAAAAATAACCTAATAATTAATAACATGAACCTTTTCATTGTAGAACTTAGTTATTCATTAGCTTCTCACTTTTAATAATTACTTTGTACTTACCTCCTTTGCATTTTCTTTTGTATGCATTGTGGGGTGAGAAGACGAACAGGTTGACCAAGCGTAGATGACGACTTTTGAGGACATTTATGACTTGATGAAGCTTTAGTTTATTTCCTTGTAAAGGTTGTACTAGACTAGTTGTATTCTTTTTCTTAGACTTGTTGCACTTCTATTTCTAAGACCTTTGTAAGTTTGGTTTGTACTTTTAGGATCTTGTATTGTACAAGTCTTTGGGTTTTTCGTCGTCGTAATTTAACTATCCATTTTTATTATGGTTACTTTCTATTTTTAGTAGCATTTATGATTTTACCCGAGTCTTTTGGGTTTCCGTTTGCTTTTATTTGATACGATGACGTAGAGGCTTGCGTATAATATTAGATTTATTTAATGCTATATGTACCGAACGTTTATCTTCCGGATAAGGGCTTGGTATCCATGAGCGGGGCGTTACAGTTGGTATCAGAGCGAAGCGTTCTTTCTTTCCTAGACTTCTTCCCTCTAAGATAGGATTTCTTTAGACCTTTTTAAACCCTTCTGGTCTCTCTTGATCTTGGTGGTAAATTCTCGTAGGATTAGGAATCCTTAGAACGTGGTTAAGTTGCACTAGGACCATGTGAAAAGTCTCCTTAGGCGAAGTTTGAGTTTTAAGCTCACGTCACTTATGTGATCCTCTCAAGTTTTGTTCTTTTCGAGAATCCTTAGTAGAATCCCTCTTTGCTTTTGGAATCGTCGAATCTTTCTCTCGTGTTCCTTCTTTTGGAGGTTTTAATGCTTTCGTAATGCTACATTTCAAATCACTTCCTTGTAACTTGGTGTTATGCAAAATGAGTAAACGATTTTGTTCACGTTTCTACATGTCATGTTATATCATTTTTTTGTTCCAAGAATTCTGTAAATTTTCAGCCACTTATAAAGTTGTCTTATCTACAATTTCTCTCTTTGCATCAATTGAGTTTTCAGTATGGATTGTTCACAAATTGTTTAACAAGGAGGGGTACTCTGTTCAGAAAATTCTGCAGTGGTACTCTTACTTATAATTCTGTTTTGAATAAGCTAAACACCTCCAAATAACTTGGATTTTTGATATGTTGTAGAAAACATCCAGTATTATAATTTTTGTTTTGGAACCAAGTGAAAATTCGTTTTGTCTGAGCACAATCTGCGACACACGACAGTTGATGAGGTCCTGAAAATTTTTGACAGCTTATAGCAGTAGATGAAACGAATTATTTTGACCTAACGTAATATTCCGATTTTCGGGAAAGGGCAGACGTGTCATTTTGCGAAAATGAAATATTAATATTTCTTTTCTTGTATTGGAGTTAAGTGTATTGTTAATTATATATATGTAATTTTTGAATTTATGTATATAATTAAAGGAAATTTTTGATTTTTTTTGTAATTAAGGGTGATTATGGAAAAATGGATTTAATGGAAATTGGTATTTAAGGAAAATTAAATCAGGTTATTCCCTAACCTAGACGCTAATCAGAATTCAGACTCCACGTTCTCCTTCTCTGTGCAATTTGGAGAAGAGAAAAGGCCAAGAGAGTTGTCACAATATCTAAAGCGATTCTTGACCGTTTTCATATCAGATTGGAGAATCAGGATCGTCGTGAGAAGGGCAACGTTTGGATATCAGGTTGTTGAGAAGTGCTGTAGATTTTTGAGGCTGCTTAGTCTGGTTTTTGGCTGCAAATAGGTAAGAGACTCATCCTATGATCTCAATTATCGTTTATGTTGGACTTATTTCTTAGTTTTGATGATGAGTGCCATACTAGCTGTTATAGTGCAAAGGCTAAAAGATGTCTAGATCAAATGTATAGGTTTATTAGAGTTTGATTCATAAATAGGTTTGATCAACAAGCACTGTAAAGGGATGCTGACTTGTATCAGCAGACTAGTCTAGGTCAGTAGGGTAGATAGGTCAGTAGACTAGTCAGG
The DNA here is from genome assembly GCA_024500145.1 of Gentiana dahurica var. dahurica. NCBI lineage: Eukaryota > Viridiplantae > Streptophyta > Magnoliopsida > Gentianales > Gentianaceae > Gentiana > Gentiana dahurica. The sequence continues at coordinate 57,206,393 of CM044901.1, forward strand.
AACCTGCTGAAGACTGAAGACTGAAGGCTGAGTGTTCAAACTCTGTTACAGAAGGCTAAGGGATCAAACTTAGTATTTAAAGTCAAGGATATGGAATCAGAATTTAGGCAAGTCTGTGATGACCTAAACTGATTACATATACCTTGTGTAGAAGGTCTAAGTACCATAAGTTGGATGATGTTTGGAACTTAGTTATAATTAAAATGATGTAATCTAACTTCACAATCTAAAGCTAGATAAAAGAAATCAGCTGCATTATATTTTATACAGAAATGTGATTTTCAGCAGACTGATGAACCTGCTGATATATACCTCGATTAATTCATGATTATTTTGAAAGATTACTTGGATAAGGACAGCCAACTACCTCTGATTTGATCAAACAAATCAGTGGTTAGGATTAAAAGAACGTTGGGATGATTCAGGACTTTATCCAATGGACACAAGTCAAAGGGTGGACAGACTGCACTGTCAAAAAGGAATTCTGACAGTGTCAGTCCTATGAATAGTGACAGAATGCAAATCAGATGGGACAAAAACAAGGAACGGTTACATTTGGAATTCAAATACAAGTCACATGCATTCTTGCCTATAAATAGAAGACTTTCAACTCAGAAAAAGATGATGAATTTTTGGGATAAACTTTAAGTGTTAACACTGAGCTGAAAAACACCCTGCTGAACTTGCTGAGCATAAACCTGCTGATCTAGTAAATTTCTTCAAGTGCAATCTGTATTCAAGCTGCATCAAGACTACACACTTGAAGATTGCAAGCTGCTGATTACATCATCCTAATCAAGCGGCTGAAACTGAATCATTTACTTGATTCAATCTTTATTTCATAAAGAACCTGCTGAAGACAGTGAAGCATCTGCTGGGTGTGAAAGACTGTTGTTTGTGGTGGAGCTGGTGAAGAGGCAATCCTACCCTTCAAGGACCAGTGGAAGACTCAGGAGCAGCAATCCTACATGTTCCCAGTTTTTAGTTTGTGAAGCCATAGTTATTGGTGAAGGACAAGCAACCTTAGGAATCTTTGTAAAAGCTATATCAAAGATCTTTAGTGAATTTCCTCCAACATCACAGGAGAAGAGTGGACTGACAGGATAACATCACCTGGAACCACTATAAAATCTGCCTACTTACTTTCAGCATTTACTTCCTGCACTTAGTTTACTTCATTCATCAACCTACTGAATCTAGCAACTGAAATCACACACTTGCACTACTGAGTATCTAATACTTAGTATCATATTTTAACAACAAGTACTAAGGCTTAATTTTGATATTATTCCGCTGCACAAATTCAGCAAACTAAGCTGTCAGTAGACTACTGTTTATCAGCAGGCTACTGAGGTCTCAGTAGACTCCTGAAATATCAGCAGGCTGCTGAAGTTGCAGAATTTGTTAACTCCAAAGTTTTAAGTGTTAAGTTTATTCACCTCTAAACTTAACCAAAGCCTTTTGAAGGGACCAACAGTTTATAAGGTTTAGATCATGTTTTAAGATGTTTTAATGCTAGAAAGATGAGTCTTTGGTTGATCAAAGATCATAGGTGTTATGGAATGTTTAGACATATTTTTCTATGTTTTACTGTGCTTAATTTGAGGTTAATTGGGTTAGAAACGGATTAGAAAACGTTGAGGATCGAAATCAGAAGTTAGGGCAGCAGGCAGAATGCATACGCATTGGCTAGCAATGCACACGCATGCTTGTTATAGGATTGCAGGTTTTGGCTTCTGGACGCTGAATGCGTATGCATTCAAAAGAATGCGCACGCATTCCTTGAACAGAGAGTTCTGGGTTTGTTTCTGGTTGCTGAATACGCACGCATTGTTTGGACAGACAGTTTCCAGCAGGTTTTGAAGTAGGGAATGCGTACGCATTCCAGCTAATGCGTACGCATTGCCCCAGTTTGCACTTAAATGATGTTTAAGCTATGTTGTTCAGTTTTGAACCCTTATTCATGGTATGTTAACATGGTATAATCTAAACAAGCCTGAATTGAGCTTCTGATTCATTCAGTTAAAACACCGAATGTACTCTTAAAGGGAGTTGAAGTTCGGATCCGTTGGAAGAGCATGATAGGCTTGTGCTTTGATGAATTAGTATTCATCAATGTCTGTGTAATTGCTAGGCCTTGTTTATGTCTAGTGGTCTAGGAAGAGAGTAGTATTTGTGAGGGATTTTAATTGAAAACAGTTAGGTGGTTAGTTAATCATTTTAATAAATACGTACTTGACTAGTAAAAGATTAAACAACATGTCTCTCTTTGATAGGCACCAGTCTATATCGCGATGTGTGTGCTACCTCTAAAGGTGGAAGATCTCCGTAGGTCAAAAAAACCCTAAGTACGGAAGGACTCCACTGAGACGCGCGTACTATCGGAGTCTACCTATTCTAGACTTCGTGGATATTGGTGTGATCCACTAATATGTTGCCAAGAGTGTCCCAAAAGTGGATACGCATAGTGCCCTTGAGTGTGGTTGTAACACATATAAGTTAAGTAGAAACGTTTAGTCAATTCATGTTGATGGACATGGAATGAACCCCAGATTGAGTCGTCACACAAAGATAACTAAACGATTAAGTATCTTTTCTTTATAAATTATAATTGTTGTCATAGCTTCTCTCTTTTATTAAGTATCTTGTACTTACCTTAAATGCATGTTTTTCTATGTGTTTGGGAGTGAGAAGATGAACAGGTTGATCAGGGTTACGAGGATGAGTTCGATGATGACGTTTGTTGACGCCTCGTTGAAGACTTTATATTTATTTATTATGTCTTTCATTTATTAGGCTGTTGGAGTACGTTTGGTTTAGACTTTTGGTCTTTTGAGACTTGTAGTACCCTTTTACGTTTCTTTTGAGAATATTGTACGTTTCTTTTAAATTTCATACTTTCTTGAATGTAATAAGGTTACATTTCCATCTTTAGACTGTATTCTATTCTTGGATTTTTTTTATTGAAAATTTATTACCATAGTCTTTTGCTTCCGTTTGCTTGTTTTGATACGACGTAGTAGAGGCTTATGTATGAAATGAATTTATTTTTATTTTATACGTGCGAACGTTCTTTTTCCGGATAAGGACTCGGTGTCCGGGAACGGGGCGTTACAGTTGGTATCAGAGAGAAGGGCCTTTTTAGGTTTCCTTCCTTTTAAGATAAGCATTCTTTAGACCTTTTAGTAGCGTTCTGGTTTTCTTTGATCATCGAGGATGGTGTTCACGAGAACTGGAGCGGGTGTAGAGACTTCTAGAGTTCGTCGGGAAAGTTCAACACCGGTCGTAGGAGGCGGTGTTGTGAGGCAGAATCCTCCACCCTATCGGAGTTTGTCGCCACCACTTCATACTGTGACACCTACACCAATATCTCAACATAGTTTGTCAGCATGACCTCATCGGGAGCAACCTCCACGATGGCACGTGGGGAGTTCGGTTCAGTTCTCTTTGGTAAGCGATGTTCCAGCGGGTTTTGTACCACCGCCGGTAAGCTACCCTCCACACCAACAAACCTTCTACCCTCCACCAGTCAGTGTTTACCCTCCACCAGTGAGCCACCCCTCACCACTAGTGTATCACCAACAACAGCAGACTTTCCACCCACCTCCTATAGGTCATACCCCTTGACTGACCGTACCACTCTCACCGCGTTTCGACCATCAGAAAGGTTTTGGTCACCCACCCTTTGGTTTCCAACAACCTCATCCAACCCCACAGAATCACCAGAATTACCATTAGGGATACTACTCTTTTCAGCCTGAACCTCAAGTGAATCCAATTTACCCCCAGCAACCGCAGTACCAGCAGCAAGTACCTTTTGGTTACCCTCTGGTTTACCCACCAGTTCCACCGGTTAGACCAGTTTTTGAGCAAGCACCGCCTGTGGATTGGTATACAAGATTGAGAAGGAATCGGGTTGAAAACTTCTATGGGAATGTAAAACATTCAAAGGCTGAGGATTGCCAGAGAGGTTTTGAGAAGGCTTGCAGGAATATACATGTTCCAGAAACAGAGATGGCACAGCTGGCGGTTAGTTTTCTTTTGGGTGCAGAAGCATGGATAGATGCCATACATAGTAGCAATGGTAAGGTCACAGACTGGGAAGCTTTCACAGCTATGTTTTACAACGAGTACCTCCCGGCAACGGTACAAGCAGATAAGGCAAGTAAATTCTTAAAGCTAAAGCAGGGTATTCATTTAACGGTATCTCAATATACAAAAAAAATTTAATGAGCTGGGAAGGTTCTACCCTGAATTAATGAAAGTTGAAGAGAGGAAGGTGGCCCTCTATAAGGAAGGTTTAGCTCACGAGATACAGTCTGGCATGCTGGGTTTTACAGTGAGGACCATGGCAGAGCTATTGAATAAAGCCTAGGAGGTTGAGACCTTCAGGAAGAAGGCCACAGTGGTTATTGGGAACAAGAGGAACTTTGGGACTAGTCAGGGCAATTACCGAGGAGCGCCGCAATAGAACGTCAAGAGGGCAATAGCTCCTACAGCAACAAAGGCCCCAACCAGTGCACCACCTTGTCCTAAGTGCAATAGGAATCATTCAGGCGAGTGCAGACAGAATACTAATGGTTGCTACATCTGCGGAGAGCTAGGGCACTTTTCTAGAGCGTGTCCAAACAGAGGAAACAAGGGCAGTTCGAGCCAAGGAAACGGTAGAAGCGGCCCAAGTCGACCGGTTTGAGTTTTTGCGGTTAATGCCAGAGTTGCAGAATCAGAGGATGAGGTTATCTCAGGTACCTTATTGTTGTTGTTTATTTTGTTAAGATACTTTTATAGCACGTTTATTCATGCTGTATGATGATGCTAAATAATGCACCACCGGATTAACAGGGCCATGTGTAATCTAAGGATGAGCTGTAAAGGGATCGAATGGCTAGAAATGTAATAAAGATGGTGTTTTTGGTATTTTATGGCTGAGTCCAAGAATATTTCTTGGATTGCCTATGAATCATGTGTCATGTCCAGGAATCAAGCCTTACGTAGTTCCTAGAGTTGTGTATTTATAGGCACATGTCCTTCTTCTGCCCTAAACTTAAGGCGGTTTGGTCTATAGACATAAATAACTTTACTGGGCCTTGCCCCTTGCCCAAGTAACCCTCTGGATAATGGGCTTAGGAATCTGGGCTGGAACCCATGCATCGACTCGGATAACACCGACATGAGTGTTCGAGGTGGGACACTTGCAGAAACTGCCGGTTGGTGTGGTCTTCTCGACTCGTATCTTATTCGATCCGAGGTGGGTAATAAACTTGGACTTTTCCACATGCCAGCTGGACCAAATAGATAATTCCACGTGGAGGGGTGAAACCCCATATCGTCATAAGCTCCCCAGATCGGAGTGAAGAAAATATCGGAAGCTGAGGTCGGATTTGAAAATTTGAATTATCTTTTCGACACGTGATCTTCTTTAGGCAGGAATACAGCTGTCCCTTATAGCCGATGTAGGATGTCGTAGGATGACGTCACACTGTCTCATCATTAATGGGTGTAAGAAACGAAGCGTTATTACAGGCCCACTACCCTTGATTACCGTGTTTCAAACCCTATAACTGCCCAAACATCCTGCCCTTTCAAATCATTTGGAGATTTGCAAGCATATAAGGAGCCCAAGACTTTGAAGTCTCTTATTTGCCACTCTTTGCCTCTATTTTATCAGAAAACCGCAAGTAAGCCCTAATTTACTCAAATTCTTTCTTTTGTTTTTGTCTCTTTGCTTTTTCTCACCTCCATGTCTAGTAGTGAGAGCGATTCTCAAAATAGGGAAGAGCCTGTTGTAGTAGAAGAGGAATCGACAGAGAAGACGGTTTCTGAACAACCACTTGTTTCCGGTGAGAAAGTTGCCAGAGAAGAAGAAGATGGAGGAGAAGAAGAATCTGTTAGGTGTGATGCCCGAAAGACAATTTTGTAATTGTTTTATTTAATAAATGAATTGACGTTATTATTCATATTTATTATTCTCACAATCACCGATGTGACAATAGTATTTACACTACAGAAAACCCTAAGTATATCGTTTATGTAATCACTTAACTCAGTGTATGGTATATACACAGGAGGATTGAGTTAGTGAAGATGTACTTAAAATACAATTAGCCCGTAGTGAAGTTAATCGAGAGTATCGGGTCTCTCCTTTAACGTGCTATTAGTGCGCCCAGAACACAATAGGTGTGATAGTCCTATCCGGACTTTCGGTTAAGAGAACCTAATGGGGCATTTATATATGATAGATATATCATATAGGGCTGGACCGATTTGATTAGAGTTCACGATATAATTCCGTAATCGAGAAGTCTTATCGGATCAATGGATGATCATATTTATGGATATATCTTAATCCTGAGGTGATCACAGTCAACTGCTTGAATCAGTATGAAGTTTGACTTGACGGTTAAGGATTACACTGAGTCTGTGGTCTGAATTACCCCATCTTGGCATTATACTGGATTGAGTGAGTAGTCTGTGTTATCGCAGATACGGAATCCATTCCTTCCATTTATGGAAGTAGATAGACAGTTCCCTTATTTGTTAATCCTAGAAACTGATCGATCGCGCGAGTTCATATCACACTGATTGATCACCAGTGAGTTGTATGAATTAATTGATCACTAGGGGTTAATGGTAAATAAGGATAAGAGGTTCTAAAAAGGGTTAACGGTAACTTCCCGATTTAGAATGAACAGTCTATGGAGGATTAATCCATATGTAATGATTATATCAATGGACGCTTATTATTATTCTCGTGAGGAGATAAATATAATCTTATAATCGGAGGAGTGCAGTCACGGGATTATGGTGGCATATTCTTGTGATTGATTTATCGAAAATAATTATTCTATAATTATTTATTTGATTTATCGGAGCCGCTGATTATTAGTCCATGGTCCCCGACGTGCCTCCTAATATAGCATAGCTATTCTCGGACGTCGAATCCTAATAATATTAATTTAGTTCTTGTTGGACTTTATTAAAACGATATGTGAATTAATTGTTTAGTGAACTATTAAATTAGTTGGGCTAAATAATTAAATATGTGGAAAAGACATTTTCCATAATCTTGGCCCAATTATTGTGTGATGGCAAAATTAATATTGACTAGGTCAATATATGTTGAATTTCGCCCCATGCCTTATTTTTGGAACAAGAAATTAGTTTTCTTGTGATTAATAAGACATGTGCATAAAATATTTATTGGATAAATATTTATGGTAAATAATAAAGATAAAAATATTCTTGATTTGTTCTAGAATATTTTGAGATTATCTTTTATTTAATAGGATGATTATAATTGATTTTGTATTAATTATAAAATCCTTGGGGCTTAAGTTTTACTCTCCTATATAAAGAGAGTTCTCCCAAGCCAAATAACACATGTAATTTTCGACTTCTACCTCTTAGAGAGGAGAAGGAAAATTTCGGCCAAGGGGAGAATAAAGGGAAAATCTTGGAGATTTTTCCGGGTAGCATATCGGAAGGGTTCGAGTCGAGAATTTCCTTCCACCGGGAGTTGCTTGGATCACACGTACGGAAGATCGTGGTGCTCTTCACGCTTTCCTTCGTTCATCCTATTGCGGTTCTTCAACTTGGATTTTGAGATCCAAGAGGTATGTTCTACAACCCCCTTGTAGATATAGATCTAGTTATTTTATTACGTGTAGTTTATAGATCTAGATCCATAAATCGTTTCCGCTGCGGATGGTATTACTAACAGTGGTATCAGTCGCCATGGTGATTTATATTTATACGTATAAAATATTAGATCTAGGAGTGGTAAAACATGTAGATTTTTTTTTTTTTTTGTCCCAAATTTTTTTCGGGGCCGATGCACATGATTATTTTTTATGCTTATGAATGTCGTGGTTGAAGAGATGGATTGGGGTTGGCACTGTTTACCCGTTAGATCTATTGTAAACTCATATAAACGATGAAAATTCGTCCATATGAGTATAGGAAATTATGTAATTGTTTTTTTTTTATTGCAATTTTAATTTCCAGAAAATAGATTTGTTTAGTAGCTGTTTAGTTATTTCGTGTTTCCCGTTGATCGAACCGTTGAAACGAAGATCCCTCCGGTCAGAATCAAGATTAGAAGATGATGATCAACTCCACAAATTTTGGCTTCGATCAGAGTCCGTTTCGATATCCGTTTGATGCTGCGAAGAGTCTGCTGTAACAGAAAAACGCAGGATTCATAGAAACACTATCTGTGACTTCCTCGATTTTCTGGGAGAGTTTGGACCGTTGAAACGCAAATCCGACCGTTCAGATTGATAAAATTTGAGTTTTGGACGTACCATAAAAATTTCAGGTCGATCGGGATTCATCTCGATTCCCGATCTGCCTCAGGAAGTCCTTGATGCAGTGCAGTTAAAGTCAGATTCAGCAGCAAGTTTGGCGGTTTACTAGAGAAAATTGGTAAGTCAAAGCATCGATCCAACCGTCCATATTGAAGTTCAAGGAGTGAAGATAAGATCTGGAAAGTTTCGTCCCGATCCGAGTTTGTTTGTATGCCGATCGTCCAAGAGTTCGAACAACTGCAGATTTACTTAGAAAGTAGTAAACCCTAGTTAGGGTTTTGGTTATTTATTTTCTAATAGATTAGATACGGGGGTGCCAACGATCCATCTCGGTGTTTAAATTTTCCGCATTTATTTTTTATGTGTTTGATCATAAAATAGATATAAAACCGGAATTGCCATGACATGCATCATATCATAAATCCACTCCATGCATACATGTAGAATTTTAATTTTGGTAATTAAAATTGGCATGTATACAAACTCGTGTAATTAGTTGAAATTTAATTAATACGTGGTAATTAATAAATTTAGTAACTAATTAATGATCCGAGGACGGGTTATGAAATCGTTAGGCCTTTCGGTGTGTGTTCTCGGTGAACCGCCTTAAAGCCCAAACGAGATCACGTTCTTCAATTCGTAGTGTCTACGAGATTGAATGATGGTAAAAGAACAATAAATCTTGGATAAAAACGGTTCGCTTATAGGTTGGGTGGTCAACTGAGCTAGGCTCGACCGACTTAACCCTCCTAGTGTGATGTATGCACGGGTGTCCGGCAAGACTAAGCTACACCGGAGAACGGATGGGTGATTCCTTCTTATCTCAATGAGGCCGTCTTGACACGATTTCGTCCGACTGTCACATATGTTCCAACGAATAGGACGGGTAGGCTTGCCTACGTTACCGACACCATTCGAATCCTTGATTTGATGTGCTTTTATGTTAACATCAAAAGACGTGGTTAGTTAACCCACAACCACTTCCAAAATATTGAGTGGGAGCGGGGGAGGCGACAGCCAACCCCACGGCCTCTACTATAGATACAAGTAAGTGAGAGAAGGGTGACGCCTCGAGGCGCTTTGATTTCGTCCCCCTAAGGATGGTGTTCTCCCCTATCAACATTCATGGCTTGGTCTCCGAAAGGATAGGATTTCCGGGTACTCGTTGGGTCACTGACCTATCCTAAGACGGCATACTTGGGGCGTACCTAAGAGATCCGATATAGTAGGTCACACTCATCATGGGTATTTTTTATAATATCTAGGCTAAAAAGGAAGGTAGTCAATGAATAAAGGGATGTTCGATTCTCGTGGGATGTTCGATTCTCACAAGTTATTCATTGATGAGATTGTCTCGATTTAACCGTCATCTCTTTGACCTACCCTACGGCGGCACTGAGATGCGAGGTTAAAACCTTGGAATGGTAGAGTAGACTTATTTTTTAGTTTACAATTCCTAAAATAAAATAATATTGTAGTGTTAAACTTGAAATAATATATGTCATTTTATTTACAACATTATCCCTTACTAAATTGCTTAAAATTTATAATTGACTAGTATTGACTTCGTTAAAAAGTGGAAAGTAACTAGGACGTTGAACTAGTTAATCGATAATGCAATTATTTTTCGAAAGAGATATTTTCTCTTAAGCCTTTTAAAACCAGAGTGACATATAGGTATGTCACTAGTGTCATTCGTGTCAAACGGAAGACAAACTTAGTTTGACCAAAGGTGATCTCGGACTTTGAAATTCTTAGTGAATTTTGAATGTGTAGTAATTACACGAGTAATTTTCTAATTGAAAAATTGGAAAATCATGAAGTGTTACTAGTTGGACGATATTTGGAATCGATGAACTAGTGGGAGCTTTATGATTTGTTGTTTTTCTAGAACATTAGAAAAGTGTAACTGACTACACACGTAACCGTTCTAATTGAAAAACCGGAAAGTCATGAAATGTCGCTAGTTGGACGATATTTGGAATCGATGAACTAGTGGGAGTTCTATGATTTGTTGTTTTTCTGGAAACATTGGAACTATAAGATTTTTCTAATCGAAAAAATCGGAAAATCATAAAAAATAAAGCGTTGCTCGTTAGACGGTATTTGGAACCGATAAACTAGTGGGAGCTTTAATGTTATGATTTGTTGTTTTTTCTGGTATATTAGAAAATCCGAGAAGTCTCGACGAGTAACACTCGAAATAGACATCCCACGGTTCAAGAGTAGTGTCTACTCAAACGAACCGCTGGTTCAAGACTGTTTCCATTCACGGAAAGTCAAGAATGGGAGAATATGTCTAAAAGTGTTAGTCACCTAAACTGAGAAAATTTTAAGGCTGAACCGAAAATTAATTAACTGAAAATCATAGGATAAGGACGGTGATTTTGGATCACCAACCTATGAATCCTTGGCGATTTTCTCGAGCTAAGTTCTTTGGAAGAACAAGGTAGCGGTGCATTTAACGATTAAAAGAGTAAACAACGGGCAGTTAATTTTAGCTAGAATAGTGGGAGTGATATAAGGTAATGAATCTCGGATTCAATCCTTGGATATCGCGGGAAAATTATTTTCCGTTTAAGATTCGTTGGAACGAATGGATTTACCTTCTATTCGATAATTTGTTTGTCGTATAGAAAGTGAATATACCATTTGTAGTACGAATCTAAGACTCGGACTTTTGTTTGATAAAGTCAAAACCACTTAGAACTGCTGAAATATGTATATAAAACACATCTTAAGAACTATTAAAAGCAATTGGTTTCTATATTTAGATAAACTCTTCTTCATATTCCATAGTTAGTGCATAGTCCCTAAAAGACAAGACCTGAAGACTGGCTCAGGGTGATTCCTTTCTCCCAGTCTGGTTATATTGTCTCAAAGGTTCAATGACTAAGTTTCCTTTCAATCGGGAAAGGATAATGGATATAAAGAAGTAACATAGCTTGTTCATGACGACCTTCGGGGTCTGATGAAAGATACGAGCTAGTAGGAGTTTCCGAGTAGTGACTTCTTGTCTGATAACTATTCAAACACTCCGGTAAGTTTATCCAAAATATTTTGAGGTTTCTCTGTTTTCAACAGAGATAGAGTATTCTATACTCATAAATGGGCCATCACATAGTCCTAGGGACTGATGCTCGGCCTGCCTCATAGTGAAATGCTTTCACTAAGTGAGAAACCGTTAAATTGCCTTACATAGTTTTGGATGTGCTACAATACACTGCTTAACTCAATAAAGATATTGGAAGCGAAATAACGGTTTACATTGAAATGTAAGACCGAGAAGTCTACCTAGAATATGCTTTGGAATTTACGGATAAGGTGTGGATTCGGTTCACCCCACTTCCACAAATATAAGCATTTAGCACACGGTGCTTGAAGGTAGGTCTGGGAATTTCGCGAACACGTTCGGTCAGTGACCAATCGTTATATATCTTGTAGCATTGAGAAAAAGGTGTGTTATAAGATTCTTGAAATCAGGAAGGGACAGTTATACTGTTGCGTCCTTTCTGATAGAGTCTATGAACAGTAAAACCTTAAACCTTGAAGTACGTTTACTCAAGGTAGTTACTAACTGATTAAAATCAGACCACATCCAACATCGGTTGTTGGTGATAACACTAAATACTACTAAACTAGATCAGAATTTCGATCCACCCAGAATGTAGTGGGAGTATGGTTTATCCATTGCCCGTTACGAGTTCTGCGGACTTTGTAGTCTGAGGATCGATTGATGACCTATGGCTCTTTTGTGAGCAGTATAGGATTCTGATAATAGAGGCTGGTTTAATAGCCATAACCCTATGAATGGAGTTCGGTTCTCCAATTCTGTTCATGCTCTTGTAGAACCACCTGAGCGTCTCAGGCCCAGTGGGAGTAATTGGATCTACACGGAAAAGAGTAGAATGAGTTCGGTATTGCATGATTTCGTTCAAAAGCAGAAAATAGGGGTGATTCCCTAAGACTTTCTTGCCAAACAAACGGAGTCTGGATTCATTCGAAACAAAAGGGTATTGCCTTATGAACCAATGACAGAATGACTGTCAAGGCTTATGTCCTTTGTGGATAAAAAGCAAACCTCTCGGTCATTAGAAGTCATATATTGCTACAATATGTGGATTTGACCAGAATATTGATAAGTCTTTTGTAGACTGGATATCAATTTTAGTACAGTAGTGAATATATATATATATTAGTGTTTGTGAAGGATAACACTGCACCAGTTGGAATCAACATGGGTGTGTTATCTGAAGTCAGAATCTGACAATGCCACAATTCTCTGCAACAGAGATTTGGACAACATTCTTAAGAGTTTGACTCGGTCGAATTCATTAGAATCAGTCACTGGTTTCCCATCCATATTATTGGTTAAGATGATGCATCTGTGTATGCAACATTCAACGAGGAAGTTCTACCCTATGCCTCAGGATTGACTCTCTAAATCTTCGGATCAGGAGAAATGGGATAGATTCTCTTTCTAGTAAGAGATGGTCAGGTTATTGAACGTCGAATTTGATCGAATCTTAAATTCGGCGGTTAACAAAGCAAGTTTAGTATGTCCTTTAGTATCTTGAGAGAACGAGGAATAATATGTGTGATACACTGATTTTGACTTTAAGTCAGATTGAGGATGATCGTTAAGTCGATCTCGGGCTCAGTGTTTACTCAGTACCACATGATTTGATGGACCGGTAACGTTTCGATTCTACGGATCGTCTCGAACCGACAACCTGACTAATCATTAAGACCCATGACATTTAGATGTAGGTGCTCCCCGAGTCACTGACCTATCCTACGACGGCATACTCGGAGTGTACTTTGGAATCTGAAATGGTTATGATATGCTTAGTGGGTACTAGAATACGGGATGAGTCTCCATTGCTTTAGAGCAAGTGGGAGATGTAGTTTGTTGTATTTTAAATAATAGGGTGTGCTCTAAAACAATTAATCACATGCTTTCGTGCAAGTGGGAGATTGTTAGGTGTGATGCCCGAAAGACAATTTTGTAATTGTTTTATTTAATAAATGAATTGACGTTATTATTCATATTTATTATTCTCATAATCACCGATGTGACAATAGTATTTACACTACAGAAAACCCTAAGTATATCGTTTATGTAATCACTTAACTCGGTGTATGGTATATACACGGGAGGATTGAGTTAGTGAAGATGTACTTAAAATACAATTAGCCCGTAGTGAAGTTAATCGAGAGTATCGGGTCTCTCCTTTAACGTGCTATTAATGCGCCCAGAACACAATAGGTGTGATAGTCCTATCCGGACTTTCGGTTAAGAGAACCTAATGGGGCATTTATATATGATAGATATATCATATAGGGCTGGACCGATTTGATTAGAGTTCACGATATAATTCCGTAATCGAGAAGTCTTATCGGATCAATGGATGGTCATATTTATGGATATATCTTAATCCTGAGGTGATCACAGTCAACCGCTTGAATCAGTATGAAGTTTGACTTGACGGTTAAGGATTACACTGAGTCTGTGGTCCGAATTACCCCATCTTGGCATTATCTGGATTGAGTGAGTAGTCCGTGTTATCGCAGATACGGAATCCATTCCTTCCATTTATGGAAGTAGATAGACAGTTTCCTTATTTGTTAATCCTAGAAACCGATCGATCGCGCGAGTTCATATCACACTGATTGATCACCAGTGAGTTGTATGAATTAATTGATCACTAGGGGGTTAATGGTAAATAAGGATAAGAGGTTCTAAAAAGGGTTAACGGTAACTTCCCGATTTAGAATGAACAGTCTATGGAGGATTAATCCATATGTAATGATTATATCAATGGACGCTTATTATTATTCTCATGAGGAGATAAATATAATCTTATAATCGGAGGAGTGCAGTCACGGGATTATGGTGGCATATTCCTGTGATTGATTTATCGAATATAATTATTTATTTGATTTATCGGAGCCGCTGATTATTAGTCCATGGTCCCCGATGTGCCTCCTAATATAGCATAGCTATTCTCGGACGTCGAATCCTAATAATATTAATTTAGTTCTTGTTGGACTTTATTAAAACGATATGTGAATTAATTGTTTAGTGAACTATTAAATTAGTTGGGCTAAATAATTAAATATGTGGAAAAGACATTTTCCATAATCTTGGCCCAATTATTGTGTGATGGCAAAATTAATATTGACTAGGTCAATATATGTTGAATTTCGCCCCATGCCTTATTTTTGGAACAAGAAATTAGTTTTCTTGTGATTAATAAGACATGTGCATAAAATATTTATTGGATAAATATTTATGGTAAATAATAAAGATAAAAATATTCTTGATTTGTTCTAGAATATTTTGAGATTATCTTTTATTTAATAGGATGATTATAATTGATTTTGTATTAATTATAAAATCCTTGGGGCTTAAGTTTTACTCTCCTATATAAAGAGAGTTCTCCCAAGCCAAATAACACATGTAATTTTCGACTTCTACCTCTTAGAGAGGAGAAGGAAAATTTCGGCCAAGGGGAGAATAAAGGGAAAATCTTGGAGATTTTTCCGGGTAGCATATCGGAAGGGTTCGAGTCGAGAATTTCCTTCCACCGGGAGTTGCTTGGATCACACGTACGGAAGATCGTGGTGCTCTTCACGCTTTCCTTCGTTCATCCTATTGCGGTTCTTCAACTTGGATTTTGAGATCCAAGAGGTATGTTCTACAACCCCCTTGTAGATATAGATCTAGTTATTTTATTACGTGTAGTTTATAGATCTAGATCCATAAATCGTTTCCGCTGCGGATGGTATTACTAACAGAATCATCTTCTCGACCTGCTACCAAACGCCAAACGAGGATGAAAGGTCAAGGGCCGTACGGTTGCATATCCAATCTCACTCAAGAAAAAGCCAAGGCCGTCTGTCTACGATACGGTATCCCATATTCATCCGAAAACATCAAAGTGTCACACGGTCGACACCAATATGCCTGTGATCCTCCTCATGGGTTCTGTACCATCTACGAGGCGCAACTGAAAGAGGAACTGAGGTATCCCTTCGACCCGGCGTTCATTGAAATTCTTCGACATTACTAGATCAGCGCTCCACAACTCGCTCCGAATAGAATCAGGAGTGTTATGGGATTTGTGTTAGCGTGTCGGATCGCCAAAGTCGAGTTCACGGTTCGGTTGTTCCGGCAGTGCTATACAATTCAAGGCCTGCAAGATGCGGGATGGTATACTTTCCTGAGGCGTCCTCTGGTCTCTGAATTTGTGAGGAGGGTGACCTCATCTCAGGGCGAGTGGAAGCCTCATTTCTTCTTTATTCGACACGGGTTGGAAGACATCGACATTATACCTGGTACAAAAGGCCTAGTAAATGGCATGATAGGCTTGATTCTGATGCCCCCTGGGAGTGAAGGATTCTAGAGAGGGTTAATCCCGACGTCGCAACGCGAAATCTTCATTCTCTATATCCATTTGCTGATGTCGAGTCGGCGGGTCCGGGTGCTTATCTGGAACTCGACGAAGACGTTCGAGTTTTGTGTAGGATATTTATTCACTTTGTCGAGCTGCCACACTTTAGCATTTTTTCTTTTCCGGTATTTATTTTTGTTTTGACAGCGTTTTAATGTCGAACTTTCTGTGTTTGCATTTGCAGTGGAATTCTTTTCAAAATTGGAGGTATTGGGCAAAGTGCCTGACCCTAAGAAGGTCGACCCCAAAAAGATTCAATAACTGGCAGGTATCAGATCGAAGAAACCGGTGTCTGGTGCAATAGTCTCCGGAGGTCAGAGGACTCCGGCCTGAGCTTCAACACCTGTGTCGACATCCGACATTCTTAGAGATCAACCTGATCAGCCTCGGGTGACCGAGCAGGCTGAAGAGAGCCTCGTCCCGTGGAAGCGTCAGAAGGCAACCGAGGTGAGGTATGGGGTCGGGAAGGAAACACGTAACCTCGCTCCTCCTAGCTCCTCCGACCCGATCCCTGGGATGAGTGTGGCAGAGATGGAAGCCATGACTCCGGAAGAGCTGCATGACTTCTTCATGAAAAGCCACCGAGCTGTAAGTCTTCCTTTTATTTCCCTTATAACTTTGGGACTTGTGTCTGTTTCCGATATTAATAGTGCTCTCATTTGCAGACTCGGCTTGCAGCTAAAGTGGCCATGAACAGAATTGAGTCCCAATCAACAGCCTTGAAGGAACAGAAAGAAACCATCGCCAGACTGACCTCCGACATCGAGAAGCAAAAAGCCAAGGCGAACAAGCTGGATGATCGACGTGTCAAACTGGAGTCTGACATGGCAGCGGCTCGAGACGATCTGTCTAAAGCGCAAAAAGATATATCCGACAGGGATGCTGAGCTAGCATCGGTAAGGTCGGAGCTGGCGGAGGTGAGATCGGAGCTTGATCAAAAGAAAACTAAGTTGGAGGGATCTATCAAGGCTCGAGACGACCTACAACTTGAGGTCGATAGCTTAACAACTCGCCTGGAGGCGGCCAAGAAGGATTTCCTGACATCTGAAGAGCTCGAGAATGACTTGGCACTGCTGATGAGTCAGGCCATGAAGGGGGGATTCTCGAATGCATTGGATCAGGTCAAGATGGTCCTCCCCGACTTTGAAGTTTCGAGCAACGAGAAGGCATACTTGTACGATCCGGAGGCCATCCCCCGATATGGTCGATATTTCACAGAATTCAAGGCTGGTGTGTCTTTATAGAACAAGTATGTGACCTCTGTCCTTGAGGGGGATGGAGGGGAGAACCTCGAGTCGGGTGAACCAGTCGACCCTGCTACCTCTACCTCAAATCAGCATGTGGCTTGATGATCTTATTTCTTGTTTTTGTTTGTTAAACAATTTGATTTGATCTGGTTGTAATAACTTTTATTAATCTTGATGTGATTTTTGTCGAGTCGAATCTGTGATTCGATCTCTGAAACTCTTTAATTTTGCACTTTGATTTTTGAATTTCAATATATGCTTTTCCATTGAATGTCTTTCTCGTTGTTGATTATTTGTCTAGGGTGTAGTCTTTTTCGACCTAATTCCCTTGCAAACGTTGCCTTATGGGGTGTAGTCCTTTGGACTTAATTCCCCTGTGGCCCCTCGAAGTGTATTATGAGTACCTGACTCATGATACACTTGGATGTGAGTCGACCTAGCATTGTACTGCCGTATCGGCTTGACTTGGCTATTTGGTCGGAGCTCGGTTCGACTGTCGTGCCTCGTCAGGCTTTCGACTTGGTCGAATTGAAAATTCCTTTTTCGACTGTCGCACTTCATGGTACTTCTAAACTGGTCGAATAAAGTATCCAACGTGGGATCTTCCGACTGCCCCACATCGTGGCTTATTGGCAGGTCGGGAGTGATATAAGCACTGTCATTGACTTGGCTTTATTCACTATTTTAGTCCAACTTCATCATGTCGGGGTATCGTTGTTGAAGTCGAAATTTGGTCTTTTTTCTTCCAGCCTCCTTTTCTTTTTTACATGAGCTTGCAAGTTAAGCATAATTAGAAAAGAAATTTACTTGAATAAAAGACATCGAAATTAATTGTCGCGTCGACCTGTTACAAGTAACTATGCAAGTAAAGTTGCAAATGTCATAAATTGAACAAACAGTTTAAACATAATATTTTCTCAGATTGGTAGCGTGCCAAGTTCGAGGCACTGTACTTCCGTCCGACCTGCCTAGCTGATACGATCCTTTAGGATGCACCTTCAAAATTTTGTATGGACCTTCCCAATTCGGCTCGAGTTTTGCCTATTGGGTCCTGTCTGCTTGCTTCATTCTTCATCAACACGAGATCCCCTACTTGGAAGTACTTATACTTCACTCTTGCATTGTAATACAGTGAGATCTTTCTTTTGTAGTTGTCCATTCGATGTGCCGCAACCTCTCTCTTCTCTTCAACGTTATCTTTCTCTTGAAGTAGATGGTGGCGTTTGTCTGGATGTTATAGGCCAAAACCCGAGGCGATGCTAGCCCGATCTCCATAGGTATTACTGCTTGCATCCATAAGTCGTGGCAAAGGGAGTCTCCTGCGTGGCCGCATTGGGTGATGTTCGATACGACCATAGAATGCTAGGTAACTGAGCTGCCCAATCCCGACCTTCATCCTCTAGCCGCTTTTTCAAACCAAATTTAATCTGTCTGTTCGTCTGTTCGACTTGTCCATTGGACTGTGGTCGTGCCACTGATGTTGTCCGATGCTCGATCTTATACTCCTTCAGCCAACTCTGCACCCTTTCATCTAGAAACTGGGTCCCATTGTCTGATATCAGATACTTAGGAATCCCAAACATGCATAAGATGTTTTCCCATAGAAATTTTTTGATGGTCTGAGCCTTGATGTCGGTAAGAGCTTTGGCCTCGACCCACTTGGTGAAATAATCAACGGCTACTACTACAAATTTGAAATTGCCTGGAGCTCGAGGTAAAGGTCCGACTATGTCAACTCCCCACTCATCGAACGGCCATACCGACTCGATGGCATTCATTTCCTGTGCTTGCTGGTGTGTCACCACATCATGCACCTGGCAAGCTCGACATCTCATAACCAATTGATTGGCATCTTTTTGCATCGACGGCCAAAAATAACCTGCCAGCTTACATTTTCTTGCCAGCATTCGAGCTCTACAATGGTTGCCACACACTCCACGATGTATCTCTTCGAGAAGATACGCCCCTTCTTCTTCCGATGCACACCGCATCCAGGGCGTCACAAAAGATTTTCGATAAAGAACATAATCAAACAGAGCATACCAGGATGCTTGCAGTCGAATTTTTCTAGCTTGAGCCTTGTCAGACGGGAGAATTCCGTCCTTCAAGTATAGTGCTATCGGATCCATCCACGTCGATCGCTGAACCACTGGGTGCACATCGACCTCATAAAGCTCCGCTCTGCTAACATTTCTACCAGAACTTTCCCTTTTGATTTGAAATTCGACACAAGTTTGGACAACGCATCGGCCTTTTTGTTCTCACTTCGAGGCACCTGTTCGATGCGAACTGTTTTAAACTTCGATATCAATCCTTGAACTAATTTCAAGTAACTCTTCATCGCTTCCTTTTTGGCTTCATACTCACCTCGTATGTGATTGAATACGAGTTGAGAGTCACTGTATACCATGAGATTTTCGACCCCCCAATTTGATTGCCAGCTTTAGACTTGTAATCATTGCTTCGTACTCTGCCTCGTTATTGGTGGCCTTGAACTCGAATCGAAGCGCATAGGGGAACTCTTCTCCCTTCGGACTGACCAACAATAACCCAGCTCCAGCCCCTTCTTTACTAGATGCTCCATCAACATGGATGGTCCACTGTTCTTCCGGTGTCTGTTTCTCCTGCTCTAGCTGAATCGATAATCCCTCGGCTATGAAGTCCGCCAGAGCTTGGCCTTTAACAGCTGTGCATGACATAAATTCGATGTTGTATTCAGCTAGTTCGACAACCCATTTTGCTAACCGACCCGATGTCTCGGGCTTGGCCAAAATTTGTTTTAGAGGTTGGTCAGTTATTACAGCAATAGGATGTGCTTGAAAATAAGGCTTCAACTTCCTCGATGCGTGAACCAAACTCAAAGCTAATTTTTCAGCAGGTGTGTACCTGATCTCAGCTCCATGTAATACCTTACTCACAAAATATATCGGAACATGTCCTTGTTCTCCTTCCCAAACCAAAACTGCACTTACTACCTCTTCACAGATTGCTAGATAAACCATGAGTTTCTCTCCCTCCCGAGGTGAAGACAGTGTTGGCAAATCAGATAAATACTCCTTTAGGTCGTCGAACGCTTTCTGACACTTATCATCCCATTGGAACGGACTTGCTTTTTTCAATATCTTGAAAAGGGTATGGCTCTTTGCGCTGATATCGATAAGAAATGGTTGAGGGCCGCCATCCGACCTGTCAATCGTTGCACTTCTTTGAAATTACGAGGTGTAGGCATGTTCCTGAGAGCCTCGATTTTATCCAGATTAGCTCGAATTCCATCTCTCGATATCATATAACCCAGAAATTTCCTAGATCGAACCCCGAAGGTGCACTTCTTTGGATTGAGCTTCATACTCGCAGCTCGGAGCACCTCGAAAACTTCCCTGGTATCGACTAGAAACTGTCCTATGGACTTACTCTTGATCAACAAATCATCGACATAAACATCCATATTACGAGCTATCAGCTTCTCAAAAATTTTGTTAACTGCTCTCTGATAAGTAGCTCCCGCATTCTTTAGACCAAAAGGCATTTTTATGAAACAAAATATGCCAAACTCTGTGATGAAAGTGGTCTTCTCCGAGTCTTGGGGGTCCATGAAAATCTGGTAATATCCCCTGTAAGCATCTAGGAACCCGAAGACCTCGAAACCAAGTGTCGATTCGACTAACTGATCAATTTTTGGGAGAGGGTATGAATCCTTAGGGCATTCCTTGTTAAGATCTGTAAAATCCATGCACATTCGCCAGCTTTCATCTGGCTTCTTAACCAACATAGGATTGGCAAACCAATCTGGATAGAATACCTCCTTGACGATTCCAGCAACTAACAACTTATCAACCTCTTTCTTTATTGCCTCTTTCCTCTCGGGGGTGATGTTTCTCTTTTTCTGCCGTATCGGCTTCTTTTTGGGGTCGACATTGAGTCGATGTACGGCTATGTCTGTTGATAGGCCTGGCATATCATCTGTCTTCCAAGCGAAAATGTCTCGATATTCAACAAGAAGGTCGGCCAAGGCTTTTATGTCGGGGTGTGGTATCCACTTCCCGATCTGTACCTCTTGGCCCTCCTCCTCCTTCCACACACGAATCTCCTATGTCGGATCGACAGAGACCCAACTCTTATCTTCTTCATCTTCAGGAATTAACTCTTCGACTAACACCTGTCCGACACATTTCCCTTTGATTGTGACCAAACTACAATTCCTGGCTACCTCAACGTCTCCTTTCACTTCATGGGTACCGTACCAGGTGGGAAATTTCATGCTGTTATGGAAGGTAGAGATGATGGCCCTCAGGTCGTATAACGCAGGTCGACCTAATATCGCGTTCTACCCCGATAGGGCCTTAACTACGACATACGTCATTTCCATCGTTCGGCCCTTTTCTCCATCCCCTATAGTGGTTAGCAAGTTTATCGACCCGACAGGGTGGATCTCCTGACCTGTAAATCCAAACAAAGGGGTCGACAACGGTATAATGTCTTCATCCCTCAACTTCATGGCTTTGAAGGCTGAGTAGTAAAGGATGTTGACTGCACTCCCACTGTCTACACAGACCCTCTTTATCCGGCCTCGGCTTATCACTGCCTCTATTACCAATCCTTCACTATGACTGTGGGAGCTTGGAATATCATCTTTGGGTCCATAACCCACTTCCGTAGTGAACCTGAGTTTCTTCGATTCTCTCGATCTGTCCGTTGATTGTTGACTGGATCGAGGTCGATCTGACTCATGTTCTGCGACAATTGTATTGACATCATATCCGATGCGGTTATCCTCATAAGGGTCTCGATTTAAATCTTCTCGTTGATCATCTCGATGGTTTTCTCTGTAATTCAGCTCAGATGAGTTATCCCGACGCCTCCGATTATCTCGACGCGGCGACCTATCTCTCCCCCCGGCATAACTCTTTCTTTTGTACTCTTGACGGCCCTTCGGGTCATCCTTCTCTGATCTGTCGATCACCTCATCCAGTCGACCCTCTTGAATACAGGCATCGATGTCTCTTTTCAAGTCGAAACACTCTTTTGTGTCATGCCCCACATCCTTGTGATAGTCACAGTACTTGTGGGTGTTCTTTCTCTTCTCAGGATCTTTGGACATCGGCTTGGGTGTTTGAGAGATATTCTTCTTAATCATGATAGCCAGCACCTCCCCACGAGATCGGTTGAGAGGGATAAAATCTCGATCTTTCAAATTTCCTTTCTATCTGAGCCGATCCGTGATCGGCGCTGTCAGTCGATCGAACACAATAGACTTTCCTTCATCGTTCCGACCCTTAGGCTGACTCTTGGTCTGGCCTCGGGTGTCATTTTTCGAGTTGAGGCCAAGTGAAATGGTGTGCAATTGCACTGCCTCTACACCTTGGCAAAATCTGTGGACTATGTTAACACATTCGTCCATGTCGTTGGGCATCTTCTTAGAAAACTTATCGTACAGCTTCATATTACGCAATCCTCCAACAAATGAATTGACTTGAAGTGCATCACTAGCATTGTGCACCTTCACAGCCTCGAGATTAAAACGCCTCATGAAATCAATAGTTGATTCTCCTTTCTCTTGCTTGATGTTCATGAGGTGAGTTGCACTGAGGTGGAATTTCTTGTTCCCAATGAAAGCATCTCGGAATTTCTGTCCCAACTGTAAAAAAACTTGAGATCGACCCGGGTCGTAGCTTATGAAACCACTCCCGAGCTCGACCCGTAAGCAAGGTGTCGAAGGCACGACACTTCATAGCATCGTTAGCATTCCTCAGTCTCATCAGTGATATATATCGATATAGATGGTTCTCTGGGTCCAATGTACCATCGTACGGCTCCATCTTCAGGGGCTTAAAGGACTCATGCATCGTGTATATCTCTATCTCAGGGCTAAAGGGCGACTCGAGCCATTCCGAGACCTGGCTTTTTCCTACGATGTGATTGAACTCGTTATGGATACTATCCTCGACTTGCCTTTGTTTCTTTTCATGCCTAGGACGCTTCTTAGTTATGCTGATTTCTACTTCGTCCTCACACTCTTCTCGAGGATCGACAGCCTTCTTCCCCCTGGCATTCTCAATCTACTTTTGACCCGGTGGATCTAACAGGAGTTCTTCAGGGGGGTTACAAATTCCCTTACCTATGAACGCTGAGGCCACTACTCTTTTCAAGGCGTCTTCATCCCGATATGCCAAGTGATCAACCATATCTTGCAACTGCGGGGGAAGTTGCGGCCTTGGGGGATCTGCAACTGCGGGTCTAGATCCAGTGGGGACTTTCTGAGCTTGAGTTTGAACCCCTGCTGGACTTATATCCGTGTGTTCTTCGACCTGTAGGTTCCTGCTACTCGTTGGTTTCTGTCTTCTTGATGGTGGTGCCATTGCGATGTTTTTATCAACTCACCGGTAGAAGGCCCTCCTTCTAGCACCAAATGATGATGCTAAATAATTCACCACCGGATTAACAGGGCCACGTGTAATCTAAGGATGAGTTGTAAAGGGATCGAATGGCTAGAAATGTAATAAAGATGGTGTTTTTGGTATTTTTTTGGCTGAGTCCAAGAATGTATCTTGGATTGCCTACGTATCCTATGTCATGTCCAGGAATCAAGCCTTACGTAATTCCTGGAGTTGTGTATTTATAGGCACATGTCCTTCTTCTGCCCTAAACTTAAGGCGGTTTGGTCTATTGACATAAATAACCTTACTGGGCCTTGCCCCTTGCCAAAGTAACCCTCTAGATAATGGGCTTAGGAATCTGGCTGGAACCCATGCATCGACTCGGATAACACCGACATGAGTGTTCGAGGTGGGACACTTGCAGAAATTGCCGGTTGGTGTGGTTTTCTCTGACTCGTATCTTATTCGCTCCGAGGTGGGTAATAAACTTGGACTTTTCCACATGCCAACTGGACCAAATAGATAATTCCACGTGGAGGGGTGAAACCCCGTATCGTCACTGTAATTTTATTTAAATGAATGAATATGCATCTTAGGTACGATAATGTTTGAAAATCCAGTGGTCAGAGCTTTGTTTGATACGGGAGCGTCTAACACCTTTATGTCGACCAAGGTAGCTAAGAAGTTGAGTTTACATTCGGAACCTTTAAGAAACACTTTGAAGATAACTACACCGTTCGGGAAGGTAACAAAGGTAACTAGGATGATACCTCAAGTGGAAGTTCGAGTTGGATCTTATCGATGCAAGAGTGACTTCACAGTTTTAGACTTTTCAGATTTTGATGTGATTCTTAAAATAGATTGGCTCTCCGAGAATTATGCTCACTTAGATTGCCGAGAGAAGAAAGTGACCTTCAAATTACCCGGGAAATCAGATAAGACGTATCAAGGGAGTGTGTACAAGCCGAGTAAGAAGCGACATCCGATAATTTCAACGGTTAAGGCAATTAGAGCTTGTCAGAAGGGTTATGAAGGCTACTTGTTGTACGTAGTGGATGTGGAACAAGTGAAGCCTAAGCTAGAAGAAACTCTTGTAGTAAGAGGATATCCAGAAGTGTTTCTAGAAGAGTTACCGGAAAACATGCCGGATAGAGAAATCGAGTTTGAGATCAAGTTGATACCGGGAGCGGCACCAGTTGCTATGGCACCCTATAGAATGGCACCGGCTGAATTAAAAGAGTTGAAAGCTCAACTTAAGGATATGCTTGAGAGGAATATAATTCAGCGCAGTACTTCGCCTTGGGGAGCCCCTGTTTTGTTCGTGAAGAAGAAGGATGGTAGCATGAGGATGTGTATCGACTACAGAGCGTTGAACAATCTTACCATCAAGAATAAGTACCCCTTACCGAGGATAGTTGATCTGTTTAACCAGTTTCAAGGCAAGAAAGTGTTCTCTAAGATTGATCTTAGGTCCGGTTATCATCAGTTGAAGATTAAGGTGGCAGATATACCGAAGACGGCTTTTAGTACGAGGAACGGACATTATGAGTTCTTGGTCATGCCTTTTGGACTCACTAATGCTCCATCTGCATTCATGGATTTGATGCAGTGAGTTTTTATGCCATACTTGGATAAGTTTTTGATAGTGTTCATAGACGACATCCTAGTATACTCTAAGGATGAGAAAGAACATAAGGAACACTTAAGGATAGTGTTAGATACTTTGAAGAAGAACCAGTTGTTTGCTAAGTTCTCTAAGTGCGACTTTTGGTTGAAACAAGTCAGTTTCTTGGGTCATGTCATTTCTGGAGATGGTATTCAAGTTGATCCCGCCAAGATTGAGGCAATGAAGAATTTGTAGGATGTAATATCATCGGATGGATCAAGATCCACCCGATTACGCAGCGGAAAATATAAGATCTAGATCTAAACAGTCAAAGCACATAAAATAATAGATCTAACCTATGAGGGGGTTAGATTACCAACCTTATTATGGTGCAAAAATGCCAAGAACGAAAGGTCAATCCAAGCTAGTTGAGATCCTAGTTGAAAAGCCAAAGTCTTCCAACGTGTATCTCCAAGCACCACCAGGTGGATGGTGTTTCAAGCCGCCGGACCTCCTCGATATGCTACCTTAGAAAAACCTGAAGTTTTTCTAAAACTCGGACCCATAGTATAATGGCCGAAATCTCTAAGCCATAATACTACCCAAAAGTCGAAATTATGTGTGTCATTTAGGCTTGGGAGAACTCTCTTTATATAGGAGAGTAATCCTTGTCCTCCAAGGATTTAATTATTAACCAAAATCAATTATAATAATCCTTATTAAATAAAAGATACTCCTAGAATAATCTAGAATAAATCTAGATTATTTAAGGATCAATCTAATGTTTTTTTTCCTTAATTAATTATTCAACAAATAAATAATTTAATACTTGTACCATAATTATCCAAGAAAACAAATTTCTTGATAACCAAACAAGTAATACACGCCACTTCTATATTTGACCAATTAGGTCAAAAAGTCAACAATAATTTGGGCCGGTTCCACGAAAAACGTCTTTTCCGTGTATTTAATTATTTAGTCCAACTAAACAATTAATCCACATATCAATTAAATAGTCCAATCCAACTATTTAATTATAATTGAGGCGAAACGACAAGAAAACATATGCTATGTTAGGAGCCATGTCGGTGACCATTGACCCATATTCAGTAGTTATAATAAATTAAATAATATTATCCGTCAGACCGAACAATAATATTCATTCTATTAAATCTGGGATTACACCACCATAAACCCGAAACTGAACTCTGCCGAATATAGATAACTTACACTCAACCATGAGTCAAAAGCGTCCACTGATATAATCATTACATACGGATAAATCCTCCATAAACTGTTCATTTCGATTCGGGATATCTCCGTAGACCCTTCTCGAAACCTCTTATCCTTATCTACCATTAACCCCCTAGTGATCAATTAGTTCATAACTAATATAATATGAACTCCCGGGATCGATCAGTTTCTAGGATTAACAAATAAGGGAACTGTCTGTCTACTTCCCGAGGGAAGGAATGAATTCCATATCTGTGATAGCACAGACTACTCACTCATCCCAGAATAGAGCCAACGAGAAGTGTTGGACCACATACTATGAAGTGATCCTCACTAACACATCAAACCCTACCCTAGTCTACGCAGTTGTCTGTGATCACCTCAGGATTGAGATTAATCCATAGATGATCATCTTGTGATTCGATAAGACTTCTCGATTACGGAATTATGTCGAGAACTCAAATCAAATCAGTCCATCCCTTTATGATTATCATCTTATATAAATGCCCCATTAGGTACCCTATTACCGACAGTCCGGATAAGACTGTCATACCGTAAAGTGTTCTAGGTGCATTATTAGCACATTAATCATGAGACCCGTACTCAGATTAATCAACGCTACGGACTAAGTTAATTTTAAGTACATCTCACTAACTCAATCCTCTTGTGTATAGCCATACACTGAGTTATGTGATTACATAAATGAGGTACTTAGGGCTTTCAGTAGTGTCTTAATTATAAGCATACATGCATATAATAAGATGAATTATTAATTCTGTCCTAAAACAATTAGATAATTGTCTTTCGGGCACTACACCTAACCATCTTGAGTTTAGTAATTTTTATTAGTGTTATCACAAACTGCCAGTGTTGGATGTGGACTGAACAAATCAGTTAGTAACATCTTGAGTACAAATACTTCAAGATCTAAATTTGTTATTTTATTGACTCTATCAGACCGAGTATGACAGTATAACCATCATTCTCTGATTTAACGAGTTTTATAATCAACATTAACTCAATGCATCAAGATGTTTCATGATCTGAACGTGTACGCAAAATTTCCAGTCCTACCTTCAAGCACTCGGTGCTAAATGCCTATATTTATGGAAGTGGGGTGAACCGAATTCACTCCTTATCCACAAATGCGTAGGCATCTTTTAGGTAGACTTCTCGGTTTTTCATTACAACATAAACCGTTATTTTGCAACCAATATCTTAAATGAGTTCAGCAGCATATCGTAGCACATCAATACATATATAAGGCAAATTTATGGTTTATCCCTTAGTGAAAACATTTCACTGGGAGCCAGGCCGAGCATCAGTCCCGAAGACTACGCAATAACCTATTTCTGAGTATGGAATACTCTATCTCTGGTAAAATCAGAGATTCCTCCAAATATTTTGGATAAACTTACCAGAGTTTTGAATAGTTATCAGACAATATATCACCACTCAGAAGCTCCTACTAGCTTGTATCTTTCATATGACCCCGAAGGTCGATATGAACAAGCTATGTAACTTCTGTAAATCAATTACCCTTTCCCGATTGAAAGGAAACTTAGTCATTGTTCCTTTGAGATAGTGTTCCTTTGACTGGGAGATAGGAATCACCCTAAGCCAGTCTTCAGATCTTGTCTTTAGGGAATATGAACTATTTAATAGAATAGAAAGAAGCGTTTATCAAAATACGAAAACCATTTGCGTTTATATATTTTAAGATGTGTTACTAATACCTTTTCAGCAATCCTTAGTGGTTCTGACTTCATCAAACAAAAGTCCGAGTCTTGGATTCATGCTACAAATTTTATATTCATCATCAATAAGACAAACAAATTATCCTATTGAAAATGAATACGTTCGTTCCAACGAATCCTATGACAGAAAATGAATTTCCTGTGATACTCAAGAATTGGATCAGAGATTCATTTCCTTATATCACTCCCACTAGTCTATCTGAAATAAATGCCCGTTGTCTATTTTATTTATCGTTTAATGCAAAGCTACCTAGTTCTTCCAAATAACTTTAGCTTTCGAGAAAATTGCTAAGGATGCATTGGTCAGTGATCCGAAATCACTTTCCTTATCCTCTAATTTCCAATTTATTAATTTTCTGGTTTAGCCTTAAAACTACTTAGTTTAGATGACTAACACGTATAAACATTCTTTCCCATTCTCGACTTTTCTTAGATGGAAACAGTCTTGAACTAGCAGTTCGTTTGAGTAGACACTACTCTTGAACTGTGGGATGTTCAGTGTTACTTGCTCGGACTATCGATTTTCTAATCATCAAATCATAAGACCAAAGTTCCCACTAGTTTATCGGTTCCAAATACCGTCTAACTAGCAACAATTTGTATTTATGATTTTTCAAAGATTAGAAAATCCCCAGAACTAAGCTGCCACTAGTTTATCAGTTCCAAATACTGTCTAACTAGCAATGCTTTGTTCTTGTTTTTCCAATAAATGGAGAAACTAATATGCAGTCTATTACACATTTCTAATGATTTAGAAAAACAACAAATCATAAGACTAAGGCTCCCACTAGTTTATCGGTTCCAAATACCGTCTAACTAGCAATGCCTTATGTATATGATTTTCCAATTTTTCAATTTAGAAATTTTTTGTGTAATTACACTTTTAAATTCACTAAATGAATTTGTCTGATAGTCCTATATCATATTGTAAACTAAGTGTGGTCGTCTCTCGTTCAACACGAATGACAGAAGTGACATACCTATACTACGTCACTTAAAATTTAAAGGCTCAAGAGAATAAATCTCTTCCGAAAAATTAAATGCATTGTTTGATAATTTACAACGTACTTGTTACTTTCCACATTTTTAATGAAGTCCTATTACTAACAGTTTGGCAGCCTAGAGATTAAAGTTGTAAAATAAACATGACAGAAAGTTAAATTCATAAAATTAAATTTTCACTACTAGATTTTTATTTCAGGAATAATAACTTATTTAAAGTCTATCCTACCATTCCAAGGATTTAACCTCACATAGTACTGTCCGAGAGGGTCGATATCAGCACTATGACGGTTAAACTGAGACAATCTCTCTCAATGATAAAGCATTGGGAATCGAACATCCCACGAGAATCAGACATCCCGGATTTTAGTCTTGATTACCTTCCTTTTTCTAGCCAAGATATTTCTAAAATACCCGTAATGAGTGTGACCTACTATATCAGATCTCAGAGTACGCCCCGAGTATGCCTACGAGGGGCAGGTCAGTGACCCGACGAGTACCCGAAATCCTATCCTTTCGGAGACCAAGCCTTGAATTTTGATAGCGGTGAACACCATCCGAAGGGGGCCGAAATCAAAGCGGCACGAGGCGTCACCATTCTCTCACGTGCTTGCACCTATAGTAGAGGCCGTGGGGTCGGCTGTCGCCTTCCCCGCTCCCACTCAATATTTTGAAAAAGTGGTGGGTTTACTAATTACGGTTTCGGTCTTGACAATAAGAAACAATAAATCATGTACGCCGAACAGTGTCGTTTATGTAGGCAAGCCTATGCCGTCTTATTCGTTGGAACATCTATGACAGTTCAGGCTGATCCGGCAAGAGAAGCCCCTTTTAGACCGAAGGCTTATCGGCTATACTAAGTCTTGTCGAACCACTGTAACGTACATCACACGTGGTGGGGAGTCGATCGAGCCGAAGCTCGGTTGAACTCGTCCAACCATGGTTAGACCATTTCCGAACCCATATACTAAGATTTTCCGATTTCTATGTTGTCAACCAAAGCGTAATCTCGTTTCTGTTTAAGGTGGGTTCACCAAAAACTCAACGATTTATCTAAGTGGGATTCACCGAGAATCCATCACTAAAATCGTAACGATTGACAAAACCCGGTTCCTCAGTTTTTATAATTAGTTACTTAATTAATTAACTACCACATATTAATTAAAGAAGCTTTTTAACTAATTATACGAGTTATACATGCCTAATTTATTCGAAATACACTAGCTACATGTATGCATTGGAGTGAAATCATGATATTATGCATGTCATGGCAATTTTTCGGTTTCTATCACATAATTTCGATCATACACGAAAAAATAACGGAAAAATTAAACACCGAGATGGATCGTTGGTACCCCCGACTAACCTATTTTCTGAGGAAAAGTAAAACTAATTCTAAGTCTTCAAATCTCGATCGTCAATCTTGATCTTGAAACTTCCGGATCTCGAACCTTCGATCTCGACACGAACGACGAGGAGAGGAGGCCGTAATATACCAATATATTTAAAATATATATATATATATCTACATTAATAATTGTTTTTAAAAAAAAACTTTAATTTTTTTTTAATAACAGCCCTCGGCCAAGTTTTAAAAAAAAAAAACTGTTTTTTTTTTCTTGCTTTCCACGGCAGATGCAAAAAAAAAACATTTTTTTTTTATAGTCAAACTTTTCGGCTAAAGAGATTCAAGTAAAAAAAAACATTAAGCTACCGTGACCAATCAAATAACCTTGCCGCATGCATAGGTCATGCAACCAAATATTGTTGCAGCAAAAACTTGGCCGAGGAAAAAAATTTGCCGGAAATTAAAACAATCGGCCTCCTTGTAACGCCCCCAGACCTGGCGACTGTTAACGCTACATGAGCCATAAATTGTCCGGTCAACTGCTTAGACCGTCGTCCTCGCTTGGTCTAAAAGGGCTAACTATGTCTCACACTTATATGGAGGTGAGCTTTCCGCTAATTTCGATGTGGGATTTTACATTCTCACCCCATAGAAGGGAATGGCGTCCTCGCCAGGACGGCCAAGATTGGTCCTGGATCGTCCCTACCAGAGCCAACTACACCATCTTTCTTATACGGTGCAGCGCTTAGGGCCGTCGATAGTCGGCTCCGATACCATTCTGTAACGCCCCCAGACCCCGGGCCTGGTAGTGCTAAATGAGTCATAAATATCCGGTCAACTGCTTAGACCGCCGTCCTCACTTGGTCTAAAAGGGCTAACCCGAGTTGACAAGACATTTATGTCACACTTATATGGGGGTGAGCATGTTAGGTATAGTGCCCGAAAGACAATTATCTAATTGTTTTAGGACAGAATTAATAATTCATCTTATTATATGCATGTATGCTTATAATTAAGACACTACTGAAAACCCTAAGTACCTCATTTATGTAATAACATAACTCAGTGTATGACTATACACAAGAGGAGTTAGTGAGATGTATTTAAAATTAACTTAGTCCATAGCGTTTATTAATCTGAGTACGGGTCTCATGATTAATTTGCTATTAATGCGCCCAGAACACTTTACGGTGTGACAGTCTTATCCGGACTCGGTAATAGGGTATCTAGTGGGGCATTTATATATGATGATATTCATATAGGGTTGGACTGATTTGATTTGAGTTCTCGATATAATTCCGTAATCGAGAAGTCTTATCGAATCACAAGATGATCATATATGGATTAATCTCAATCCTGATGTGATCACAGACAACTGCTTAGACTAGGGTAGGGTTTGATGTGTTCGTAAACATCACTTCGTAGTATGTGGTCCAATACTTCTCGTTGGCTCTATTCTGGGATTAGTGAGTAGTCTGTGTTATCACAGATATGGAATCCATTCCTTCCATCGGGAAGTAGACAGACAGTTCCCTTATTTGCTAACGTTAGAAACTGATCGATGGGCCCAGTTCATACTATATTAGTGGTGAACTAATTGATCACTAGGGGGTTAATGGTAAAATAAGGATAATATATTTCGAAAAGGGTTTACGGAGATATCCCGAATCGAAGTGAACGGTCTATGGAGGATTTATCCGTATGAAATGATTATATCAGTGGACGCTTATCAACTCATAGTTGAGTGTAAGTTATCTATGTTCGGCAGGTTCAGTTTCGGGTTTATGGTGGTGTAATTCAGGAATTAATAGATTGAATATTATTGTCCGATCTGACGAATAATTTTATTTAATTTATTGTAGCTACTGAATATGGGTCCATGGTCCCCGACGTGGCTCCTAATATAGCATATTTGATTTCTCGTCGTTTCACCTCAATTATAATTAAATAGTTGGATTGCACTATTTAATTGATATGTGGATTAATTGTTTAGTTGGACTAGATGATTAAATACATGGAAAAAAAAATTTCGTGGACTCGGCCCAATGTGTCAAATGCGCATGGACCTTTTTTAATTAGAGTGGGGCGCATGTTGGTCCCTTGGAAAGGCTAACACAACTTTAGAGGTGGGGGTGAATAAACTTGTCACCAAAAAACTAATCCTGAGCTGGAAAAGCCCCAGGAACTGAGTTTCTCTGAAACTCAAACTGACCTTCAATTCAGTTTTGTTCCTGTCCCTTAACTTTTGCGGAGTTCAGTTAATTCAACTGAATATAAGTCAATGCTGACTTATATTTAGTCTTGTTAACTGGCAGCGGATAAAATATTAGCCTTTAGTGCAATAGATGTGTCAGTTAAGTTCTAGGACTCTATGTATCAATTCTGTGTTGACTCGGTGTCTAGTGTTTGCTGAGTGATGATGCAATAAATAAAACAAGCACAAATGCATAAAGTAAGTCAACACAAGATTTATTTATGGAAGTTCCGGGTGGTGTAATCCCGTACATCTCCCCTTCTCCTGTGGCGTAGGAGGTATCACTAGAATAATGAGATAACCGTTACAAAATCCTAGCACTATGACAGTCCTTCACGACAACCTAGTTTCACTGTCTACACAAAATGAAGAAAGGTGAGATTGCTCCCTTCATCCTGCACACTGATCTTTCGGAGGTGGAATTGCTCCTTCACCAGCTCACCACTAATACCAACACACAGTCCTCATACTGCACCAACAGCTGTGGCAACTAAGTTGCAACTGTATGAAGAAAGGTAGAATTGCTCTCTTCAAACTATGCACAGCCAACCCTTTTTCACAAAGGTTAGGTTTATAATTAATCAAGAGATTAATTCAGTGAGCTGTCTGATTCTTCTGGATCTGACTTTATAGTTCCAAGATGCCTTCTTTCCCCCTTAATGGGTTACTGGATCTTTCTTTGAAGTCTTCAAGGCAATTCCGTTGGCTCCCCTTTTTCTAGATATATCTGATATGATTTTATGGATCTGGATTTGGATCTTTGAATATATTCTTGTAAAGCTCTTTTTATGATCCTTCTCTCTGTCTCTTCTTTGAGTGATTCTCTTGTGTATTTATAGGGGTGATGTAACGTTCATTAGCTCTTGTAGCCGTTACGCTTGTCGTTTAGCCAACGTTCACGTGTACCATCTTTTATCGTATTGTCAGTTTAAATTTAATAAGGCCTTAACTCAGTTTTCTACTCTTCTTCAAAACTGAGTACCTTGTATACTTAATATCTGACTTCATTTGACTAAGTCAGAGTACACCAATCAGTTTCTTCTTATCCAAGTAACTGATAATCTTTGTCCTTAAGATTATTCAGCTTTACATGATCTATAACTCAGTTTCAGGTCACCACAGACTTGCCTGAATCCTGACTTATAGTCACGACTTAATCAGCTTCCAACTGAGTTTGCCACCTCAGTTCTTCAGTCTTCTGTAACTGAGTCTGTGTCCCTCAGTTCTTCAGTCTTCTAGATAAGCCAACTGAGTCTGTGTCCCTCAGCGAACTTATCTTCTTCAGTTCTAGCATAACTGAGTTTGAACCCTCAGTTCTTCATGTGCATATTCAGTTTTATGGTTATAACTCAGTTTTCTTGTTATGACTCAGCTGTTCGCCTAGTTCATATTCTATTACAATGCTTGTCTGAAACAACCTATACAAAGTTCAGACTCTAGATAGAACTTATACATTTATCTCTAGACCATTTCTTGCTTCTTCTTTCATTATGCACTATAACAGTTAGTTACGACTTCATCATCATGGGTTGTAAGTGATTAGTCTAATTTTGTGACGAATCATCATCAAAACATACATAATATTTCCAACAATTTCCCCCTTTTTGATGATGTTTCATAACCCTCCCTAAAAGCAATAATAAAATAATAGTGCAAGAAATCATAACGAAACAAATTAAGATAGCAAACTAGAACAGCCAAGATTCAAATTGAAACAAACTGAGTTAAAAACTGAATAGATAACATCTTTTCTTTTTCTAGTGCTATTATCTTTTCTCCAAGAAAAATGCTTCTCCTAGTTTCCAAAAGTCTTCTTTCTCTTCCTTCTTCAACTGATTCGCCATCTCT
This sequence comes from Gentiana dahurica var. dahurica, assembly GCA_024500145.1. Classification (NCBI taxonomy): domain Eukaryota; kingdom Viridiplantae; phylum Streptophyta; class Magnoliopsida; order Gentianales; family Gentianaceae; genus Gentiana; species Gentiana dahurica. Next base: position 57,240,825 of record CM044901.1, read on the forward strand.
AGGCTTGATTTCCAGATATCACTGATCAATTGATTTGCTTCTTCATTGTTGTTGTTTCTGAGCTTGATCAGTATTTCTTTGATCTCTTCGTTCATCAACTTCTCTTCTTCTTCTGATATGAGATTAGATTCCTTTCTTTCAATCTTTTCAGCTTTTCTTTCTGGTTCCTTTTCATCTTCCTTTTCTGGTTCAGCTTCACCCTTTGTTCTTGTCTCTCCTGCCTTTAGACTTTCTTTCAATCTGATACATATTGCAATTTTCTTTCTTATATTGAGCACAACTTTGACAGCGGCTTCTTCATCTTCCTCAGTCCTTGTTTCTGTGAAGATCTCTTCTGTAGTTAATTCCTCAATCAGAATGTCAATCGCTCATTCATTCTTTTGAATAGACAGAAGATCAATGGTCTGTAGATCAGTGTCTATTTGTTCATCTTGTTATTTGATCAAACGTTTGGCATAGGCCTCTTCAGTATTGACAGCATCACCTTTAACTTCATCTTCAGCTTTATTTTTAACTTCATCACCAGCTTTATCTTCCCCCTTATTTGAAGATAAGCTATAGCAATCTTCAAATAACGTACGGAGGGTGATGAGGTTAGAGTATTCGAATAGACCCGAGAAATGTGATCTTCCAATGAAGTCATGTAGGTCGAAAAGCTTCTGCTGTAGAGTCTGCATTACACTTTCAATGATCGCCTTCAAATTTTCAAGTTTTTCTTCAGTTGTCTCAGTTGGCTGTTGCTGAGATGATTCCGCTGCATGCTTGCTTGTGGATGCTACAGGGGCCTGAGATGAGGTGCTGGCCTCAGGATAATAATAATGAACATCAGGAACTGTCAGTTCCTTTTCATACTCAGCCTGGCAGAATTCTGCATCTTCCACGGCTTCTCTTTTCTCTTCAGTGTATTCCCCATACATGGTAGTGGGAAATTCACTCCCTTCAGATTCTTCATCAGTTTCAGTTTCTTCAGTTTCTTCAATCTCTCTTTCAGTTTCTTTATCAGTTTCAGTTTCATCTGCCTTGCTTCCTTCATTTTCTTCACTTCCTTCTGATTCTTCAACATCATCAGTTTCAACATCACTTTCATCAAATCAATTACCACTCCAGGTTCGGTTTTCATTGCCTGAAATTTGTTCCACAACATTTTCTGTCTTCTTACAGGTCTATCATCCAGCTTTATGGTCTCGCTTGAACTGGAGTCAGAGATTTCACTTTCATCCTCAATGATTTTCCTCTTCTCAGCTCTGGCGGACACACGTTTTTGTATGACTTCGGTTGGAGTTGATTTGAAGATAGAAAAGTGATCTAGTATTCTTTGGACTAGATAGGTAAATCCCTTTTTCAGTAGAAATATTTCTCCAGTAACTTCCTTCCTTTCTTTGATTCTCTCATTTTCGTCTGAGATTTGCTTTATCAACTGATTGAGAACAAACTTGTTCCAATCAAATCTTTCCTCAAACCAGATGGCATAGATCAGCTTAAGTTTGTCTGTTGAGAGAGTGTAGAAATTCCTGGCATGACCGATGACATTTTTTTGGTCAGTAGAATCGTCAGGAATGCAAATTCTCGTTTCTGCTGATAGATAGATCCACTAAGATTCTTCTTATTCTTGTTGATTGCAGTGACGTTCCAAAGTTTTCTCTTTTCTTCATTTCCGAATGTGAGGGGTGAAGAATCTCCAATTATGTCTAGACCAAACACCAGGGAAAGTAATTGTACATCGACGGTGAAGCTTTTATCTTGAACAGTTGTCCTAATGCTTTTTCCCTCGTTGGTGATTACTGCATTCTTGTAAATGTCTCTGATGGTTTCTGGGCATAAAGTATCCACCTTTGTGTCGAACAGGTTTTCGAGTCCCCGAATCTTTTTGATTTTGCTAACAATACGAGTTGAGAGGGTGGAGTCTGAGACTCTTTGACAGAAATTGTCCATGCTCGTGGTGATTCCTTCGTCGATGTTGTATTACTCCATTGATTTTTGAGTTAGAGATCTTTGAATGCTTGATTTTGGGTGAGCAGGGTTTCATCACGATTTTGTTTAGCAATCGTTTTCAAATAAGAGTCGTGTCATAATCAATGGGATTATGCAGGGATGTACATCTACTTTTTCTCCCAGATTGACACGTGCCTTCGAGTGATTTGTCATGTCAGCCCAAACGTCAGATGGTAGCTGGAAAGTTTACTTCTTTTGACCAATTTGTCCTTCATCAGCCTTTGCCTTCTCAGTTTTGTATAGAAGTCAGTTTTCTGAGGATTTTGCAATGTGAACTGACTTTTCCTGCAAAACAATTTAAGTTTTCTTCGGTACTCATACCTTTTTGGGTCCGGCTGAGTTAGTTACTGAAGTATTACTTTCAGTTTCTTTGTTGAGAGAATTAAACCTTCTCAACTCTTTTATGGATAAACCATTACACTCAATCTTAGTTGATTTTACAAGGATTCTTTTAGATTTAACATTTTTAGTTTCCTTGTGTAATCCACTAGATCTTCCAGTATCTTGATTTCTAAAGTTTGTACTTTTTGAAGTCTCAAGACTGGGTAGGGGTGGGGGATTATCATTGCTTTTGTCAAATTTACTAGACATTAATCTTTCAGCTAGATTTGACACCTCAGTTTCAAGAAACTCATTCCAATCTTTTGCTTTGTCAAGTTCTCTGTCTTTTAATTTTAGTTCCAACGTAAGTTTTTCAGTTAACATGACAAGATCAGAGTTTCTCAGACTGAGTTCAGCAAATGATAACTGATTTGAAGAATGTACCTTTCCTTGATGATTTGATGCAGTTTTAGGATTCGAATGTACACTCTTTTGTTGCTGTGATGAATCTTCTATATCAACAACCACTTGCAACAATTCCTTCCCTTTTTCTTTTGAGAGGTCTCTTAGTGATGCTACTCCTCTGGATTCGTTAATATGATCATTGAAGTTTGTATCCACATCATCACTGAGTTGAGGTTCTGGATTTGTATGTAAATTTGTCGCACTGAGCCTTTCAAACATTTGATCCTGAAAATCAGATATATTTTGCAAGCAATTAGTCAGGGGGTGAGTAAGCCAACTTCTAGCTCTAGATGTAGACATTGAAACTAAGTGAACTGATACAGTGAGGGGTCTTCAACAACTGGATGCTTCGAACAAATAACTGATGCATAGTTATCTCCTTGAGCAGTAACTATTCGGATCTCTTCCAAAAGGAAGATTTGCTCCGATACCAATTGTTGGTATCGGAAAGAATTAATCCGGATCTCTTCAAGCTAGAAGAACAGCTCTGATACCAATTGCTGGTCCCTTGGAAAGGCTAACACAAGTTTAGAGGGGGGTGAATAAACTTGTCACCAAAAAACTAATCCTGAGCTGGAAAAGCCCCAGGAACTGAGTTTCTCTGAAACTCAAACTGACCTTCAGTTCAGTTTTGTTCCTGTCCCTTAACTTGTGCGGAGTTCAGTTAATTCAACTGAATATAAGTCAATGCTGACTTATATTTAGTCTTGTTAACTAGCAGCGGATAAAATATTAGCCTTTAATGCAATAGATGTGTCAGTTAAGTTCTAAGACTCTATGTATCTATTCTGTGTTGACTCAGTGTCTAGTGTTTGCTGAGTGATGATGCAATAAATAAAACAAACACAAATGCATAAAGTAAGTCAACACAAGATTTGTTTATGGAAGTTCCGGGTGGTGTAATCCCGTACATCTCCCCTTCTCCTGTGGCGTAGGAGGTATCACTAGAATAATGAGATAACCGTTACAAAATCCCAGCACTATGACAGTCCTTCACGACACCCTAGTTTCACTGTCTACACAAAACGAAGAAAGGTGAGATTGCTCCCTTCATCCTCCACACTGATCTTTCGGAGGTGGAATTGCTCCTTCACCAGCTCACCACTAATACCAACACACAGTCCTCAGACTGCACCAATAGCTGTGGCAACTAAGTTGCAACTGTATGAAGAAAGATAGAATTGCTCTCTTCAAACTATGCACAGCCAACCCTTTTTCACAAAGGTTAGGTTTATAATTAATCAAGAGATTAATTCAGTGAGTTGTCTGATTCTTCTGGATCTGACTTTATAGTTCGAAGATGCCTTCTTTCCCCCTTAATGGGTTACTGGATCTTTCTTTGAAGTCTTCAAGGAAATTCCGTTGGCTCCTCTTTTTCTAGATATATCAGATATGATTTTATGGATTTGGATTTGGATCTTTGAATATATGCTTGTAAAACTCTTTTTCAGATCCTCCTCTCTTCTTTGAGTGATTCTCTTGTGTATTTATAGGGGTGATGTAACGTTCACTAGCTCTTGTAGCCGTTACACTTGTCGTTTAGCCAACGTTCACGTGTACCATCTTTTGTCGTATTGTCAGTTTAAATTTAATAAGGCCTTAACTCAGTTTTCTACTCTTCTTCAAAACTGAGTACCTTGTATACTTAATATCTGACTTCATTTGACTAAGTCAGAGTACACCAATCAGTTTCTTCCTATCCAGGTAACTGATAATCTTTGTCCTTAAGATTATTCAGTTTTACATGATCTATAACTCAGTTTCAGGTCACCACAGACTTGCCTGAATCTTGACTTATAGTCACGACTTAATCAGCTTCCAACTGAGTTTGCCACCTCAGTTCTTTAGTCTTCTGTAACTGAGTCTGTGTCCCTCAGTTCTTCAGTCTTCTAGATAAGCCAACTGAGTATGTGTCCCTCAACGAACTTATTTTCTTCAGTGCTAGCATAACTGAGTTTGAACCCTCAGTTCTTCATGTGCATATTCAGTTTTCTTGTTATAACTCCGTTTTCTTGTTATGACTCAGCTGTTCACCTAGTTCCTATTCTATTACAATGCTTGTCTGAAACAACCTATACAAAGTTTAGACTCTAGATAGAACTTATACATTTATCTCTAGACCATTTCTTGCTTCTTCTTTCATTATGCACTATAACAGTTAGTTACGACTTCATCATCATGGGTTGTAAGTGATTTGTCTAATTTCGTGACGAATCATCATCAAAGCATACATAATATTTCCAACAGCGCATATTTGGGTTAATTAATTATCGAGAAATTTGTTTTCTTGGATAATTATTTAATGTGTGATTTATCTTTTATTTGTTAATTGATAATTCATGGAATATTAGATAATAATATGATTTATCCTAATTTTTTTTGGGATAATTATTTTATTTATCTTTTATTTGGAATAAGGATTAATCTAATAATTATCTCTTAATTATTAAATCCTTGGAGGACAATGATTACTCTCCTATATAAAGAGAGTTCTCCCAAGCCTTTTGACACAATGAAAACACGCCATTTTGTGAAGTAAATTAGCTTGGATTTTTCGGCTATTTGCTTGGGTTCGAGTTTTAGAAAAACTTCGGGTTTTTCTAAGGTAACATATCGAGGAGGTCCGGCGGCTTGAAACACCATCCACCTGGTGGTGCTTGGAGACACACGTTGGAAGATTGTGGCTTCTCATCTAGCTTGGATCTAGGATTGAAGATTGTTCTAGGAGTTTATTCACCATAAACTAGTAAGCAATCTAACCCCCTCATAGGTTAGATCTATAATTTTATGTATTTTGGTTGACTAGATCTAGATCTATACTATTCCGCTAAGTAATCGGGTGGATCTTGATCCATCCGGCGATATAACATCTAACAAGTGGTATCAGAGACTTTGATCTAGTAATCAAAGTATATAAATTTTAGATCTAAGGAGTGGAATAGCATGTGTAGATTGCTTTATTTTCTTTTTCTTATGAATCGAAAATATCATGTATGTATGCTTTTGTGATTTTCGTGGTTGAAGAGATGGATTGGGGTTGGTATTGTTTACTCGTTAGATCTATTGTAAACTCATATAAATTCGTTTATATGAGTATAGGAAATTTTGTAATTTTAGTTTCCTAGAAGTAGATCTGTTTTGTTGCTGTTCCGTTTTATTTTATTCCCGGAGATTGAGCCGTTGAAACGACAATCCCTCCGGTCAGAATGAAGAATAAAAGTTGAAGAACAGGACCTCAAAATTTCATGAAAATCGCAGTCCATATCGATGTCCAATCGCTGTAATAAAGTTGCTGCTGTAACAAAAAATCCCAGCAGCCATAAAAACCCTAGCTGTGAGTTTGTCGATTTTTTCCGGAAGAGTTTGGAACCTTAAAATGAATATCCGACCGTTCAAATCGATTAACATGGAGTTATGAAAAAACCCAAAAAATTTCAGGTCAATCGGGATTTGTCTCGATGCCCGATCGGCCCCGGGAAGACACTGCTGAGCCGCAGTAATAAACAGATGCAGCAGTTGGATCGGCGGATTGCTGGAGAAAATTGGACCGTTGAAACGAAGATCCAACCGTTCAGATTGAAGTAGGAGGAGTGAAGCACAGGTACATAAAGTTTCGTTACGATCAAAGTTTTTTTGGATGTCCGATCATCGATAAAACGCTGCAGCAGCAGATTAGAAAATAGTAAACCCTAGTTAGGGTTTGTGTTTTTTTTTAATAGGTTAGATACGGGGATACCAAAGATCCATCTCGGTGTTTAATTTTTCCGTTTATTTTTCGTGTATGATCGAAATTATGTGATAGAAACTGGGAAATTGCCATGACATGCATCATATCATGATTCCACTCCAATGCATACATGTAGCTAGTTTATTTCGAATAAATTAGGCATGTATAACTCGTATAATTAGTTAAAAAACTTTTTTAATTAATATGTAGTAGTTAATTAATTAAGTAACTAATTATTAAAACCGAGGAACCGGGTTTTGTCAATCGTTAAGATTTTAGTGATGGATTCTCGGTGAATCCCACTTAGATAAATCGTTGAGTTTTCGGCGAAACCACCTTAAACAGAAACGAGATTGCGTTTTGGTTGACAATTTAGAAATCGGAAAATCTTAGTACATAGGTTCGGAAATGGTCTAACCATGGTTGGGCGAGTTCAACCGAGCTTCGGCACAATCGACCCCCCTTCACGTGTGATGTACGTTACAGTAGATCGACAAGACTTAGCATAGCCGATAAGCTTTCGGGCTAAATAGGGCTTCTCTTACCGGATTGGCCTGAACTGTCACATATGCTCCAACGAATAAGACGGCGTAGGCTTGCCTACTGAACCGACCCTGTTCGGAGTACTTTGATTTATTGTTTCTTATTGTCAAGACCGAAGCCGTAATTAGTAAACCCACCACTTTTTCAAAATATAGAGTGGGAGCGGGGAAGACGACAGCCAACCCCACGGCCTCTACTATAGGTGCAAGCACGTGAGAGAAGGGTGACGCCTCGAGCCGCTTTGATTTCGGCCCACTATGGATGGTGTTCACCCCTATCAAAATTCAAGGCTTGGTTTCCGAAAGGATAGGATTTCGGGTACTCGTTGAGTCACTGACCAACCCTACGGCGGCATACTCGGGGCGTACTTTGAGATCTGATATAGTAGGTCACACTCTTTGTGGATATTTTCGAAATATCTAGGCTAGAAAATGAAGGTAATCGATGATTAAGGTCCGGGGTGTCTGATTCCCATGAGATGTTCGATTCTCGAAGCATAATCATTGAGAGAGATTGTCTCAGTTTAACCGTCACCTCTTTGACCTACCCTACGGTGGCACTGATGTGTGAGGTTAAATCCTTGGAATGGTAGGATAGACTCTTTATTAGTTTATTATTCCTAAAATAAAAATCTAGTAGTGAATTTTAATTTTGAATTTAACTTTCTGTCATGTTTATTTACAACTTTAATCTCTAGACTACTAAACTGTTAGCAATAGGACTTCATTAAAAATGTGCAAGTAACAAGTACGTTGTAATTATCAAAAGAATGCAGTTAATTTTTCGGAAGAGATTTTTCTCTTGAGCCTTTAAAAACTTAAGTGACATAGTACAGGTATGTCACGGGTGTCACTCGTGTTGAACGAGAGACGACCATACTTAGTTTACAAAAGATGATAAAGGACTATCAGACAAATTCATTTAGTGAATTTTAAAATTGTAATTACACAACAAATTTCTAAATTGAAAAATTGGAAAATCATATACATAAGGCGTTGCTAGTTAGACGATATTTGGAACCGATAAACTAGTGGGAGCCTTAGTCTTATGATTTGTTGTTTTTTTGAATCATTAGAAATGTGTAATGGACTGGACAAGATTTTTTCCATTCATGGGAAAAACAAGAATAAAGCGTTACTAGTTAGACAGTGTTTGGAACTGATAAACTAGTAAGAGCTTAGTTCTGGAGATTTTATAATCTTTGAAACATCATGAACACAGCATTGCTGGGTAGACAGTATTTGGAACTGATAAAGTAGTGGGAGCTTAGTTCTATGTGATGTTCTAATCTTTGAAAATCATAAATACAATGTGTTGCTAGTTAGACGGTATTTGGAACCGATAAACTATTGGGAGACTTGGTCTTATGATTTGACGATTAGAAAACTTGATAGTCCAAACAAGTAACACTGAACATCCCACAGTTCAAGAGTAGTGTCTACTCAAACGAACTGCTAGTTCAAGACTGTTTCCATTTAAGGAAAGTCGAGAATGGGAAAGAATGTTTATACGTGTTAGTCATCCAAACTAAGTAGTTTTAAGGCTAAACCGGAAAATTAATGAATTGGAAATTAGAGGATAAGGAAAGTGATTTCGGATCACAGACCAATGAATCCTTAGCAATTTTCTCAAAAGCTAAGTTCTTTGGAAGAACTAGGTAGCTTTGCATTAAACGATAAATAAAATAGACAACGGGCAGTTCTTTCAGATAGACTAATGGGAGTGATACAAGGAAATGAATCTCGGATTCAATTCTTGAGTATCACAGAAAATTCATTTTCTATTTTCGGATTCGTTGTAACGAACGTATTCATTTTCAATAGGATAATTTGTTTGTCTTATTGACGATAAATATAAAATTCGTAGTACGAACCCAAGATTCGGACTTTTGTTTGATAAAGTCAGAACCATTAAGAAATGCTGAATAGGTATATGTAACACATCTTAAACTATATAAACGCAAATGGTTTCCGTATTTAGATAAACACTTCTTTTATATACTATTAATTAGTGCATATTCCCTAACGACAAGATCTGCAGACTGGCTTAGGGTGATTCCTATCTCCCAGTCAAAGGAACCCTGTCTCAAAGGAACAATGCCTAAGTTTCCTTTCAATCGGAAAAGGGTAATAGATTTAAAGAAGTTACATAGCTTGTTCATATCGACCTTCGGGGTCATATGATAGATACAAGCTAGTGGGAACTTCTGAATGTGACATATTTTCTGACAACTACTTGAAACTCCAAATAAGTTTAACCAAAATATTTGGAGGAAATCTCTGATTTCACCAGAGATAGAGTATTCCATACGCAGAAATAAGCTATTGCGTAGTCTTCGGGACTGATGCTCGGCCTGCCTCCCAGTGAAATGTTTTCACTAAAGGTAAGACCTTTGTAAGTTTGGTTTGTACTTTTAGGATCTCGTATTGTACAAATCTTTGGGTTTTTCTTCATCGTAATTTAACTATCAATCTTTAGTATTGTTACATTCTATTTTTAGTAGAATTTATGATTTTACCCGAGTCTTTTAGGCTTCCGTTTGCTTTTATTTGATACGACGACATAGAGGCTTGCGTATAATATTAGATTTATTTAATGCTATACGTGCGAACATTTCTCTTCCGGATATAGGAACGGTATCCGGGAGCTAGGCGTTACAGCATATCTATGTTCCGCGTGTTTCTTTCTTTATTATTTTCAATACTAGTAAAAATCTTTGTTCGTGCATTGTACGATTCAGCCCAGTCCAGCATGTCTAAGTAGCACACTGTATTGTATAGAGTTTCCTATTTTCTTAAAGGGGATGTTGGTGAGTCAATGCATGCTGTTGGATGATCATCTTCAGTTTTTTCTTTCCTTCAGACTTGCAAGAGGGAAAGGGAGAACCCTTTTGACTCCTGAAGAGCTCTCGGTAGTATCTGTTACTTTCTGTTGCTGCAGCTATATCTTCAATTGAAAGCTTGCATCATATCCACAAAAATGGTCTTCAAAAGTCTTGCATTTTTCTTGCCGAACACACTACATAAAAAATATTCACCTTCAACCCCTACCCCACTCCACTACAAACAAAAAGAAGCTGCTCCTCACTGTTATTGAAGAATGCAATCACAAACTTTACATAACCACTCTATTTGCCATAACTATGCAAAAAGTACTTTACAGCTTCTAGGTCCCTAATATTTTCGGAAATTCATGAAATAAGCACGTCGTATTCCTAAACATACCTGCACATGAGTCTTTCCATGAAATCCTCTTCCTTCATCCTTTAGAGAGACTGCCTGGTCTCTTCTCCTAGTTCTGACCAAAAATATACAGCAATTCCCTGTCGCGCTCTATGGCCCGCCCATTGTCAAAAACCTGTTTCAGACAAGATTTAGGTCACCACAGATAATCCTCAGGCAGAAGAAAAATATAACAACGCTAAACTACCTTTTGTAAACTCTTGAGTGATGTTGTGTACAGACAACAGTCTTAAAAAAGTGAGCATGCCATATCTTGTTGTCATTAGACCTCCCCAAGGATGAACAGATGGATCTTGAATGTCATCTGAGCACCCACCAGTGTCACACAAATCACAATCATTTTGATTTTTCAAGTCTCGTAATCTGTCGTGTGTATTGTTGTTGCATATTCCTTTTTGCTGCAAAGGCTTTCCCTACATGACAATCTGCAAAAACCCTTCAAGCAATAAATCATGGCACCTTGAGCAGTACATGTTCTTACGGGCCTGCTCAAAAACCATTTGCTTGTCAGGTCTCAAAAGCTTATCCCGAGCTTGAGGCGACAGTTCGCTCCGAAACTGCAAAAATAACCAAGCGTTTTGAAAACATAATCTCAGCTTATCAATGGCATTGATGACGGTCAAATTATACCCGTAAAAGTCATCAACATTATCCTTAAATCGAGATTAATAATGTATATTTCATATTAAATCACTCGTTTATATTTATTATTTAATGTTAAGTGATTATTAATATGATATTTGGTATTTAGCTGTTTTTATTATTAAAAGACCGATTTATTGTGCGATAAATGCTGATTTCGTAGATCGTGATAAATCGGGAGGATAAATGTCATTCAATCAATAATCTCAAGATAATAGAGGAAGAAAATCGGAGCATTAAATGAAAGATTAATCAGATCAACACAAAAGCGTGCAGTGGGGAACAAGATAGACAAGAGAAACGTTTAACACGTGCAGAAGAAGGCTCGGTCGACCGAGCCTGTCCATTCGGTCGACCGAGTATGTCGGCTCAGTCACTTTTCGGATTTTTTCGTATTTATCTTCTAGATCCATCATAAGTCGGCAGAAACCCCTATATAAGCAGCAGCTACGAGAAATTGTAAATCACACCTTAGACACCAACACATCCCTTCATTCTTTCTTCAATATTATAACTTTGATACAATGTAGAATAATGTGAAGGTTTCCAACAATTTAAAGGCTGCGATTCTGTAAGCCTTTATTTTCTGTTCTTTTCTTTTAAGTAATTAATTCCCCCCAATTATGCTTTATTGTTTGAGTTAGTTAATTCATAGCTAGATGATGTAGATCTAGGCTATGACGTTAGGGATGTGGCGATACCTTGTCTATGGGGATCCCATAACCTACGTTATACACTTAGTTTCTATCCATGAATCTGCATTGTTTAATTAATGTGTATCAAAGTAGTTTATATGATTTCATTACGAGTTACTGTTTAATCTGTTCTGTATGATGAAACGCTGAGAAATATATATTCAGGGATGTAATCTGGGGACGAAATTGATTCGGGTGACCGAATGAGTTCACTCGGTCGACCGAGCCCGCCTATTCGGTCGACCGAGCCCTCTGTTCATCCGTTAGATAGCCATGTCTTTATGGTTAGGTTAACTTAATAGAATTTATTATCTCAGTAGGTATGGCTATGGCTACGTTACTCGCTTAGTTTAATTAAAATGTGTAAAAAGGAAATACCAATATAAAACTCTTAGGTAGGCTTATGAATTGATCTTCGGACGTTCAGCGTTATCTAGGTAGGTTTATATTTGGGGATTGCTAGCACCGATTATACATACGTCGTAGATTAGCATGAGACTATAACTTGGTAATTGCTAGTTGGACGAGAGCTTGAGTAATCGTCTAGGAAGTACGCCTAACCATAGGAATGTTGCCCGGACGAGGTGTACGATTAATATCGGCATCCTTAGAGTCGTAAGCGTGTGAGTTATATGAGATGGAGGCACCAAAAGGCGAAGTCACGTAACAATACCACAGTGATCTAGTGACCTACCGGTGCTAAGTCAAGTTGAAGAGGATGACTCCGTAGCCAATCTAAGATAGATACAAACGGATTGACAGTTAATAAGTTCAGTTTATTATATAAATTATCTAGGTCCAAACGATAAAGACTATAATTGGGGAGGTTAATTACGTTGTGTCGAGTCGTGTCTTTACTTTTCTTGTCTTATGTTGGTCGTAGACCGCCTCTATGTCCTTGACATGCTTAATTGATTGTTTGTATATAAGATGATCCACAATTGGTTCCCTGTGGGATCGACCTTGATTCACTATAGCTATACTACGATGGGCCTAGTCCTCTTGCTAGTATTGGTTTATGGTGGTCAAGTATATTATAACCTGATTGACCACGCCATCAAGTTTTTGGCGCCGTTGCCGGGGAACCAACGGTCAATTTTATATATAAATAATTTTTATTCATGTCGAGTTTTCTGTTTTAGAGTCTGTTTTTACGTTTTGAGTCCCTCTGGTTGTCTGCTCTGTCTGAAAATTCCAGCTTAAAAAAAAAAAAAAAAAAAAATTTCGGTCGACCGAGCACTTATAATATTTTTGTTTTGTCATGTTTTGTTTACACGGTTTCTGATTTGTGTTTTTCGAGTCTGGAATTTCGCGTGTCTGTTTATCCCCGTATGTTTAATCCGTAGGTCTGATAGCAGCATGGGAAACCATGTTAAAATCAGTCTACGGTCTGTTTTGTTTTTCTTCTGTTGCAGAAACCAGGGAAGCAATAATCTGAGTCAGTAATTTTTCACGGGCGCTGAGAAAATAACCCAGCAACATGCGGAATTACTACTCTACGATGGGAAAAGCGATGGAAGCAATACCATTAAAGCGCCAAGATGGCTCCGAAAAAAAAAATATATATTTTAAGGCTTAAATTCTTCGTGGTACAATGTTGAAGGCAAGGTACTACCCTTTTTTTTTGCTTATGTTTTACTACCTTTTGGTTTTTTGAGCATAAGTTAGCCTATACACGAACCTTAGTATGAATCTTAGCCCGGAGTTAGTTTGTAAGAATAATTTTATTAGTGTGGAAGGTTCTGCCCCAAATCTGTCTCATCTAGAGGGTGTAAGGAAACATGTAGTCGTTAAAAGGAAGCAGTGAATAAAGAGTTCCTCGTAGTTCTGTTAAAATCTCTTTGTCCTATGCATGAGATTCCTTCTACTGGCCAGGGGAGCAACAAATTGTGTAGTTTAAGCATTCACAATCTAAAGAAGACGTTGAGTTTTGAGAGAACACCATCTTCTGCTTTCGTTGAGTTTTATGGTGATGGCTTCTCGGTGAACCCACCTTAAACAGAAACGAGATTACACTTTGGGTGACAATTTAGAAATCGGAGACTCTTAGTACATTGGTTCGGAAATGGTCTAACCATGGTTGGGCGAGTTCAACCGAGCTTCGGCTCAATCTACTCCCCTTCACGTGTGATGTACGTTACAGCAGTTCAACAAGATTTAGCATAGCCGATAAGCCTTCGGGCTAAACGGGGCTAATCTTGACGGATTGGCCTGAACTGTCACATATGTTCCAACGAATAAGACGGCATAGGCTTGCCTACATAACCGACCTTATTCGGAGTACTTTGATTCATTGTTTCTTATTGTCAAGGCCAAAACCGTAATTAGTAACCGTAATTTTAACCGAGTTTCTTAGAATTCACTAATTCCTAAAACGAGAGCCGAGGTAAGAGCTTTGGATAAATGGTATGGATAAATGTCGTTTCCTAGGTCTCACAACCAAAGGAAAAGTATTAATCCGCAAAAGCGACAAGCCCACCTCATATAATGCTCGAAGGGTCAAAGTCTGGCGATCCAAGAATGATAACTGACAAGGATACTTTTGGAAAGTCGAGCTGAGGGCTTTAAACTCAGAACTACTTCTTTTAAAACCCTTAGGATTTCTTTTTAGGATTATAGGTTTTGTTTTCTTTGAGTCAAATAAGAGTAACGTGAAATATGTTGAGGTTTTTTATTTTGCCGTGTTCCGATGGCCATTGGGCTAAGGATGTGCAAAACTTTTTTACTCAATATAGGCCACGTGAATTAGAGTTTCTTAGGAGAGTCAGAAAATTGCTAAAGAAAAGGAAATTTAGCAATCAACCTTAAGATGGAAGCATTAAGAGAGCTTGAGAATTACTGAAAATGTAACAGAGAATGATTGGTGTGAACAAGAACAATTTTGGTCAACTTCCAAATCTTTTAGAATGGTGATCCAAGTGAAAATCCAAAGTGGTGCGCAATTCATTCTGCAACTACCCTTATCCTTTCATTTATACCTTTTCACCCTTCAACCTTTTCGATCCTCTCGCCAATCTGCCCCAACAGTTCACATTTCTAACCATTCTTTCATCGCCCCTCTTTCTTTCCATCCGTTTCACTCTCCCACCCAATCTCGATGCCTTAACCATTTTCAACCCACCCATAAACACAATTTCTTACCCACCCTTTATCTTTTCTTCCCAACCTTATGTGTTTCTTTTTCTAAACCCATCATACTCTCAACCTCCATTTTTACAAAATACCTATGTGTTGCGGAATTTGAAATATTGCTAAGCTTTAATGATTATCTTTTATCATTTTGATTTTCATGATCCTAGTTGGGGAAAGTGTAGCTCTGACCCTAGCTAGATTTTAAAGGTTTTTGGTTCGATCAAAGTACAACTTATCTTTCTACCGGAAGTTTTAAATTTCACATTTTTTCCGTCTATTCCGCATTTCTAGATGATAAGTTTTGTTCTGAACTATCACACCGATCCGACCTTGTTGATGACGGTTATGACTTTTCCGTGATACATTGGGTTATTAGTAATTTCGAGGAGTAGCTACATCTCCCTAAGTTGTTGATATCCAATGCAAGCGAGACGTTTCTGCGCTAAGTATTTGATTTTATCTTTAGCCAATCGGTCACATTCAATCTGTTATACCTTACCAAGTTTCTCTGGATTGAATACCTTTTCGATCGAGTCACCCTCGTGTTTTCCCACGTCGGGTAATGCTTTTTGATCTTTGTCTTCTCCACCCGGTTTTAAGAATATTTAGGCGGTGGAGGTTGTAGATGAAGCCCACCATCTTTAGTTGCTTGTTTATTTTTCTTTCTATTTAGTATTTTTCTTTTTGGTTTCCCTTGTCATTGGTCGTATAAAATAAAGTGGCTTAAAATGTTTTTCGGTATTCATACCTAATTACTGCCACATTATTTTATCACTTCCATAGACATGGTGTTATTTTACGGGTTCGTGGAGTTTGTTTGCTTATACAGGATGTGTCTATCTCTCCACGACGTGCTGAAATTTACCCCTATGTTCTGCCTTTACTTGAGAGCCGTTTCCAGAGCTAAGTCTTCTTCTTAACTTCTCATTTATTTTTGTCATTGAGGACAATGCCATGTTTAAGTGGGGGGTAGGAGACTTAGCCATGTTATGTTATGATTGAAATTTGAATGAAACGGCACATGATTGAAAAAATTGAAAAAAAAACCATATTATGTATCTCGTACCCTTAGAATTGTGAGTCCCTAGCTAAGAATTGATAGGAAAGGAACCAAGTTTCATGAGAACGTGATCATTTTATACTTATGTTGAGTAAATTTAAGGATATTCATGCCCGTTTTTGCGAGTAGTTATTTATTATTCAATTACTCAACCTGTGAATCGAGTATACCGCGCAAATCATAATAACTGAAGAAATTATGTGTACATTGCATAGATGATTGGTTATGTAAACTTAGTATCAATATCTATCTGCTGATGTATTCTTATCTTCTTGCCAACAAAAGCAGAGTAATAAGCTTGAGACGTACCTGTGTTTTAGCAAAATGTTAGACACTGGGCTTGTAGTAAAATTACCAAAGTAGCCCCGCGCTTGTGGTAATATTCGATGCTATACATGATCTAAGATAGGGGGATACTTTAAAAAAATTTCTTCCTTGAGATTTATAGTATTTGAAAAATATGAAGATATGAAAAAAATATTCAACTCTTTAAGAGGCTTTGAGTAGTACTCGGTCTCCAAGTCCAAAATCCCTATAGATACGCTCTTGCTTATTGTTCTAGTGCTCTAAACATTGCGAGGCATAAGAAGTATGAATGTTGAGGTTGGTAGGTTGAGATTACGAAGTTGGCATAAACTCTAATCTTGCTACGAATATATAAAACTAAATGCACATGCACACATCACTTCGATTCATAGTGAGTAGTGAATAATGGATATCTTATGAGCATGACTAGTATGAGTTGACTTGAGCTTCTTGCGTAACTATGACCTGACCATGGGAAATGTTGTCTTGGGAAATGACTTATTGATGCTTTGTTCGGGACGATCAAAGTCTAAGTAGGGGGTAGTTGATGACGGTCAAATTATACCCGTAAAAGTCATCAACATTATCCTTAAATCGAGATTAATAATGTATATTTCATATTAAATCACTCGTTTATATTTATTATTTAATGTTAAGTGATTATTAATATGATATTTGGTATTTAGCTATTTTTATTATTAAAAGACCGATTTATTGTGCGATAAATGCTGATTTCGTAGATCGTGATAAATAGGGAGGATAAATGTCATTCAATCAGTAAATCTCAAGATAATAGAGGAAGAAAATCGGAGCATTAAATGAAAGATTAATCAGATCAACACGAAAGCGTGCAGTGGGGAACAAGATAGACAAGAGAAACGTTGAACACGTGCAGAAGAAGGCTCGGTCGACCGAGCCTGTCCATTCGGTCGACCGAGTATGTCGGCTCGGTCACTTTTCGGATTTTTTCGTATTTATCTTCTAGATCCTTCATAAGTCGGCAGAAACCCCTATATAAGCAGCAGCTACGAGAAATTGTAAATCACACCTTAGACACCAACACATCCCTTCATTCTTTCTTCAATATTATAACTTTGATACAATGTAGAATAATGTGAAGGTTTCCAGCAATTTAAAGGCTGCGATTCTATAAGCCTTTATTTTCTGTTCTTTTCTTTTAAGTAATTAATTCCCCCCAATTATGCTTTATTGTTTGAGTTAGTTAATTCATAGCTAGATGATGTAGATCTAGGCTATGACGTTAGGGATGTGGCGATACCTTGTCTATGGGGATCCCATAACCTACGTTATACACTTAGTTTCTATCCATGAATCTGCATTGTTTAATTAATGTGTATCTAAGTAGTTTATATGATTTCTTTACGAGTTACTGTTTAATCTGTTCTGTATGATGAAATGCTGAGAAATATATATTCAGGGATGTAATCTGGGGACGAAATTGATTCGGGTGACCGAATGAGTTCACTCGGTCGACCGAGCCCACCTATTCGGTCGACCGAGCCCTCTGTTCATCCGTTAGATAGCCATGTCTTTATGGTTAGGTTAACTTAATAGAATTTATTATCTCAGTACGTATGGCTATGGCTACGTTACTCGCTTAGTTTAATTAAAATGTGTAAAAAGGAAATACCAATATAAAACTCTTAGGTAGGCTTATGAATTGATCTTCGGACGTTCAGCGTTATCTAGGTAGGTTTATATTTGGGGATTGCTAGCACCTGATTATACATACGTCGTAGATTAGCATGAGACTATAACTTGGTAATTGCTAGTTGGACGAGAGCTTGAGTAATCGTTTAGGAAGTACGCCTAACCATAGGAATGTTGCTTGGACGAGGTGTACGATTAATATCGGCATCCTTAGAGTCGTAAGCGTGTGAGTTATATGAGATGGAGGCACCAAAAGGCGAAGTCACGTAACAATACCACGGTGATCTAGTGACCTACCGGTGCTAAGTCAAGTTGAAGAGGATGACTCCCGTAGCCAATCTAAGATAGATACAAACGGATTGACAGTTAATAAGTTCAGTTTATTATATAAATTATCTAGGTCCAAACGATAAAGACTATAATTGGGGAGGTTAATTACGTTGTGTCGAGTCGTGTCTTTACTTTTCTTGTCTTATGTTGGTCGTAGACCGCCTCTATGTCCTTGACATGCTTAATTGATTGTTTGTATATAAGATGATCCACAATTGGTTCCCTGTGGGATCGACCTTGATTCACTATAGCTATACTACGATGGGCCTAGTCCTCTTGCTAGTATTGGTTTATGGTGGTCAAGTATATTATAACCTGATTGACCACGTCATCAGGCATGCATGTTGAATTCCCAAAAAGAATATCTGAATACTCTTCAATGCAAAAAGGACAAACAGGAAAAAACAGAATATGTGTCCTGTAAAGGTAGTAACCTGTAGTTGCCTAGAATGTGCAAAACTGCATTTCCCAAAAGCTCATAATTCTAAACACAATCCAAGTACCAATGGCCAACAACATATAACATACTGCACATCTTACTCTGATTATCTTACGTTTGAGACCACAAACTCATGAATCATGATGATTAAGATTCAGTGCCATTTGCTTCTATATAATATTAGGGAAATACAGAAAATGAGTTAACACACACACGCATATATATATATATATATATCTGTATGTGTATATGTATATGTTTATGTTTATGTATATGTATATGTATATGCATATGTATGTGTGTGTGTGTGTGTGTTTGAAAGGAGGGAGGGGGCGGAGTTAAATTTGAAATTTTAGTTCAAATCCAAATGTCAAAATCTTATTGAGATACATCCCAGATGGCGAACTATCTATTAGAAGGCGTCAGCTAACTAATCACCCCTTTTCTCTTACAAATTAATTTAAATTCCTTGAACCAGATATCAATTCATACTAAATATTCTAGATCCAAATAGCAATTAACACTTAAATCGTCTATAGCTTCCAAAGTAATCCCCCTCTGAGAGCATATTGACTTCATTATGCTTACACTTCTAATTTCATTAATTGTCATAACTAACAGGCTTTGATAGTTAGTCCTAATCCTAGTCTTGTCACAATTAATATTAACTTCAATCATCTATGCTACTAATAGTCAAAAGCTGAGCTAATTTTTTGGGGAAAAATGTCACGATATGGAACCAAAAACTGTAATTAAAAAGCACAATTCGACTGAAAATACAGAAATGGGCGATGAACACAAAGAAATTAGGGGATGAAGGTGAATAGAGAGTTTTGATTAGAGTAGAAGATAAGATAATACAAGATAACATGCTCCTCACATCCATCATTCTTCCACATATACTACCTCCCAACTCGACTAACAGCTTCTAACAAACAAGAAAGAGAAAATGGCCTCAAGCATGGATAAGGAAGGCCTACAACGGTCTCAACAAGAAGGGCAAAAAGGTAAAAGGACACCAATTAATTTGTTTAAATAAAAGGATAAAGGGTCATTTCATGACATATCTCCCCCCTAAATTTTTGCCTTGTCCTCAAGGCAAAGGAAACTGCAAAGGAAATTCTGGAAACTGGGCCATGATCTGATCTGCATCTTCCCAAGTTGCCAACTCAGCATCTACATTCAGCCACTTCATTTTCCATTGCACCACGGGTGCATTAGCTCTCTTGATTGTTCTAATGGCTAGGATCTGTTCTGGATACACCACCAATTGTCCATCAGCTGTTGTAATAGGTAGAGAGTCTGCCACTTTATCATTAATACCTTTATACTTTTTGAGCATAGACACATGAAAAACTGGGTGTATCTAGGAATGTGCTGGCAGTTGGAGCTTGTAAGCCACAGGATTTAGCTTCTCAATGATCTTGTAAGGGCCAAAATATCTTGCTGCAAGTTTAGCATTCTTCCTCAAGGCTACTGACTGTTGTCTATAGGGTTGTAACTTTAGGAACACCAGATCCCCCACTTTGTACTCCTTATCCTTCCTGTTTCTATCAGCAAAATACATCATTCTCCCTTGAGCAAACAACAAAAGATCCCTTAACTCCTTGGCCATGACCTGTTTATATTTGAGGAATTCCTCAACAGTAGGGAACTGCTGGGCTTCAAAGCTTCCTAGGGGTATAGAAACAGGTTTATAACCATACAGAGCCTCAAATGGAGTCATGTTGAGTGATGTGTGGAATTTGCTATTATACCAGAATTCTGCCATGGTCAACCATCTACTCCACTGTTTTGGCCTAATAAAACACATACATCTTAGATAGAGCTCAACACATTGATTTACCCTCTCTGTTTGGCCATCTGACTGTGGGTGATATGCTGATGATAAAGAAAGCTGGACAGCTGCCAACTTCATGAGTTGCTTCCAAAAGGTGCTGGTGAAGATCTTGTCTCTGTCTGATACAATGTTCTGTGGAAGGCCATGGTATTTGAACACATTGTGAAAGAATAATTCTGCAATGTCTTCAGCACTATAGTGAGTAGGAAGTGCTATAAAATGGCTGTACTTAGTCATTCTATCAACTACTACTAGAATAGCAGTCTTCCCATCAGAATTAGGTAGCCCTTCCACAAAATCCATACTAATGCCTTGCCATGCTTGGGTAGGCACCTGTAGTGGCTGCAACAATCCTGGGTAAGATTCATGGGAATCTTTACATTGTTGACAGGTGGTACATCCATTCACCATTTTTTGTACATCTACCCTCAGACCAGGCCAGAAGAAAAGTCCACTGATTCTCTTGTAACAAGCATTAATTCCAGAATGGCACCCAATAGGTCCCATGTGCAACTGATGCAAGATTTGCTGTCTTAAGTTCCCACTTTTGCCCACATAGATCTTTCCCTTGAATTTAAGAACCCCTTGATGTAAGGAGAAGTCTGGTACTGAAGTGGCATCCACCAATAAAGCTGTGATCTTATCACAGGCCCACTGATCATCAACATAACTGTCTTGTAACTGTTCCACCCAAGAAGGAACTACCTCAGATATTGCCCAGGAGGTACCTTCCATATGTGGTTGCCTAGATAAGGCATCAGCAACCACATTATCCTTCCCCTTATTGTACTCAATAGTAAAGTCTAGGCCAAGAAGCTTGGACACACCCTTCTGTTGTAAAGATGTAGAAGCCTTCTGATCCAGTAAGAACTTTAAACTTTGCTGGTCAGTCTTAATCATAAATCTGCTTCCTTGCAGATAATGCTTCCATTTAGTTACAGCCATTATCACACTTAGCAACTCTTTCTCATATATATACAGTCCCAATTCCCTTGCATTGAAAGCTTTACTTAAATAAGCTATAGGTCTCCCCTTTTGCTGCAGGACAGCCCCAATTCCCTTAGAGCAAGCATCAGTTTCTACAATGAAAGGAAGATGAAAATTTGGCAGGGCCAGTACAGGTGACCTGCATAAGGATCCTTTAAGTTCTTCAAAAGCAATTCCAGCTTCTGGATTCCATCCAAAACTATCCTTCTTGAGCAATTCAGTTAAGGGCTTAGCAATAGCACCATACCCCTTCACAAACCTTCTATAAAAACCAGTCAACCCCAGGAACCCCCTCAATTCTGTGATATTGGCAGGTGGGGGCCATTCCTGTATAGCCTTAATCTTGCCATCATCTGCCCTAACCACCCCATCCTGAATAACATGCCCCAAATACTCCACATTGTTTTGTGCAAAGGAGCATTTGCTAGGCTTAGCATAAAATTTCTGATCCTTAAGCAGTTCCAAAACCAGTCTCATGTGCTCCCAATGAGATGTAAGATCAGGACTGTATATCAATATATCATCAAAGAACACCAATGGGAATTTTCTCAGATATGGTTGTAACAGATTATTCATTACCTTCTGAAATGTGGCTGGTGCGTTGGTTAATCCAAAGGGCATTACTCTGAATTCATAATGTCCACTGTGGGTCACAAAAGCAGTCTTGTGGATATCCTTCTCCCTCATTCTGATCTGATGGAATCCAGACCTTAGATCCAATTTAGTAAACCACTTAGCTGCTCCCAACTCATCAAGCAAGTCATCAATGATTGGAATTGGATATCTATCTTTAATAGTTAGCTCATTCAGCTTCCTGTAATCCACACACATTCTCCAAGTTCCATCCTTCTTTCTCACCAATAACATAGGTGATGCAAAAGGACTATCACTGTCTTGTATTACACCTTGCTTTACCATCTGTTCAATGAGCTGCTCAACTTCTTCTTTTTGTTGGTGTGGATATCTGTATGGTCTCTGTTTAAAGGGTTCAGTTCCATCCTTGAGTAAGATCTTGTGCTCATGTTGTCTTACTGGAGGCAGGTCTTTTGGCTCATCAAAGACTGACTTATATTCTTGTAAAATGCTTTGTAATTCATGGGGAAATTCTGACTGAATAGGGGAATCCTCCATTTCCATGCTACTGATGCATCCAAACAACCCATATGCTCCTTTCCTGAAATGCTTCTTAAATTTGCTGCAGCTGATCAATCTTAACTGTGCAGATTCTGTATGTCCCTTCAATATAATTTCACTACCTTCTTTCTTGAAGGACATCTGCATTTTATCAAAATCTAGGGTCATAGGACCATGCTTCTTCATCCAATCCACCCCTACAACCATGTCACATCCCCCCAGCTTAATCAATCTGACATCATGCTGGAATTTATGAGCCTACACTGTCCATGGTAGGTTAGGACACAATATGTCACTTATCATCTTGGTTCCATCAGCTATAGTCACCATCATTGGTTTAGTGGCTTCCACAATACAATTTAGTTCTTTAGCTACTGATATATCCAGAAAAGTGTGTGAACTTCCACTATCAATAAGTATGTTGATAGGCCTCCTTTTAAGGATTCCTTGTACCCTGGTAGTACTAGAATTGAGTTGTCCAGACATGGAGCTGAATGAGAGCTGTGAGCTTTCCAAAGGGTCCTCAGCAGTAATCCTTGCCAATGACTGATCTGTTTCAGTTACAATTTCCCCATAAATTTCCTCCTCATCTGCCAACAGGAAATGAATCTGCTGGTTCTTGCACTTGTGTCCTGGGACATATTTCTCATCACATCTATAGCATAAGCCCTTAGACCTCTTTTCTTGCAGCTGTGAAGGAGTTATCACTTTCTGGGAAGTGGCAGTTATCAAGTCCTTCCCCTTATCTGGTGGTCTACTGGTAGAAAAAGGAGAGAATCTAGACCCCACAGCTCCTCCTTGGGGAGCACTAGACTTGTTAGTGCCTCTAGTTTTGGTAACAAAATGCCCCACCATGGATTCATGAGCCCTAGCAACCTGTAGTGCCCTTTCTAGGGTCGGAGGTTCACTAATTCTGACCATCCCTTTCAATTCATCAGCCAATCCTCCAACAAAGCAATCAATATAGAAACTCTCTGTAAGTTCCGGGTTCTGTTGGATTACATATACCATTAATTCTTCAAATTTCCTTTGGTATTCCTCCACAGTACCAGTTTGTTTCAGGTCCCTAAATTCCCCAACTAGATCACTAAGCACCTGGGTGGAAAATCTTCTGCATAATGCAACACTGAATTCCTTCCAAATTGCCACTGGGTAGCGCAATTTCCACCCCCCATACCACAGATCTGCAGCACCACGCAAATGAATAACAGCAATTCGAAGTTGTTGGTCTGGCTCAACTCCATTAATTATGAAGTATTCTTCACACTTACGAATCCATTCTCTTGGACCAACACCATCAAAAGTGGGTAAATCAATCTTGGGTAGCCGGTGATGGTATTCCTTCCTTGCATGCAAAGCTCCAGAGGTCTCTAGTTGTAAATGGGTAGAAGTTTGTCCAGCTGGTAAATTCGGAGTGGTCAGTAATGGTGGTTCTGCTGGAGCTTTCTGCAGATTAGACTTCCGTACGTCTTCTGATAGATTCGCTATCATCAATGTCAGGCTATCAAACCTCTTCGTTGCATCATCAAAACTTCTAACTGTTTCCTCACGAAATTTGTTCATAGCATCCATGGAGATTCTTAATTCTTCAATAGATCGGCCATGCTGCTTCAATTGCTCTTCAGCGGACTGCTTGGACCGTGTATTTTCGGCCATTGTTCCACAGATCGGAGAACCGCCGTCTCTGATACCAAATGTCACGATATGGAACCAAAAACTATAATTAAAAAGCACAATTCGACTGAAAATACAGAAATGGGCGATGAACACAAAGAAATTAGGGGATGAAGGTGAATAGAGAGTTTTGATTAGAGTAGAAGATAAGATAATACAAGATAACATGCTCCTCACATCCATCATTCTTCCACATATACTACCTCCCAACTCGACTAACAGCTTCTAACAAACAAGAAAGAGAAAATGGCCTCAAGCATGGATAAGGAAGGCCTACAACGGTCTCAACAAGAAGGGCAAAAAGGTAAAAGGACACCAATTAATTTGTTTAAATAAAAGGATAAAGGGTCATTTCATGACAAAAAGAGACTGCAAAGTTAAATCTCACCTTCATTAAAAAGACTTGAGTTGGTTTGATTGGATTTCTAGGATTATCTTCTTTAACCTGCCTCCAATCACCAAAAAAGAACATCTAAACAATTGAAACATCTTTTGGACAAAGGATAAATCATTAATGGTGGAGAGTTTCTATCGTAATTCAAGATATAATGGATAATTATCATCTTCCCCGTCTAGTAATTCAGACATAAAATAAATAAGACATAAAATACATTTATTCTGTGAAAGTTGAAGAAATAAGAATATTAACAATTCAACAGAAACAAAACCAAGAATTCAACGCAACAGCAGGTAGAAAAAATGAATTAAAGAGGCAGTTAAGAAAAAATTTAATTGAAGAGACAGAGAAGAAGTATACCTTCAAAAAAGTAGGTGAGAATTCTTTGGGTGAAGAGATTTTCTTCTTTGAAGGGGAATTTTTTTTGTATGAGATCAGTAGGAAATTATTACACGTGGGGTGAGAGGTTGTCGACATGATCTTGTTCGACCTATTTGCTTGGCGGCATCTGTGTAACATCCGAATTTTTATAAAATGGTAAAATAGTAATTAGATATATTGTCTATGACCTAGTTATTATTTAGCTTATTTTTATTTAATTAAAAGATTTAATTACTGTCTTGGAAATTTATTTAAGGTATAAAGTGATTTAGTTATTTATTTAAAAAGATTTTAATTAATAGCTATTTAAGAAAAATAATCCCCGAAACTCCCTCATAATTTGGAGCATATTCTGAAGAAAAAAAGAGGGACAACGACAGTGAAGAAGAAACAGACGCAGAAGAACGCGAAAAAAGGGGAGAACATAATCTTCAACCGTTCGGCCAATCCGTTCATATGTTCAAGATGCCGCAGGTGGAAAAAGTGATCACCGCGACGAGATGCAACTTTGGAAACAAAAGTATCCTTATTCCGTAAGTTCTCAGTTTAGCCCTAGTTTTTCGTAATCGTCGAGTTTGTTTCTTCAAAAATTCGTAGCTTTTAATCCGTAGCTCTGTATTTCAGCCATGAGTAGTCAAAACGATCATCCTAGAGCGCAGATCATTCTAAAAATAGGTTCACAGCATTCAAATTAGGTAATATTCAGTTTTACACACTTTTTCAATTTGGGATTTTTAAGGAAGATTGGATTTTTTGGTTTACTTGTTTAATTATTTACAAGTTAAAGGCTTAGAAGTTCAGTGTTTTCTTAAAAGTTTTGGATCAGTTTTGCTGGAAATTTAGGTAAGAGGATCTTCCTAATGAGTAATTATAGTTTTATAATGATAGGTTGAGTTCCGGTGAGTTTTGGTGTTGTTTGGAGATAGAATTCATGCTAAGTTGTCATTAATGAGATGTGATACTTTTGATATATTTGAGTTGAGTTCTACTGCTATTTTTCGGAGTAATTTGTTGATAAGAATGTTTGGTTTGGGTTAGGAATCGATTAAGTGTAGAAAATCATGTATTAGGGTTTTTCTACGCTGAATGCGCACGCATTGGCCCCCGTTTTGTGATAATTGTGTTTTAAGCTATGTAATACGTTCTAATTGGTATCCTTTGGTCTTGTACCATTAATTAAACATGAAAAAGCTTCGATTGAGTTTATGATGCGTTTGGTTCCAGCACCAGACGTACTCTTAAAGGGGGTTGAAGTTCGAGACCGTCGGAAAGGCATGAAAGGCTCGTGCTTTGATGAACTAGGGTTCATCAATGTCTGTGTAATTGCTTGGACTTTTCCGTGTTCAGGGGTTTAAGTAAGAGAGTCGGAGATGTGAGGGAACTTACTTGAAAACACTTAGGTGGCTAGCTAACAATCAATAATAAACGTACTTGTGTAGCTAAAAGATTAAACACCAATCCATTCTTGGTAAGGAACAAGTCTATATTGCGATGTGTGGGCGTTCTGAAAGTGAATAACTCTGTAAGTCTTTGGACTCTACGTATGGAGGAACACCACCCCGTAAGTCCGAGACCCTACGTATAGAGGGACTTCGCCGAACGTGTACACTATCGGAGTCTACCAGACTAGGCTTCCGTGGTTATTGGTGTGATCCACCAATATGTTGCACCCAGTTACTTCATGGTGAGTAGCACCATGCGTAGTTCCCTTGAATGCTGATGTAACAGAGATAAGCTAAACTAGAAACGTATAGTCATGACATGTTGATGGACATGGAATAAACCCTAGATTGAGTCGATCTCTCATAAAGACAACATAATGATAATAAAAAGAACCTTTTGTTGTAGAACTTAGTTATACATTAGCTTCTCATTTTTACTAAATACTTGTACTTACCTCCTTTGCATTTTCTTTTGTATGCATTGTGGGGTGAGAAGACGAACAGGTTGACCAAGAGTAGTCGACGGATTGATGACATTGATGCCTTGAAGATGATTTTAGTTTATTTTCCTTGTAAAGGTTGTATTGGACTAGTTGTATTCTTTTTCATAGACTTGTTGTACCTTCTTTTAGCCTTGTTGTAACTTTTGGAAATTCGTACTTGTAAGGATCCGCTGTTGTAAGTCACCTATTTCTCTCTTTAGTATGGATGTATCTATTCTTAGTAGCATTTATGTTTTTACCCAAGTCTTTTTAGCTTCCGTTTGCTTTTATTTGATACGACGATGTAGAGGCTTGCGTATAATATTAGATTTATTTAATGCTATACGCACCAAACGTTCTTTTCTGGATAAGGACTCGGTATCCGGGAGTGGGGCGTTACAGTTGGTATCAGAGCGAAACGTCCTTTCTATCCTAGGCTTCTTTTCTCTCAGATAATATTTCTTTAGACCTTTTAGAACCTTCCTACTTTCTCTTGAGCTAGGTGGTAATCCTCGTAAGACTAAGAATCCTTAAACCGTGGTTAGGTTGCATTAGGACCAAGTGAAGAGTCTTCTTAGACGGAGGTTAAGTCGAGCTCTCGGGTTTTGTTCCCTCTTGGATCTTTATTAGAAACCTTCTATTCTTTTGAGTTTCCAAAACCATACCTAGGATTAAGTGAAACTCTTTTAAGTAAAGCTTTGGGATCGGAGTCTTATGCCTACACCTTAAAGTCGAGGCCCTCTTGGTTGATTTCCTTTTTCATTACTTTCCCTATTGAAATCTCTCCACCTTCTCTACACACGAATATCTAAGTCTACTTTTGTGTTGGCCTAACTTTGTAAAGAAGGATATTATATTCAACTCTACAAATCCTCCACTTTCTCTTTTCACCATCGCTTGGTTTGAGTTTATCAACATTCTTAGACCTTTGCTTTGCTTGAGATGGGTTCTATACGAACTCCATGTGTAATTCTATTCTTTCCAAGTACTCCTGAGTCGTTTCAACTATTAGTGTTGATGGTCTCCTACTTTGGCACATAGTTTTCATCATCCTCGTGTTTGGCTTTATCCAACATGAATGAATGCTTTTGTTTCCATGTTTTTCTTTCAGGTTAATGCTGCATATACAGAAACCTGAATCCGGATCCGATCCATAATTGGATCGTCAGATCTGATTCACAGCACCGATCGAGACACTCGATCATGCACATCGGAAGATATGAATAAATTCGCATGCGATTATACCATGATATGA
Source organism: Gentiana dahurica var. dahurica (assembly GCA_024500145.1). Classification (NCBI taxonomy): domain Eukaryota; kingdom Viridiplantae; phylum Streptophyta; class Magnoliopsida; order Gentianales; family Gentianaceae; genus Gentiana; species Gentiana dahurica. The sequence continues at coordinate 57,268,982 of CM044901.1, forward strand.
TCTACATAACTAATTAATCTAACTATGAGAAGGTTGAAGATTTACCATATTTGAAAGGAATAATAATCGACAGAAAAAGAAGCCACAATCTTCCGGATTGTATCTCCTAGCGACGACTGGTGGACGTCGATCCTCGTCTCAGAACCTCCTCGAATATGCCCAAGAAAAACCCTAAGTTTTTCTTCTTTCAATAACTAAGGCAAGAAACTATTTTTTCTTCCTTTTTAGTGAATAGTGGCGCCAATTTTGTGTGTCTAATTGTGTTAGGAGGAACTCTCTTTATATATGAAAATAACTAGTCAAGAGAGAGTTATCATATTCACACCACAATTACCTATTCCCACAAGGAAAAGATATTTGTCAAAAGATAAGAGATAATTCCTAAAAAAATCAATCTCTTATTTTTCCATTAATTGTCAAACAAATAGATAATTAATTAATTACACATGTGACATAATCCAGAAAAATTTCTTTTCCTAATTTATCATCAAGTGTGGCGCCATATTCATCATTATTTTAATAGAAAATGTCTTTTCTATTTTACATATTATTTACCAAATAAATAATATTGCATATTCATTAAATAGACCAACTATTTAATTTATTCTCGAGGTTCCATAATACAAGAAAACACTCGCGTGTTAAGAGCCAACCCGGGGACCAATGACCTATAACCAGTAGCTAGAATAAAATGAATAAAATATTTATCGTACAGAATATTTCTACTCAACTTATTAATTCGGGAATTACGGCACCATAAATCCGAAACTGAACTCTATCGATTATAGATATAACTTATTCTCAAAACGACTAGTCGATAAGTGTCCATTGATATAATCATTACATACAGACTAACCCTCCATAGACTATCCGTAATGAAGCGGGATTATTTCCGTAAACCTTCTTCAGTACATCTTATCCTTATTTACCATTAACCCACTAGTGATCAATTAGTTCATAACCAATACGAACTCCGTGGATCGATCAGTTTCTAGGATTAACAAATAAGGGGATTGTCTTTCTACTTCTCGCAGGAAGGAATGGATTCCATATCTGTGAGACACACACTTCTCACTCATCCCAGAATAATGCCAACGTGAAAGTGATTCAGACCGCGCCTCTTAGCAATCCTTAAAGAACACATCAAACCCTATCCTGAAATCAGTAGGAATCTGTAATCACTTCAGGATTAAAGTTAATCCATATATGATCATCTTGTGACTTAATATGATTTCTCAATCACGGAATTATATAAGAAACTCATATTAAATCGTCATGTCCGATATAACTACATCATATATAAATGCCCCACTTAGGCAACCAATGTCAACGGTTCGGATAAGACGGTCACACCATAAAGTGTTCTGGGCGCATTAATGGTGGTTTAATCATAGACCCCATACTTTGATTAAGTTCACCACGGACTAATACTTCAAGTGTATCACCATAAACTTAATCCCCATGTGTGACACACTAAGTTATATGGCTACATTTGATACGACTTGGGGTTTTCAGCAGTGTATTAAAATATAAGCACAAAGCAAATAATAAGATGATAATAAATCTGTCATTTATTAATTATAAAAACAATTACATAAATTGTCTTTCGGGCGCTACTTCCAACAATCTCCCACTTGCCCGTAAGGACAAGCAACAATTTCCTTTTGGGAACTATATCTAACAATCTCCCACTTGCCCGTAAAGACAAGCAACAATTATTTTTAGAACACCACACCCTTATTCTTTCTATCCACAACATTCTCCCACTTGCTCTAAAGCAGATGAGATATATCTCCCAATTTCATACCCACCAAGCGCCTATCAGTGACATTAGATGCCACAGGATATGGTAATCTGATCAGCTAGGTTGTCGGCTCGAGGTGATCTTTAGGAACAAAACGTCGCCTCTTTGCACGATCTGTTTGACTAGGTGGTACTTTATGTCAATATGATTTTGACCTTTTGTGCATGCGAAGATCATTTGCATGAGCTACCTCTCAACTGTTTTCACAGTAAATTGATATCGGCTCATCGAGACCTGGAATCACTTCCCAAACCAACAAAGAACTTCTCAAGCCACACTGCCTTTTTAGCTGCTCCGAAAGCTGCTATATATCGACTAACAGATTCAAACTGGCAGTGCTGGATTGATCCAGACTATAGCTCCATCACTATGAGTAAACACTGAGCCAGATATCGATTCACAATCATCCTTAATCCGACAAAAATCAGAATCAGTGTAGTCAGCGACACTCAGGTTCGCACCCGAATGGACAAGCATACGATTCCTCGTTCTCTCAAGATACTTGAGGATGCATTATACTGCTTTCAAAGTCTGAATCCAAGACTCGACTTTTTTTGAATTTTAATAACCTGACTTTCTCTATCCAAAAGAGAATCTATCTCATTTTCTGTATATCCAAAGACTACGAGAATTATTCCATGAGGAGTTGGGTAGGAAACCTCTCACTGAATTCTGCATTCGAAAATGCATTATCATCTTCAAACAATAAGATGGATGGGATATTGCCAACAACTTGTTCTTACGAATTCGGCCGAATCAAATTCTAAGAATATAGTCCACTTCTTTGATTCAGAGAAGCTTTGGCTCATTAGTTTTTGACTTCAAATAACACACCCATGTTGTTTCCAACTGTTGCAGTGTTATCTTTTATTTACACTAATGTCTACTATTTTACAAATATTGAATCTCCAGTCTACAAAAGACTCATCAATATTCTGGTCAAGCCCACACATTCCAAAACATATGACTTTTAATGACCTAGAGGTTTTCTTTAATCCATCAATGGATATAAGCATAGGCAGCCATTGGCTTTAAGCTAAAACCCTTCCGTTCCGAATGAATCTAAGCTCCATTGTACGGCAAGAAAGTTTCAGGGCATCACCCATGTTAATCTTTCTGCTTTCCATAGAGTCAAGCAAGGCTGAGTGGTGAGAATGTTTCAGGGCATCACCCCTGTTTAACTGTCTACTTCTCAGGGAGTACCCCCAAAACCACTTGGCTTTGCTTAGAAAGATAAACTTTCTCATTCATGCAACTCTTTTCCATGTAGTTCCAATTTCTCTCACTGGGCCTGAGACACTCAGGTGGTTCTACAGGAGTATGAACAGACCTGGAGTACCAAAACTCCATTTACAGGTATATGGCTTTAAACCAACCTCATTTTATCAGAATCTTATACAGTTCTTCTAGAAGACCATATGTATCAATCACCCCCAGAAGATGTAAAGTCTGCATAATCATAGCGAGTCAATGGATAAACCATACCCCCACTGCATTTGGATGGATTGCTATTCTGATCTAGTTCAGTAGTATTTATCATTGTTATCTGTTAGGATCTATGCGCAGGGTGATCCAGAGGGGGGTGAATGGATCACGGTCTCTTTTTCGACTTAATTCGATTTATGCAAGATCAGAGTGTGTTACTACCAATTTTAGTCCTAATTAACTAAGTCCCGGAAGCACAAAACGTAATTAATTATTAGACTAGCTTGTGCAAGGGCGGAGCCAGGATTTCTATGTCGGGGGGGCTAAAATAATTTTTTTCATAATGGTTGTTTTGTAACGATTTTTTTCAAGTACACTTGAGCAAAAAAAAAACATAGAAACACCCAATAGATAACATTCATACAAGTTGTGAACAAAAGACGATAAAATAGAATTTGGATACAACATGTCTACTACTACGGTACTACCCAATTCATCATTCAAAAACTTGTTTTTCATTTAAAATGTCAACATGACTAGATACTAAATACTCTGAATCACTTCAATTGCACCCTACGATGCTTCTGGGAATTGAATTCATCAATAACGGAATCAAGTGATTTAATTAACACACTAAAATTTCAAAACCAGGCAATTTGAGATTCTCAAAGTAAAACACCTAATGCTACAGCCTACAAACCTTTGTGTCTAATACCACAAGCTCACAAACAATGTTCTTTTGGCAGATATATATAGAATAAGAAGCAAACAACCCCATTAACAAAATCTCCATCAAAGTAAATGCAATGTACAGAATTTCAGAAAAATGCAAATAAGTAAGAGCAAGATGCCTAGTCAGTCAGACAGTCACTAATCACTATGAAAGGTTCTATCAAAATACTCTGCTAAATTTACGAAAATCGTGATCTGCCCTACATTTCTGGGGAAAATTCATTGCAAATGCTAAATGGCATATGCCATGAGCAATGAAAAGTTGGAAACGGTATTAAAATGCTGAAAAATTCAGCATAAAATAGCTCGATTTCAGCTTAAAAAGGATGAACTTCAGCATAAAAAGCTGGATTTCAGCACAAATAGCTGAATTTCAGCACAAAAACACATGATTGGAACAAATACGACAGAGATATAAAGACAATAAAACCCTAAACAGGTTAGGAATGGCAGGAAAACAGAGAAATTGTGAAATAAAGGGGATAAAAATCATGCAATACAAGCAGTGAAACAGAGAATGCGAGATGAAGAAATTTCGTAGAACAATTACCTTGATTCAGTTGATTGAGATGAATCAGATGATTCTTGGCGCCACAGAACTCTGAAGTGAAGGTCGCTGCTTGCTGCTGCTCCTTGCCGCTGAAGAAGGACAATGTTTTTTTTTTTTTTTTTCTGAGGTGGGCTGTTGATTTGGGCTAGAGGTATATACCTAATTAAAAAAAAATCTGGGTGGGCTGCTGAATTGGGCTGGAGGTATATACCTAATTAAAAAAAAAATCTGGGTGGGCTTAGCCCACCCATGTCTACTACTATCTCCGCCCTTGAGCTTGTGTATAACCTATGTGATCAAAACACAATAACCGATTAGTTGATATATAACTAATTTAGTGATTTGTTCAAACAAAAGATTAACTGATTTTGTGGAAGACCAGAAGCAGTCAACTTATATATTTGTATAAATGGATGGTGAACAACAAAATGGATAGGACAATCAGAGAATGTGATTAAAACACAAGTCAAGTTTTTTTTTTTTTTTACCAAAAGAGAACTTAAAGTTGAATGCAGTATATTAAGCCCAAATAAGATCAAAGCATGGCTGCATATTCAAGTTAATCAATTCAGTCCAGATGTTGCAACAATGAATCAGATTACACAGAGAAAAGTTTTTAATACGATTTCAAAACGATTTCAAAGTTTAGTCCAAAAATATAGCAGGTACAGCACTTAGCAAAAGCAGATTATATAAAAAGGTGTAGATCAGCAAACAACTTGATTTAGATTACGAACCAAATTATCGAGTACAGCCTAGCAGCTTATACAATGGATCAAGTTCAGATTATTCAAATTTGCAGCAGGTGTAAACTTATCCAAGCAAAATTATCGCACACTTAGAAATACAAAAGGAGATAAAAATCGCAGCAGCAGATTACAAAAATTATATTCAGCCCAGATGATGTGGCAAGCCAACAGTACAGCAAACTGATCTGATCAAAACTAATGGTCTCCACTCACTTGGTATATTAGAGATGATAGTTAAAACGAAGAGGCAAAACTACCAGGACTGTTATTCAAAATCTGAGCACAAGATGGAGCATCGGATTAGTAAACATAAACTGGGCCTATTTCAGCAACTGTACAGCAAGTATTACAACCTTAAGCAAGTCTCTGTCAGCAAGGTTTCAGCAGCAGATTTCCAAAGCAGCCAATATGGCAGATCACAGGATCAGTGTGCAAGGTGCAGCAAAATGTGAATGTGCAAGGCAAGAAACAAAGGAGCAGAATATTAGCAGATTTAGCAAAAATAAAACACAACCAAGCACACAAGTAGGGTAGCTGAATCAGTAAATGAATTTACCAATTCAACAGACAGACAGAGGGGCAACAAGAACAACCTTAATCCTTGATCAATCTTGCTGAGACTAAACTGACCCTAGACTTGAGTATTCAAGACCTATTGTCCACCCTTGGACCACACTTCTTTTTGAAATGATTCAGTCTTAGAACACCACAGTCAAATCATAGTTTAGAAACAGTAAATTATCAAGATTAAAGCAAACACCTTAATCTAACACTTAAGCCACAAAAAAATTTTAAATTAAGGCAAGACAACACTTACAAACCAGTAAGCAGAACACTGAAATTATCAGACATAATTTCAGTCAAGAGCAATGTTCTGATCTTGAAATCCTCAGTGGCATTGAGTTTCTTGATTCCAGAAAATTGCGGACAGTATCAACATGGCTTGGTCCCACCAAGGGATGATACAACTCACACACTGACACTCTCAACACACACACAAGCAAAGGGGATTTTAGACAATTCTAAAATGTGGGATTGCTTTGAAACTCAGAGTTCAGTGATGCTTTCTTTGTTGGTATGACTGGCTATTTATAGCCTTGGAGATATGACTTACCCTCAATGCATAGTGTGAACAAAATCAGAGCTTTAATAGCTTGAATTGCACCTTTTTCGAACATTGACTGTAAGTTTACAAAATCAGAACCTTAATGGTCGTATCAACAGCAAATTAATGGCCAAGGTAGCAGCTTTTCACACAGACCTTCACAAGGGTATAAAGCACAAAATCAAGGCAGAAAATATGTTCAAAATCAGCAATAAATGATGAAATTCATATTCGACAGGAAAGGTATCACCCGTTTAGAAAGTCTGAACAAAATCACTCAAAAATCGGTGCTTGAATGCTCTGAATCATGCCTCATATAACGTATATAAGTGGCAACTCAATGTGTCATCACATACATGTCACAAAGGCTCATGATAAATTATCACGTGTACCTGTGACATATTGAAACATACAATAACGACCACTAATTGTAAGCAAACGCTTCAGGACCGGTTAGTAACACAATGTGTAAAATAATCACATAATTAAAACTTTAAATCACTTGAATTACAAAGGGGGACTTTGAAAATTAATCAACACTTTAACTACGGACCATAAAATACTCAACATTATCCCCCAACAACCAATGTTGGATGTGGTCTGATTAAATCAGGTAGTAAATCCTTGAGTAACTGCACTTCAAGATCTAAGGTTGTTATTTAAACATTCTTTTTGGAAAGGATATAATTGTGTAACCGTCACTATCCGATCTTAAGAATCTTATAACCAACCATTACTTATTGCATTAAGATATTTAATGAACAGTCGCCATCTGAACGTGTATGTAAAATCTTCAGTTCTACCTTTAAGCACTAGTGCTAAATGCCTCTATTTGCGGAAGTGGAGTAAATACACTTCAATCTTTATCCACAAATTCATAAGCATTTTGTAGGTAGACTTCTCGTTATTACATAATAATGTAAACCGTTATTTTGCAACCAATATCTTAATTGAGTTAAGCAGTGTATTGTATCATATCAATAACTATACAAGACAATCTATGGTTTATCCTTTCAGTGAAATCATTTCACTCGGAAGTAGGCCGAGCATCAATTCCAAATACTATGCTATAGCCTATATCTGAGCATGGAATACTTTCTTCTCTGGTGACATCAGTCATTCCTCCAAATATTTAGATAAACAAATCGGCGTTTTGAGTAGTCATTAGACAAAGAAGGTCTTTTACTTGAAAGCTCCCACTAGCTTTATCATTCATAAGACCCCGAAGGTCAATATGATCAAGCTATGATACTTCTTTAGCTCTATTAACCTTTCCTAATTGAAAGCTTACTTAGTCATTTTTCCTTTGAGATAGTGTTCTTAGACTGGGAGTTAGGAATCACCCTTAACCAGTCTTAAGATCTTATCTCTAGGATATATGCACTAATAAATAGATGCTGAAGAATCGTTTATCTAAATACGGAAACCATTTGTCTTAATAGTTTGTGATGTGTTACATATACCTTTTCAGCATTGTTTAGTGGATCTGACTTTATCAGACAAAAGTCCGAGTCTCAGAATCGTATACAAATGCCATATTCACTTTCTTTGAGGCAACTATATTATCGGTTTGAAAGTGAATCCATTTGTTCCAACGAATCTGAAAATATAAATTATATTTCTTTGATAATCAAGGATTAAAATCTGAAATTTATTTCCTTATATCACTCCTATTATCTCAGTTGAAATAACTGCATGTTGTCTAGTCTTTAATCATGAATGCCAAGCTACCTTGTTCATTACAAGCGAACTTTAGCTTCTGAGTCAAATTACTCGGTTAAGAAAGTCTCTAAAGATTCATAGGTTAGTGATTCGAAATCACTTTCCTTATCCTTTACTTTCTTTTATTAATATTTCGGTTTAGCCTTTGACTTATTTAGTTTAGATGACTTGCGCTTGTAGACATTCTTTCCCATTCCTGGATTTCTTTAAAGGAAATAGCCGCGAACTTGCAGTTCATATGAGTAGACACTACTCGTGAACTGTGGGATGTCCAGTGAGATTGATACCAAATCATTCTCGTCATCTTTGAACTAATTTTAATTTGTCTCCATTCATCACGAGTGACAGCAGTGACATACTTATTAATGTCACTTAAGTTTGTAGGCTCAAGAGGAACATCCTCTTCCGAAAAAATTAATTTGCATTCTCGATTATTGAGTTCAACGTTCTTGTTACTTTCCCACTTTTATGAAGTCATCATCAGTCAATTTATCGTGTTTAGTAGTTTAGATGCCTTGAGATGATATGTAGTTTTAAAATTAAATTACGACAGAAATATAAATCAAATCATACACCACAACAAATAATATTTTTTTGGAATTATAAACGTGATGTCATGCATGCAGTTTATCTTATCATTCCAAGGATTTAATCTCACACCTACTGTGTCGCTGTAGGGTAGGTCAAAGAGGTGACGATTAAATTGAGATAATCTCTCTCAACAATTAACTGAGAATCAGACATCTCTATTTAATTGTTGATTACCTTCCTTTTTCAGCCAAGATATTTCCAAAAATATCCTTGTGAGTGTGACTTACTGTTTCAGATTTTTAAGTACGCCCCGAGTATGCCGCCGTAGGGTAGGTCAGTGACCCGACAAATACTCAAAATCCTATCCTTTCAGAGATCAAGCCTTGAATTTTGATAGCGGTGAAGGCCATCCGTAGGGGGCCGAAATCAAAGCGGCACGAGGAGTCACCATTCTCTCACATGCTTGTGTCAACAGTAGAGGCCATGGGGTCGGTTGTCACCTTCCCTGCTCCCACTCATTAATTTGAAAATTAAGTAGTCTCATTAGGATTTTAGAATTTTCTAACAATACAAAAAACAATAGATCATAACATTTAATTTAATCCTCCCACTAGTTTATCGGTTCCAAATACCGTCTAACTAGTGGCACCATATTCACGATTTTCCAATTTTATGGATTTATTAAAATTCCTTGTGTAGACACTACACATTTAAAATTCGTCAAGAATTTTATAATCCTCATCTATTGGGACTTCATGAATTTTCTAATAATTCGAAAAACAATAAATCACAAAATTTTAAATCTCCCACTAGTTTATCGCTTCCAAATACTGTCTAACTAGCGACACCTTTTTCATGATTTTCCAATTTTTCGAATATATAGAAATTTCTTGTGTAGACACTACACAACTAAAATTCACAAAAGAATTTAAAAGTCCTAATTTTGTCATGATAAAAATTTGGGATCGTAGAATTTTATCTCAATAATTTGAAAACATTAAATCTTAAAAGGCAATCACCAACTTATCGGTATTAAACCCTGGCTGAGCTTTAACCGAGTTCACCGAACGGTGTCGGGATTGGCTAAGCCGACCAGTCCTCTTCGTTGGTTCATATATGACTGATGGATGAATCGGGCTAAGGTTGCCCCATTGAGCCGAAATTTGCCGGATAGCTTGACCTTGCCGGACACCCGATGCTAAGATTGCACGTGTGCGGGTGCTGGGTTGAAAATCGGGCTAAGGTTTCCCCATTGAGCCTTAGCTCGCCGGATAGCTTGACCATGCCGGACCCCCGTGGCTAACCCCGCACTTGGACGGAAGCCCTGTTGACCGCCCGAACCAATTTTCGAACCTTTTGCTCAGTTGGTGTCCAACTTTTCCGGATTTTCCAAATTTTCAATTATTAAAATTCTTTTATGTAGTCACTACATAATAAAATCCACGAATGATTTTTAGATCCCAAAATTAAATTTACCGAGTAAATTTTATTTTATCATGTGAATTTTATATCCCGATAAAATTTAGTTTGTTTTAATTAATTACCTAAATTAATCTAAATTAATTACGTCTCATACATGCCTAATTAATATAACGATTAATTATCTACATGTATGCATATGCTAGGAGTGAAATTCATGAATATGATGCATGTCATGGCATGGTTATCTCACATAAATTATCAAACATGAAAATAAATGTGTAAAAGTAAACCACTGAGATGGACCATTGGTACCCCCGTTTCTAATCTATAAATAAATAAATAAACCCTAAATTATTGTGCAGCCACCGACCGGTATAAGAATTTTCTGCTCAAAATCTTCAATAAAACCCTTCGAGCTGAGTTGGTTGAAGCTCATTCTTCCTTTATCACCACCCGAGTTTGATTCCCCGCTCCCCCATTTTTTTCTCGTTTTTTTATATATTATAATTTACGAGCAGGAATAATAAAAATAATTACGAGGAGAAAAAAAAATTCGAAAGTTGATACAACCAAAGGGATTCGAACTTCGGTCTGCACACAATTGAACTTGTGTCTTTACCACTATCCTGTAGCTTTTCTTCTTCTTGTTCTTCGTCGGATTATATTAAATAGGCCTCGGACGAATGTAAATTAAATGCAAAAAATTATAATTGCAAAATTAAATTACATGATATCCTATACCCAAAAAAACGGGTTTATAATAGATCTAACGGTAAATAGGTACCAGCCCCAATCCATCTCGTCAACCAAAACATTCAATCGTATAAATAAAAAATAAAAGATGCAATTTTTATAGTATTCCACTACTTATTAATTAATTATGAAATCATGATCGCAAAATCGCTTTAACATGTCTCTAATACCACATGCTGGATATACAGAAACCTGAATCCGGATACGATCCATAATTGGATCATCAGATCTAATTCACAGCATCGATCGAGACACTCGATCATGCACAGCGGAAGCTATAAATAAATTCGCATGCGATTATACCACGTTGTGATCTACATAAATAATTAATCTAACTATGAGAAGGTTGAAGATTTACCTTATTTAAGAGGAATAATAAATCGATAGAAAAAGAAGCCACAATCTTCCGGATTGTATCTCCAAGCGACGACTGGTGGACGTCGATCCTCGCCTCAGAACCTCCTCGAATATTACCATGAAAAACCCTAAGTTTTTCTTCTTTTAATGACAAAGGCAAGAAACTAATTTTTCTTCCTTTTTAGTGAATAGAGGCGCCAATTTTGTCTATCTAAGTGTGTTTGGAGGAACTCTCTTTATATAGGAAAATAACTAGTCAAGAGAGAGTTATCTTTTTCACACCACAATTACCTATTCCCACAAGGAAAAGATATTTGTCAAAAGATAAGAGATAATTCCCAAAAAAATCAATCTCTTATTTTTCCGTTAATTATCCAACAAATAGATAATTAATTAATTACACATGTGACATAATCTAGAAAAAAATCTTTTCCTAATTTATCATCAAGTGTGGCGCCATATTCATCATTATTTTAATAGAAAATGTATTTTCTATTTTATATATTATTTACCAAATAAATAATAGTGTATATTCATTAAATAGACCAACTATTTAATTTATTCTCGAGGTTCCATAAAACAAGAAAACACTCGCGTGTTAGGAGCCAACCCGGGGACCATGGACCTATAACCAGTAGCTACAATAAAATGAATAAAATATTCATCATACAGAATATCCTACTCAACTTATTAATTCCGGAATTACACCACCATAAATCCGAAACTGAACTCTATCGATTATAGATATAACTTATTCTTAAAACGACGAGTCGATAAGTGTCCGTTGATATAATCATTACATACAGACTAACCCTTCATAGACTATCTGTAATGAAGCGGGATTATTTCCGTAAACCTTCTTCAGTACATTTTATCCTTATTTACCATTAACCCACTAGTGATCAATTAGTTCATAACCAATACGAACTCCGCGGATCGATCAGTTTCTAGGATTAACAAATTAATAATGGGATTGTCTTTCTACTTCTCGCAGGAAGGAATGGATTCCATATCTGTGAGACACACACTTCTCACTCATCCCAGAAAAGTGCCAACGTGAAAGTGATTCGGACCGCACCTCTTAGCGATCCTTAACGAACACATCAAACCCTATCCTGAAATCAGTAGGAGTCTGTAATCACTTCAGGATTAAGGTTAATCCATATATGATCGACTTAATAAGATTTCTCAATCACGGAATTATATGAGAAACTCAGATTAAATCGGTCCAGTCCTATATGACTACATCATATGTAAATGCCCCACTTAGACAACCAATGTCAATGGTCCAGATAAGACGGTCACACCATAAAGTGTTCTGGGCGCATTAATGGTGGTTGAATCAATAGACCCCATACTTTGATTAAGTTCACCACGGACTACTAGTTCAAGTGTATCACCATAAACTTAATCCTCATGTGTGACACACACTAAGTTATATGGCTACATTTTATATGACTTGGGGTTTCAGCAGTGTATTAAATATAAGCACAAAGCAAATAATAAGATGATAATAAATCTGTCATTTATTAATTATAAAAACAATTACATAAATTGTCTTTCGGGCGCTACTTCCAACAGTTAAACCACTTACCTTGCTCCAAAAATTCTTGAAATTTTCCAAAATATAGACCGGTGTCTTGTCTACAATTTCTCTTTTTACACCAACTCGATAATTATTATGGATTGTTCAAAGAATTCTTGTTTATGCCGGACACTCTGTCCAGAAAATCTGCAACAGCACCTTCACTTCTTCTTCTGTTTTGAACAGGTTAAACACCTTCAAATGACCTGAAATTTTGATATGTTACAGGCAAAACGTTTTTCCACAATTTCCGTTTTGGAATTAAGTTCAGTTTCTAGTTCGTTTGATCTCGATTTGCAATTCAACTTAGTGTTTACTAATCTGGAAATTCTGACAGCTTGTGCAATCGTCAGAAATGACTGTTTTTGACCGACTTTATCTCATTCAAAAATCCCAATATTTTTCTATCACCTGGGAAACTCCATTATCTAAATCTTTTCTCTTGAATCGTGCTCAAAATCCTTTTATTTTGGGCTGTACAAATTGATAATGTTAGATCCAGAGTAATTATCATACACAACAACCTAAAAGGAGTCCTCAGCTCTTTGACTTAGGGTTTGGGTTAAGATGGTAGTAAGTTACGATTGTTACGTTTAGGAGTTCCCCGAAGTTTGATCTCCTTCTGAGTTAAAACTTTTAGTAGGATGCATGTAAAACTAACATTATAGTTTCTTTTGCAGTTGTAAACAAGAACCAAGATGCTATCCTCCAGCATGCCATGTTTGATGTGCAGACCCTTTGCATGCCCTTTTGTAATTATACATTTTCTGGTAATTTATTTCTCATGTAATCCCTCACTTGAGATCTTTATGCTCAACAAATCCTCTTCATTTGTTGTTATGAATTACCTAAGAAATATATCTCTATAAGCATTTCTTTTGAACAAATCCAAGCTTCCTTACTTGTCAAATCAAGGAACAAGTTCCCTCTAACTCTATATTGTTGCACCCCCATTCTTCTTTTCAAGTACAAATTTGACTGAACCTTTTAATGTTAGAACATTCTTTTTACGTGTGTTTATTCTCAGCTTCCCTCCTAAGGGTAGTGTTGATTTTGTAATATTTCCATCTAATGCTGCTTGTTCTTTCAAGGTGTGCATATAATCTTCTTACCAGTTGGATCTTTAATCCTACCTTGACATCCATCTTCAGTTACCTATCTTTAACCTTCTAGCAATTTATGCTAAACCAGTTTCAAGCAGAAGGTAGTCTTTGCCAAGGTGCCTTCCGAACCTATTTAGCCAATCAACTTTTGAATTCCTAAACTTCTAATTTCCAATTCAGATTAATGTACCTTGTACCCTTCAGTTTTAACTCTCTTCCAAGACATTTAGTGCCATGAACCGCCAGTTGACATTTCTATCTTCTATTTTGGTGTTTCTATTACAATTTTGTCATGCTGGTTGAAAGTCTATTTTGTTTAAACATTTGTTGGATCGATAATGCGCAAATAAACACTCTAGAGGGGGGGTGAATAGAGTGTTAACCAATTTATGAACTCTTTTTCGATAAATCAACACAGGTACTAAACAGCTAAGGCGGAAGCTAACTTAGTCGGTTATTCGCTTGTGTTATAAAACCTACGTGATCAAGTAATAAATTTATTCTGATAAAATCAATAAGACGTTGGCAGGTGGTTCAAGGATAATCAAAACAAGTATGCACTATGGCAAGTAATATTGAGTTCATCAAACTTAATTTAGTAACAATAAGCAACAGCACAGTATAGTTGTGATACTAAAAGTGCTTTACACAAACAAAGGCAGCAAAACAGATACGCCTTGAAAAGAATTCAATATATATATATATATATATATATATATATATATATATATATATATATATATATAACCTAATACAATGCAATGCAGATATAGTTTCAACAACTAAAAGTTCAAGTACAGCAGGTTTATTACAAAGTTACAGCAAATTACAAATAAGATACATTATTCATCAAATTACAAATAGGATACAATCTTCAGCAAATTAAATTATTACAAACCAGTTCAGAATCTATATATAGCAAGGATTTAAATTACAAACTTATTTCAAGTTCAGATCAGTACAACAACTTGCAGCTGGTAACATATCAACAAAGGAATGGCATGAACGCTCAGCTAACTACAGAAGTGATAATCTTGTCCAATAGACTGGATTATCAAGACTGAAGTCACATATGCTGAATTACAGGTTCAGCCAACTTAAGCAGTCTAGGACCTATGCTATTACAAGTTGTTCAAGGCTCAGATTCAGCAGGATAGCAAATAGATCAGAAAAGCAGGTGCAGCAGAACAGCAAGGGACAGTCAACAGGAGATCAAACAACCTCAGCAGACTTTTAAAAGAAAAACAATATACAGCAGGTTATTGTCAAGCCAAGTTCAACAAGAATAAAGCAAGACACAGCAGGTAGACATAAACTGACTTGCAAACTGAATAAAGGATACAGAAAAGGGTTGTTCACAATTTGATAATCAGCAACACTGAGGGTATGCTCATGATCAAATTCAGAACCGGCAATTTATGGGGATCAAAACAGAACACTCAGACCAGAATCTAACAGACTTCTGTCTGAAGCTGAAAACAAGACTTAAGGTGTCTGATTTCAGGGAAGGCACAAACAATATACCTCACTAGGCAATCAGACTTGGTACTTCAGGCCAATCCGATTGTTGCTTACCACCTTGATTAGTTAGAGGTCAGACCACCAAAATCAAATTTACAGCCAAGAACAGACTCAGACAGTAATCACCACAGCAAATACAATATCAGACAAAGACTACTGTAAAGCACACTACAGAGCAATATACAACCACCATAATACACAGAAAAGTAAAGCAAGGACTTGAGTCAAAGGTTTACCTCAAGGGAAAACACTTATACCTCAATCCAAGGATTCTGTCCAAGCTATTGATTGGTTTCACTCCTTTCAATAGCTAAGACCAGAATCATCAGTTTGGACAATGCAGCAGATTTCCAAACTTTCAACTTCTATGCAAGACTTCAGTCAAGAACCAGAAAAGAAAACTTTAAAGTGTAAAGGGGATGTGGGATTGCTCAAGAAAGGTGATTTCTGAGCTGTTTCAATCCTAGTTAATATGACTGGCTATTTATAGCCTTGAGGTATAACTTGAACCTCAAAGGTTTGTGTGAACACAATCAAAAGAAATCCTGAAAATCCGATGCAATCAATAGTGATTTTTCCAGCCATGGTTACCCGAGTCCCTCCTTGGTTCAAAGTGTTAATATACTCTCTAAAGGAGGGCCGTTAGGCAAATGAGAGAGAGAGAGTGATGTCAAACAATGAACCTTACCAAATTGGTTAACCACGCAAATCAACTTTAAACCCACTGATTTCTTTTGACTTAGTTCTAATAGCAGTGTAAGGCACCCAAGACCAGGTTCAATTGCATAGAATGCATTCTTACCTTAATTGAACCAGGGATTAACTCAGAGTTAAACCACTAAAGGCTATGATGCTAACCAACATTGGTTTAACTGAGTTATTTAGCCATCATTGTGTCACTACCCTCAGCATTGACTCGACCCTTGACTTTCTAGGGTAGAAACCCTCAGTCAATTTACCTAATCCGTACACCAAGAAGGGTCAAGCCTTATACCTGAGCAAACCGGGTAGAGATTCACTGGTTTGTGAAGACTGGGGCACTGAAAAGAGCATCACTGCTGTGAAACGGCATTACTTCAATCTCCAGTGCATCAGGACTGAATTGGTTTATACATTCAGTCATTAATCGGCCACTGAACCAGACATCACGTGATAAACGTGTTTCTTGGTTGTACCTCTGCAAAACGGCCAATAAGACAAAATCATGCAGTAATCGAATTCAAATCAGAAAAAAATAACTGAGAATATTCGATATTAACTAGAAGGACATCACCTTGATTTCGAGTTGACTGCAATCCACAAAATCAGTGCTTTAAAGCTCGAATCAGCATCGAAATGGTGGAAAGGTCGGACCTTTCACACTGAGCCTCCAATCGACACAAAAGGAAAGAAAATCAGGGCAAGTAGTCTGCTCGAATCAATAATAATAAATGATAAAACGATATAAACATGAAAGGATTCACCTTTTCAAAAACTTGATTGCGAAATCCTCCAAAATCAGAAATTGAGTGCTTCGAATCAGAGACAAAACGGGAAAGGCAAGAGCTTTCACGTTTCAGTGTCAAACCGAGTTGCCATACGGACAAAATTGGAGTATTGAATGCTCAATTTCATCAGAGAAGGAAAGAGAAGAGGAGCGGATACAGATTTTCTGGAGATACGATCGGATTTGGAATGATTGGACATTGAAGGTGAAGAGCGGCTGAGAGAGAGATAGGGTTCAAAATAAAATTGGGAAAATGAAAAGGATGGAATTAGAGTTCGGGTTTTGTCAAAAGTCGGGTCAAAGGGCTTGATTAAAAAAAACTTATGATTTAAATAAAATTGATCCAGCACCTAAAGAATGATAAAAAATATTTAATCAATCAGTAAATCAACTTAATGACATGTTAATAAAAATATTTACTGAAACCTGCAAGACAAAATTAACATAAAAAAAAAGTTCCATATAATGTAAACATTGTCGTTTCATGGAAATTAGTCACAATTATAAATATAATGATATAATAAGTAATAACATAGATAACAATATCATAATATTATATAAAAGCTTTAAATGAGGAGACTGTTATACTTGAAAATTAATCAACACATATAACATAACTAGAACCACAAAATACTCAACATTCTCCCCCTTTGATTTATTTTCAAAATAACACTTTTAAAGCTTTTAAGGAATAGTTTAAACACATGGAGAGTATAACTCCCCCTAAATACAAGCTCCCCCTTAATTAGAGCTTTCTAACTTTAGTACGAAAAGATAATTTGACTTTTAAAAGCTTTGTATACTACTCTCTCCCCCTTAGTTTGAAAATTAATCAAATAAGGTGTTAAAAACGGGGTTGAAAGTTACAAACCACAAAATATGACTAAGGTAAAAGGATATAAGAGACTTCCTTTTTGGTATCAAGGGATATGATACCAATTGCTTTTCAGGCATTTAAATTAAGGCACTATCATGCCATATATGTCATATTAGCACAAAAAAAGTTGGTAACCTGCAAAACAGATATAGGCTATGGTACCATTTATACTTTGGGTCCTTCGAGTTAGAATCGGACTTTAGAGAATCTTTCCGAACCCATACTTTTCGTACCCTTGGTTTATGTCTAGTCTTCTTAGTCCAAGTGGACTGAGTTGACTGATCACAGTGACGTGGGATTGGATAGTATGTGTTCTGATGCATTCTCAGAATCTGATCTTGCCAAAATAGCAAATTGACCAAGTAGGGGTCAACTTGAGGTTGTCTAACCGTGTAGTTGGGTGCTTGGTGTATGCGGGGGTCATGAAATGCAGGTGTGTAGAAACTAGGTGTAGCATAGTTAGTATGATTATTTTGGTTCTGTTGAGCATAGCTCCTTGAACCTCTACGATCATACATATATGCATGGTTTTGTGAAGAGGAACGCTGTGAAGTGTGTGAACGTGTTGATGAAGCGTTCTTTGGTGGTGTGGGTGCTTTAAGTGGGGGTTGTGTAGCACGATCTAAGGCAATTGGCCTAGGCGTCAAGTTTTCCGGAGTTGAGACAGGAGGAGTTGGTTTGGGTTGATTCCCCGAACCACTTACTTCCTTCCCTTTTCCTTTTAGTGTTGAGAGTTGTCCTTGGAGTAGAGAATTCTCCTCTTCAAGTCCTGAAACGACTTGTTTAAGTTTGACAACCTCTTGCTTTAAGGAATTAATCTCAATTTCGGTGTCTTGATGCTTAAGCTTTAAGTGACTTAGAGTGTTGATTAGTGACACAGTTTCGTCGTTATGCTGTTTCTTAAGCTCACTAAACGTTTCGTTCTTAAGTTTTAGAGTTCTCCTAAGTTGTTCTATTTGATCATGCAACTCTTCTATTGAAGATAAAGATACCTCACTCTCATTATCGAATGTGGGTTGAGAGCGACCCATGAGGCAGAAAGTAGCTCGCTCGGAAGCAACAGATTTGTTGTCATTGTCTGACTCGGAACTATCAGACCACGTAGCCACCATAGCTTTCTTCTTTTTAGATTTTTCTTCAGTCTCATTCTTGGATTGATGATGTGATTTTGACTTGTGATGAGACTTGGATTTTGAGTTCGAGCTATGCTTGGACTTATTCTTTTTGGCGTTAGGACAAGCATTTGAGATGTGTCCGTATCCCTTGCACTCGTAGCATTGTGCAGTTGTAGTCCAATCTTTTTCTTTATTGCCGCGGTGCTTTCCACTATGCTTTTTGACGCCCTTCGAATTTTGCTTTTGGAATTTGTAAAATTTCTTGAAGTTTCGGGCCGCCATAGCAACTTCTTCATCACTTTCACTCTCAGATGACTCAGATTCAGATTCCGATTCAGATTGGTGAGCTCTAAGAGCGGTGCTATAGTGAGGGTTTCTATCACGCTTACGAGCTTCAAGGTGCATCTCGTGAGCGATCAAGATTCCGATAAGTTCGTCTTTCGTGAGAACGTCGGCATCCTTACCCTCCTCAATGGCATACGCTTTGGAATCCCATTCAGGAGGAAGACTCCTAAGAATCTTGAGGATTTGGTCCTCATTCGAGACTGGCTTACCATACGACTCTAGTGCATTAACTATGTCGTTAAACCTAGTGTCCATTTGTTTAACGGTTTCGTTTGATTCCATTCTAAACATTTCAAAAGCTCTTAGAAGACCGTTAATTTTGGAGCGTTTGACTCGGGAAGTTCCCTCATGTCTTTGAGTGAGAGTCTCCCAATTTTCTTTGGCAGACTTACATGAGTTAACCGCACGAGCCTCTCCGGGACTAAGGGAGTTGACAAGGATGGCCATGGCCTTCGAATTTAATGACAATTTTTTAAAGTCATCATCAACGAGTTCATGGTCAAGCTTGGCAACTTGGATGGTACTCCCACCCTCAGTGACGGACTTCATAGGAATCAATGGATCATTTTGAATGATTCTCCACAACTGGTAGTCCATTGACTCAATGTGAAGCCGCATTGAGTTCTTCCATTCCATACACCCGGACCCGTCAAAGTAAGGTGGTCTTGCCAAGGACAAGCCCTCCCGTGGGGTCATGGTAGATTCCATGGAAGATAATGCAAAAAAAAAACTTTTTTTTATTTTTAAATATGAGCTAAGGCTAAATGAATGCAGTTACAATGCAATATTGTGTACAAAATATAATATAGTGATACAATGCAAAGTCTATGATATGTATGATTTTTTTTATATATGGAATCTCAAGAAACAATTATTTAAAGGACAGAAAGTAAACGATGTGGTGTGCGAGATTTCCTAAATCAATTTATTTAAATTACAGCCTCAAATAAAGTTATAACGCAAAGGGGATAACAAGAGAATCTGAATTTGAAATACCAAACCCTTGAGTATGAAGATGACGGATGATGATGATGTAACTTGATCAAAAATTTATTCTGCAAAACAACTTAAGACCAAGTGTAAATCGAGAAAGAAGAAAAAAAAAAAAATATATATATATATATATATATATATATATATATATATATATATATATATATATATATATATATATATAATCAATCAAACGATGTGATATCAAGAACTTGATCACTAGGTAACCTTGCTCCGATACCAATTGTTGGATCGATAATGCGCAAATAAACACTCTAGAGGGGGGGTGAATAGAGTGTTAACCAATTTGTGAACTCTTTTTCGAAAAATCAACACAAGTACTAAACAACTAAGGCGGAAGCTAACTTAGTCGGTTATTCGCTTGTGTTATAAAACCTACGTGATCAAGTAATAAATTTATTCTGATAAAATCAATAAGACGTTGGCAGGTGGTTCAAGGATAATTCCAGATTTCATAATCTAGGCATGCAGCAATAGAAAGGAGGATCTGGATGGATTTGAGCATGGCCACAGAGGAGAAGGTCTCTTCATATTCTATACCCTCTCTCTGGGTGTAGCCCTTATCTACAAGCCGTGCTTTAAAGGTTTTCACCTTACCATCAACTCCTCGCTTCCTCTTGTAGAGCCACTTTCTCCCTACGGGTTTTACCCTTTCGGGGCAATCTACAAGTTTCCAGACAGAGTTAGAGGACATGGACTCTATCTCTTGATTCATTGCGTCAACCCATTGATCCTTGTCACGATCATCCATGGCCTTGCGAAAAGACACTGGATCATCTTCCACACCATCAGAGACGGCTACGTTCGCCTCAGATTGTCCATACCGATTTGGTGGCCGAACCACTCTCTCAGTACGTCTGGGTGGATTAGGAGGAGGGGTGACTGTTGTGTTCGTATTACTGTCTACCGTGACACTAGGTGGCACTTGTGGTCTGACCTCATCAGAAAGTAACTCCTGAAGTACGATTTTACTTTGAGGCTTGAAATCTGTCATATATTCATCCTCTAAAAATGTGGCATTAGTCGAAACTATCACCTTGTTATCTTCCAGATCGTAAAACAGACCTCCATGTGTTCCTTTGGGGTAACCCACAAACAGACATACTTTCGTATGCTTTTGTAGTTTACTAGTCTTGTCACCCAGCACATGTGCAGGACATCCCCAAATACGGAAGTGATTTAGGCCTTCCAGACGTCCCCTCCACATTTCATATAGTGTCTTTGTGACAGACTTTGACGATACTACATTCAGTATGTATACCGCTGCTTCTAGAGCATATCCCCAAAAGGATATCGGTAGTGAGGCGTAGCTCATCATTGATCTGACCATGTCAATCAATGTTCTATTTCTCATTTCAGCAACTCCATTTTGCTGAGGTGTCCTAGGCACAGAACGTTGGGAACAGATCCCATGTTCAAGTAGGTAGTTAGTGAACTCAATATCTAAGTACTCTCCTCCGCGATCAGAGCGAAGGCATTTCAAGGACTTGCCTAACTGCCTTTCGGCTTCTGCTTGAAATTCCTTAAACTTGCCAAAAGTCTCGGATTTTCGATGCAGCAGATAAACATATCCGAACCTCGAGTAGTCGTCGATGAAAGTAACACAATACTCGAATCCGCCTCTAGCTTGCACATTCATCGGACCACAAAGGTCTGAATGTACTAACTC
This sequence comes from Gentiana dahurica var. dahurica, assembly GCA_024500145.1. Lineage (NCBI taxonomy): Eukaryota > Viridiplantae > Streptophyta > Magnoliopsida > Gentianales > Gentianaceae > Gentiana > Gentiana dahurica. The sequence goes on from CM044901.1 coordinate 57,290,847, forward strand.
TAGAGGTTCTTTGGCCCTATTCCCTTTTGACGAGAAGGGACGCTTAGTCATTTTTCCCTCCAGGCAAGATTCACAGACGGGCAACGAGTCAACAGATAACTCTTTTATGGAATCACCCTTAGCCAGTCGTTTGATTCTTTCCAAGGAAATGTGACCTAGCCTAAAGTGCCAAAGATATGTACTATCTTCTTTATGAGAAAATTTCTGCCTTTTAGCAGATTTTAGATGTGCTACTTTAAACATTTCAGTATTTAACAGGGGAGCATGCGTGGGTTTAATGTAATACAATCCGTTTTCTAATACAGTAGTACACAAAGTAAAACCATTCTTTGAAATAGTAAACTCATTATTCATAAAAGAAATAGAGTACAACTGGTCTTTCAAAGCAGAATACGAAATCAAATTTCTACGAAAATTCGAAATGAAATAAACATTGTCTAAATGTAAAACTTTATTTCCAAAATGTAAAACCACAGCTCCCACTGCTTTTGCTGAAACTAACGCCCCGGTGCCGACTCTCATAACTTGAGCTCCTTCCTCTAGCTCCTCAAACGAACTAAGGATCTGTAAAGAAGAACATACATGGTTAGTAGCTCCAGTATCCAGTATCCAATTTGATACATCTTTAGCTACATTAAAAGATTCCAAGACAAGTAATTCATGATTACCTTTCTTATCTTTCCCATTGCTAACCTTAACCTTCCCATCCTTTACATCTTTGAGATATACGGGGCAGTGACGACGCCAGTGCCCTATCTCAATGCAGTAATGACACTTGACCTTGGGCTTGGATGGTGTATTCGGCTTAGCCTTCTTCTTCATAGGTTTAGGCACCGGCAAAGTTTGTTTCTTATTCTTTTGTTTACCCTGCTGGTTTGACTTAGACACCTTGGCTACGACCACATTGGCCTCAGCCTTCTTTTCCTGCTCTTGGGATTTATCTTTCGTAGAAAGACCCTTGTAGACTTGAAGTTCGTTGATCAACTCCGTCATGGAAAGGTGAGCCTTAGACATGACGTAACTGGTCCTGAACGTCAGGAAATCAGATGTCAGAGATTCGAGAATCACTGACACTTGGGTAGCATCGTCTATTATCGCACCATGAGTTTCTGCATCAGTAAAGTAACTAATCATGTTCATCACATGACCAGTAATCGACTGACCCCGCCTCATCTTGGCATTGACAGCCTTCCTCACGGCCTCGTGTCTTGCTTGATCAGGCGGTTTGCCAAACATGGTGGTTAAATGCTGCAAGATTTCTCGTGCAGTATTAAAATCCTCAATCTTGCTCCGAATGACATCCGACACTGAGGTTAAGAAGATGCCTCTTGCCTTATTATTCGCCTCTGTCCATTTGTGATGTTGATCGCAAATGCATTTAGGCGGATTTTGAGGGGGAAGAACAGGACACTCCTCAGTCAAAACAAACTGCGCATTCTCAAATACAAGCACCACGTTTACGTTACTTTTCCACTTAGTAAAATTGTTGCCATTTAGATCATTCAGTAAAGTTTGAATTTGCTAAGACATGTTGTTGTAAATAAAATGACAGAAATTTAATCAAATATACACTACAATACTTTGTATTTTAGGAATAATAAACTATACAAAGTCTATCTTACCATTCCAAGGATTTAACCTCACATAGTACTGTCCGAGAGGGTCGATATCAGCACTATGATGGTTAAACTGAGACAATCTCTCTCAATGATTAAGCTTCGAGAATCGAACATCTCACGGGAATCAGACATCCCGGACCTTTAATCATTGATTACCTTCCTTTTTCTAGCCTAGATATTTCAAAAATATCCACAAAGAGTGTGACCTACTATATCAGATCTCGGAGTACGCCACGAGTATGCCTACGAGGGGCAGGTCAGTGAGCCGGCGAGTACCCGATATCCTATCCTTTCAGAGACCAAGCCTTGAATTTAGATAGCGGTGAACACCATCCGAAGGGGGCCGAAATCAAAGCGGCATGAGGTGTCACCATTCTCTCACGTGCTTGCATCTATAGTAGAGGCCGTGGGGTTGGCTGTCGCCTTCCCCGCTCCCACTCAATAATTTGAAAAAGTGGTGGGTTTACTAATTACGGTTTTGGCTTTGACAATAAGAAACAATAATTCAAATTACTCCGAACAGGGACGGTTATATAGGCAAGCCTACGCCGTCTTATTCATTGGAACATATGTGACAGTTCAGGCCAATCCGGCAAGAGAAGCCCCGTTTAGCCCGAAGGTTTATCGGCTATGCTAAGTCTTGTCGAACTACTGTAACGTACATCACACGTGGAGGGGAGTCAATTGAGCCGAAGCTCAGTTGAACTCGCCCAACCATGGTTAGACCATTTCCGAACCCATGTACTAAGATTCTCTGATTTCTAAATTGTCACCCAAAGCGTAATCTCGTTTTTGTTTAAGGTGGGTTCACTGAGAAGCCATCACCGAAAAGCTCAACGATTTATCTAAGTGGGATTCACAGAGAATCCATCACTAAAATCGTAACGATTGACAAAACCCGGTTCCTCGGTTTTTATAATTAGTTACTTATTATTTAACTAGCACATATTAAATTAATAAGCATTCATACTAATTATTCGAGTTATACACGTCTATTTTAATTCGAAATTAAAAAACTACGTGTATGCATTGGAGTGGAATCATGAAGATGCAAGTCATGGCAATTTTCCGGTTTTAAGCACGTAATATTGATCAAACACAAAATTATACCGAAAAGTAAACACCGAGATGGACCGTTGGTACCCCGACTAACCTATTATCTAAGGAAAAGTAAAACACTTAAACTATGTCTTCGAGTCTTGATCTTCGAATCTTGAACTCGAACCGCCGAATCATGAACCACGAACACCCGAGAGGAGAAATTGGTTTTAATTAAATAAAACCAATTTATTGTAATTAAATAAAACCTTTTTAGTTTTTTTTTTTTGTTTGTTATACGGCTGTTGCTAAATATTTCCCAAAAAAAAAAATTTATTTATTTATAATTGCAGCCGAAAAGCTGTTTATTAAAGCAGAGAAAAAAAATTATGCATGCAGCCGCATAAAAAACCCTAGGTTTATAAAAAACAGACTTATAGCGACGCTTTTCAGCGTCGCAGAAATTCCTGTAGCAGTTTTTTATTTTAAAAAAAAACAGGTTTTTAACCGTTTCTCCTCATTCATACCTTGGGTTTCGCCTTGATCTTCAACTTTTCAGCAAGATCTTCATATTTCGAGCCCAAAATAACAAAATTACAATAAAAGATGCTACTTTTACATGGAATTTCGAAAAATTGCATAATTAATGATACAAATCCTATGCTCAATTGTTACTAAACAAAGGAGCTACAAAATAGATCTACGGGTAAACAATACCAACCCCAATCCATCTCTTCAACCACAACATTCACAAGCATACAACATGATTAAATTTCGAATTTACCAAAAAAAACGAAATAAAAACATCTAAAACATGATTTTCCACTTCAAGATCTAAAATTCATATACTTTGATCGTTAGATCAAAGGCTCGATACCAGATGTTAGATGTAATATCCTCGGATCAATCATAGATTGACCCGATTACGCAGCGGAATGCATCAGATCTAGATCTAAACGAAACAAAGAACATAAATAAAAGATCAAACTACAAGGGGGTTTAGGAGCCAACCTTTTTATGGTGCTTAACTCCAAAAACAATAGGTCTCCAAGAACACGTGTATTGAGAAGCCACAGACTTCCAACGTGTGTCTCCCAGCAACCCCAGGTGGATCTTTGTTTCCCACCGCCGGACCTCCTCGATATGCTACCGGAATAATCCCGAAGATTATCCCAACTCGAAACCCGAAGCACTTGGTCAAAAATATCAACCCAAGTACTAGTCAATATGGCTTGTATTTTGTATGTCAAAAGGCTTGGGAGAACTCTCTTTATACAGGAGAGTAATCCTTGTCCTCCAAGGATTTATTTAATTAATACAAAATCAATTATAATAATCATTTTCCAAATAAAATATAAATAAAATAATTATCCCAAACAAATTAGGAAAAACCATGTTATTATCTAATATTCCATGAATTATCAATTAACAAATAAAAGATAAATCACACATTAAATAATTATCCAAGAAAACAAATTCCTTAATAATTACATATACAAAAATGCGCCCCCTCCCCCCTTTTAATTAAATAAGGCCACACGCATTTTTCCACACCTTGGGCCGAGTCCACGAAAAAATTTCTTTTCCATGCATTTAATTATCTAGTCCAACTAAACAATTAATCCACACATCAAATTAAATAGCCCAATGCACTATTTAATTATAATTGAGGTGAAACGACGAGAATACTAATTATGCTATTTTGGGAGCCACGTCGAGGACCATGGACCCATATTCTGTAGCTACAATAAATTGAACAAAATTATTCATCAGACAGAATAATTATATTCAACATATTAATTCCGGGATTACACCACCATAAACCAGAAACTGAACTCTATCGAATATAGATAACTTACACTCAATTTATGAGTCGAAACCGTCCACTGATATTGTTGGTCCCTTGAAAAGGCTTTGGTTAAGTTTATAGGGGGGTGAATAAACTTAACACTTAAAACTTTTGGAGTTAACAAATTCAGCAACTTCAGCTACATGCTGATACTTTAAAGTCTGCTGACACTCAGTAGTCTGCTGACTGTTGAGTTTACTGAATTTGTGCAGCGGGAATATATCAAAAATTAAGCCTTATTACTTGTTATTAAATATGATACCAAGTATTAGATACTTAGTAGTGTATGTGTGCGAATTCAGTTGCTAGATTCAGTAGATTGATGTGTTGGATAAACTAAATGCAGAATATAAATGCAGAAAGTAAGTAGGCAGATTTTATAGTGGTTCCAGGAGGTGTAATCCTATCAGTCAACTCTTCTCCTGTGATGTTGGAAGTAATTCACTAGAGATCTTTGATGTAGCTATTACAAAAATCCCTAAGTTGCTTGTCCTTCACCAATAACTATGGCTTCACAAACTGAACACTTGGAACATGTAGGATTGCTGCTCCAAAGTCTTCCACTGGTCCTTGAAGGGTAGGATTGCCTCTTCACCAGCTCCACCACAAACTACAGTCTTTCACACCCAAAGATGCTTCACTGTCTTCAGTAAATTTCTTGTAAAAGAAAGATTGAATCAAGTAAGTGATTCAGCTTTCAGCAGCTTGATCAGGATGATATGATCAGCAGCTTGATGTCTTCAAGTGTGTAAACTTGATGCAGCTTGAATGCATATTACACTTGAAGAATTTTTCTGGATCAATAGATTAAAGCTCAGTAGGGTCAGCAGGGTGTTTTTCTTGATCATAATTTGAAGCTCAAAATTATCTATATTTTTTTCTTAATGTTCATCACTTGTATCTGAATTAGGATTCCTCTATATATAGGTAGGAATCCTTGTGACTTATGTTTGAAATTCAAACATAGCCGTTTCAGATTTGTCTCCATCTTGACTTGCTTTTTCTGACTGTTCCTGGGACTGACACTGTCAGATTCCTTTTTGACAGTTTACAGTCTGTCCACCCTTTGACTTGTATCCATTGGATAAAGGTCTGAATCATCCTATTTGATCTTAACCATTGATTTGTTTGATAAAATCAGAGGTTGTTAGCTGTCCCTTTCTTTGTAATCTTCCAATGTAGCCTTTGAATAATCGAAATATGTGTCCAGCAGGTTCCTTAGAACATAAGTCTGCTGATATGCACATCAATAAGCTTATCCTTATTATGCTGTGTTTAAAAACACTTCAGCTTACTGTCTTTTATCTAACTTTTATTTATGAAGTTATATTACACATTTTTGCATATAACTAAGTTCCAATCACCACTTAACTTGTAGAACTTAGACCTTGTACACAAGGTATATGTAATCATTTTAGGTCATCACAGACTTCCCTAAATTTCTGATTCCATATCCTTGACTTTGATTACTAAGTTTGATCCCTTAGCCTTCAATAACTGAGTTTGAGCCCTTAGCCTTCAATCTTCCGCAGGTTCCTGATCAGTCTACTGACTCAGCTACCCTACTGATCTAGACTAGTCTGCTGATATAAGTCAGCTGACCTTTTACAGTGCTTGTTTGATCAAACCTATACAAAATCAAACTCTAATAAACCTATACATTTGATCTAGACATCTTTTTGCCTTTGCTCTATAACAGCTAGTCTGGCACTCATCACTAAAACTTAAAAATAAGTCCAACAATTTCCTCCTTTTTGGTGATGATGCCAATACCCTCTTTACAGCAAAGCAAAAAGATTAAAAACAAAAACAGAGCAAAGTGTAGTTATATCTCATTATAATCATTTGTTCAAGAGTATTACAGTCTAGATATAGCAAATGATAAAACATATAAAGTGTGCTGATCTACTGTCTTCTTTCTCTTTCTTCTCTTGCTTTCTCCACTTGTTCTTGGTAAGGTCTTATCTCTCTGATCATATCTCTCATCCAATCATTTTCAATCAGAGATAAATCAATATAAGGACTCACTTCTTTCCACCAATGTCATGCTTCAGGTAGAGTAAGGTTGATCTGATGTACTCTGAAGCCTAAACGCATGTATACTTCCTTAAACTCATTAAGTGACTCCTTTGCATTAGTGGTAGGTATACTCCTTCCACCTCTACCACCTCTCTGTGTAGCCCTCATGGCTTTAACCCTTGCTTCCCAGAACTTTAAGCCCAAAAAGGAGTTTAAACCTTCATGAAAACCTTTGTCATGATAGGGTCTCATCTTATTATAGTAAGCCTTTTTATATTCTTTGAGAAGATCATCAGTAAGTGGAAGTCTGCCCGGTGCAGGCTCCCTAAAAGCATTTGTATCATCTTCCCATCTTTTCTTAGCAAAGATTCTGGCAGCCTCTTTTGCTACTGCTGTTTGGCTCTCTTCCCCCTTATTGACATCATCAACAAAACGGTACAGCAGGCCATGTACACTCTCCTGTGTGAGCACTAGGTTGTTCAGTTGACCCTTCATAATTTCAGTCCTAGTGTCAACAGCTGTGATCCTTCCTTGCAATGTTTGCTCCAGTAGAGTTATCCTCTCAGTGATTTTAGGATCCAGTACAGCAGGTTGCAGTGTTCCAGCAGATTCAGCCACAGCAGGCTTAGGTGTCTCAGCAAGCTTGTCAAGTTTCTGATGAATGGATGCAAATTGTTCTTTTAGAAACTTGTCCTTTATTGTATTTCCTTGCTTGATCCCCTTAACATCCAAAGCAAGATCAGCAAGGGCATACTGAGTGGAGGTTATATTGGAAGCAACAGTTTCAGTGGTTCTTCCTCTATTCTCCACTAAGTTCATTAAATCTTCAAATCTCTGCTCTTGCTTGTCAAGTTGAGTTCTTAGATTTGCAATGTCATTTCTGACAGTCCTCAACTCATCCAAAACATGTGCTGGTACCCCACCAGCCATTCCTCTATCAGCTCCATCAGCAGGCTCTTCTACATTGTTTTGTTGCCTATGTCTGCTGATAACCAAAGCATAGCTCATATCCCTTCCAGCAGGGTTAGGTCCTTGGAATTCCTCCAGAACGGGATCAAGAGCACGCTCTTCAAAAACTGGTACAAATGCCTGTTGAGGTTCATCATTAATAGGTTCTTCCTCAGGCACTTGAAATTCTTTATCACTGTAGTCATAATCCAGCAGCTGCTCATCCTCATCAATAACAGCAGTCTGCTGATCATATTTACCTACAGTGGCCTTGTCTACAGTAGGCTCCACTACAGCAGCCTGTTCAACAGCAACATCAGGGGTTTCCTCCAAACCCAAAGATAGTTCCAACCTTTGTCCAGGTGCTGTTTGAGACTCAGCAACCTGTACCTCCTGTTCCAACCTTTGTTCAGGTGCTGTTTGAGACTCAGCAACCTATACCTCATGTTCCAACCTTTGTTCAGTTGTTGTTTGAACCTCAGCAGCCTGAACCACCAGTGCCACAACAACTTGTTCAGGAAATATATCCATATTCTCCTTTTGAAATTCCCTAATATCAGGAATCCTTCTTAGAAAATTTGCAGCCTTGGTTAGAGTGTCCTCAGTGTCAATCCAGTATTGATATTGAATGGAATCCTCAGAACTGACATCAGGCTCACTATGGTCAGTAATCCTCTCATCATCCAAATCTACAGTCTGCTGATCATCAGTATGCTCAGCAGGTTCAACAACAAACAAGGTGTCTATCTCACCAACCATCCTGTTTGCACCAATGTCTATTCCCTCATTGATTTATATCTCTAGATCATCCATGGTGAGATTTTCCACATCCTCATCCATTTGTTCAGTTTGTTGTCTCTCAGTAGACTGTCCAGCATCAGTAGACTGCTCCACTCTTGGTTCAATTATCATAGCAGTTCCACTGGTTCCTCCTGGACCAAAGGGATAATCACCTCCAGAATCAGATAATGAATCATCACTGACTGATTCATCTCTAGGGTCTATGAACTTGATACCCTCCTCCTTCTATTGTTCATCAAACAGATCCATTAATCCTGATTGCAATAAGGAGGTATCAACCAGATCCAACAAATTTTCCACTCCCAACTTCTCAAAAGCCTATTCTTCAAAATCTGTCATTGGTTCTGCATCTGCTTTTGTCTCTTATAGAATCCAAACTTCCATTGGAAATAGTTTGCAACCAATAGGAGTTTAGGATCAACAAACTCCTCTTTCTTCATCTTCTCATGTCTCTCAGAAGGCATGGTTGGCTTTCTAGGAGCTGTTTCAGTACCTTGCTGACCTCCAAAGGTCTCAACAAGTAAATTCAGAGTCTCTTCCCCAGATGCCTCTAGGTCAGTAGGTTGCTCAGGTTGTATGTTAGTCCCTACTACCTCCATCTGTACTCTACTTGGTTCCCCCTGACTTATATGCTCATCAGTAGGGTTAGCAACAGATTGCTCTTCCCCCTGAACTATTGCAGGATTTTCAGGGTCTTGTACCAACTTTTCCACTTCCACAGCAGGTGTAGACTCAGTACTTTGCTATGGTTCTTCTACAAGTTTCTCAACAACAACTTGTGCAATATCAGTAGTAGTGGGAAGGATTCAACAACTTCAACAGCAGGCTCAGTTTCAGTAGTCTGTTGTGATTCTCCAGCAGGTTTCTCACTAACAACCTCTACATCCTCAGTAGGCTTGATAATTGTTAAGAGCTCAGCCTCAATAGCCTCTCCTACTTCTTCTTCTTCTTCTTGTTGCCTTTGAGCCTCCAAAATTTTCAATTGCTTTCCTTTTCCATGCTTCCTTTTCTTGGCAATTTCTTTCATTCTTTTGGAAAGATCTTCTGTTTCAATTTCAGCAACTTTCCTCTTTTTACTGGCTTCCTTCTGTTGCTCCTTCAAGATTTCAGCAACAGTTTTCTTCCTTGCAACTACAAGGTCGATAACCTCAATCTCTACTGGACCCTCAGTAGACTCAGCAGTCTCTGCTGTTTTCTTTCTTGTCTTTCGAGGCTTTAATAATTCAGTAATTTTTCTTATGTCAGCAGCCTTTCTCTTTTCACTAACCTTCGTAGGTGTAGCAGGTTTAATAAGTTTCTTAACCTTCTCACCACCAGCATCATCATCTCCACCATCACCATCACTTTCAGTAGCCTCATCATCTACATCTTCATCATCATCCAGACCAGGGATAGGAGTACCAACTTCTGGCTTGAATCTGGACTTGTTAATCTTTTCAGATAAAATATCTGGTATCTGAAAGTGATTCAGCAGGGTTTGAATCATTAGACCTAAAGGCTTGACCTTGGACTTCCTTGTCCCATCTCTATCTTCAATACACACTTTCTTCATGTAGTGTATGAAGAATCCAGCCCAATCAAACTTCATACTTCTACAGATGATGATCAGCAGGTCTATTTTGGATCCAGACAGTGTATCTAGGCTTCCAACAAATCCCAAAATGGTTTTGGCAATCAATTTGCTCAGCAGGTTGTACTCATAACCAATATATTTCACATTAATACCTAGATTTGAAGCAATTGTATCATCTGTCTGTTTTGAATCCACAAACTTCATTCTTGGTAGATTCGTTGCTTCTGGATTGGTGGGTGCATTGTTTCCTGGTGCAAATCCAAATACCTCTCTCAGTAGGTCTGAGGATATTTCAATCTCTCTTCCATTAACAGTTGTAGTGAAGGCCTCTCTACCTTCATGTATGACAATGTTCTTCCAGAATTCCAACACATTGACATAAGAGATTCATTCCAATCTTCTGTTGATAACACCTTCTAGCCCAGCAAACCGTCTGATTCTTCGTCCAATATTAATGGCTAACTCAGTGGAGTTACAGTCAGTAACATATCCTCTTACACTCTGACTAGTTCCAATATGAACCTCATCCTTCTTTGCCATTGTTGTAAGAAAAAGATGAAGAAGATAACTCTCAAATCTATGTTCACACAGTGTATACGTAGAGAAAATCGATCTAAGTTTTTGTAAGTAGCCTCTGTGTATAGGTCTGTATATATATAGACAGATTTGGTTGAAACTGTCAGAACACGTACTGTGCATTAACCACGATTAAATTTGAGTGAATGATGTCTTGACACGTGGCTCGTTACTTCTCCATAACGTTTTGTAACTGTTTGATCGTGTAACTACAGTTATAAAGATAAGATAAATATCCTGCCAATTGCTTTTTCACTTTTGTAAGTTTGACTGTGTAACGTTTCCTTCAGCAGTCTTGTCATCAGTAGACTTGGCCCAGCAGCCTACTGATAGAGAAGTCTCAGTAGCCTGCTGATGTTTAATTCCTTTTTGTATTGTCTAATTGATAATACAAGATGAAGTTTAATACCAATGACTGATCTGTCAAGTGAGCTCACCCAACATGACAAAAACCAATCCCCTTGGCTACTTCACTTGCTCAATTGTCCAATCATAAGTACTTGGAATTGTTGATACCAATGACTAATCTGCTAAGTGAGCTCACCCAACATAGCAAAGACTAATCCCCTTGATGAATTACAGTACACTGCTGATTAAAAATATATCAGTCAACTTTTATAATTCCAAGTTCAGTCCTTAGTTTAGCAAATCTTTCACTATCCAAAGGTTTAGTGAAAATATCAGCAAGTTGATCTTCAGAAGGGATATATATAACCACCACATCTTTCTTTTCAACATGATCCCTTATAAAATGATGTCTCACATCAATATGTTTGGTTCTTGAGTGCAAAACAGGATTTTTTGTGATAGCAATTGCACTTGTGTTGTCACACATGATTGGAATTTCTCTTTCTTCAATTCCATAATCCCTTAGTTGTTGTCTTAACCACAGTATTTGTGCACAGCAACTTCCAGCAGCAATGTACTCAGCTTCAACAGTGGAATTTTATATAGAATTCTGTTTCTTGCTAAACCAGGAAACCAGTCTATTTCCCATTAACTGACAGGTTCCTGTGCAGCATAATCAGAATCTGAGTAGGATATAACTTTGAAGCTTCCATCCTTTGAATACCATATCCCTACTCCCAAAGTCTCTTTTAGGCACTTGAGAATTCTTTTGACTGCACCTAAGTGACTTTCTTTAGGTTTTGATTGAAATCTTGCACAAACACCTACAACAAAGGATATATCAGGTCTGCTGGCAGTAAGGTACAGCAGACTACCTATCATCCTTCTGTATAAATTCTGATCAACATCTTTGCCTTCTTTGTCTTCATCCAATCTAATATTTGTGCTCATAGGAGTTGATACCTTGGTGTTGTTTTCCATACCAAATTTCTTCAGTAACTCCTTAGTATACTTGGTTTGATGAATGAAGATTCCATGTTTCATGTGTTTGACTTGCAATCCCAAAAAGTAGTTCATTTCTCCCATCATACTCATTTGGAATTTACTCTTCATTAGATTTTTAAACTTTTCACATAGCAATTCAATTTCAAAACCAAAGATTATGTCATCAACATAAATCTGTACCAGCAGGGTGCTGTCCCCTTCATTGATTCTGAAAAGAGTCTTATCAATGGTGTATTTTGTAAAACCATTGTCCACATAGAATTGAGATAGAGTCTCATACCATGCTCTTGGTGCTTGTTTCAAACCATAAAGTTCTTTGTTGAGTCTATACACTTTATCTTCTTGATCTTTAGCTTTAAAACCAGGAGGTGGCTGAACATACACCTCCTCTTCCAGAATGCCATTCAAGAATGCGCTTTTGACATCCATCTGATATAATTTGAAGTTTTTATAAGCAGCATGTGCCAAGAATAATCTGATGGCTTCCAATCTTGAAACAGGGGCATATGTCTCATCAAAATCTATTCCTTCTGCTTGAGAATATCCTTTTGCTACTAGTCTGGCCTTATTCCTCACAATGGTACCAGATTCATCAAGTTTGTTTCTGTATACCCATTTTGTACCAATGATATTTGCATGACTAGGCCTTTCCACTAGTGTCCAAACTTGATTTCTTTCAAATTCATTCAATTCTTCTTGCATAGCAATTATCCAATCTGGATCTGAAATTGCTTCTTCATCAACTTTAGGATCTATTTGAGATAGAAAAAAAGTAAACATTGCTTCTAATTGTCTTCTAGTCCTCACACCTTGCTGTATATTACCAATAACTTGTTCAGCAGGGTGATCCCTTAACCATTGTGGATTTTGGTTAGATTGATTTTCTGGAACATCATCTTCAGTAGGGTTTGTTGTTTCTTCAACAGGGGGTTCAGCAGATCCTTGAATTGCCTCAGTTGTTGCATCAGTAGTATTACAAGCAGGGTGTTCAGCAGGGGCAGAATCAGAAACCTTTAAGTCATTAAATCTTTCCAAAACTTCAACACACTCTGGATCAGTGACTTGTTGATTCTCAGCAGGTTCTGAAGCTTCTTCTTCCATTCCAGTGAACTTAGGTTAATCAAATACAACATGTTGCACTTTCATCCTTCATTTCAAATTCAAGTTTGACTAAGCCTTCGGATGCCAGAACATTTTCTTTTTCTCACTTGTGTCCATTTCAACTTCCCTCCTAAAGGTAGAGTCGATGTTGTAACTATTTCACCTAATGCTGCCTGTTCTTTTAAGGTATGCATGTCTTCTTTTGCTGGTCAAATTTTTAAGCCTACCATGACATTCATTTTCAGTTACTTACCTCTAACCTTCTAGCAATTTATGCTAAACCAGTTTCAAGAAGAAGGTAGTCTTTGCCAACGTTCCTTCTGAACCTATTTAACCAATCAACTTTTGAGTTCCTAAACTTTTGATTTCCAATTTAGATTAATGTACCTTGTACCCTTCAGTTTTAACTCTCTTTCAGGCCATTTAGAGCCATGAACCGTCATATACACTTTATTTTGTTGACTTCTCATCTTCTGTTTTGGCGTTTCTATTACCATTTCGATACACCGGTTGAATGCCTTTTTTTTACCTTTTCATTCCCACACGAGGAATAACCTCAAGCATTTATTCCTTTGCAGTGTACTATTCCTCTCGAGTAGTGCAACCTTGAACCTTTGATTTGAATCACCAATGATCGTTCAAACTTCCTTTGAAGGTTTGAATTAATTCATTGAAATCAAACCTTATCCGAAAATTGTTATGGCTCTTTTCCTCTTGACTTAAAATCTTGTTTGATGCTTAATTATTCAAACTTTTTATATTCCCTTACAATTCCTTGAGGGAAATTTTCTATTTTCATTAAATCTTGAAATAACCTCTCTTTGACTACTGCAAACCTGGACACCTCTTAACAAGTGTTATTTATTCTAAGACCTTTTCGTGTGCTCGTTTTATCTCCATGGCTCATTCATGTTGAGACCCTTGCTCCCTTCTGATTTTAAAATTGCCTAGTCTTTTGGTGCTCGACCTTGCCCATTTACATCGCTTTTCTGTTGTGTGATGTTTCCTTTAACGTCTCCACTTTCTCAAAGCTTATATGAAAGCTTATTACCATCCTTTCAAGTTGCCTCTGAAGTCTCTGTAGACCACCATATCTTGCAAAATTTCACTCTCTCAAAAGAACTTCATCTGCAAGATAACCATTTTTTTATTTCTTCCTTGGTGGCTACCATTTGTATTATGATACAATGCCACATTCTTCATATTGGAACCACCTTCAATTTTTCCCCAACACGGAATCATCTTGTTCTGCTTTTAACCCAAGCAACCTGTCTTGTTTTCAAGCGCATTGTACCCTTCCTTGGCTTACCTGGTTGACATACCATCCTGGTACTCAACTTGTTACTTTTCAACTTCTTTTATTCTCCAAGCTAACTCCCCTGGCGTAAGAATTGGATCAGACCGTCAGAGAGAAAGGATAGCAGATGCATGTTCTCCATCCCTAAGGAGTCTCAGAAGTCTTTCAGCTGGGATCCTTACAATTCTTTAGCAAGTTCATGGTGCCATGATGGAAGTGAGATCGAAAGAATTCAAGTGTGCCAGAAGTGTGGTTTCGGCTGGGAAGATTCAGCTTTCCGGGTATAGGTCAGCAGGAGCAAGCAAAGAGTGTTGAACCAACGATTGCAAGATTCGAGGTAGTTGATGAGTTCGTGAAAGAAGCAAGACAAAGATCCAGGTGTTTCCGGTTATAAGTGAGTGGTCGGAACCAACCAGCCATTGGTCACGGGTTAGATGAAGATGGCAACCGTTGGCATCAGGATCAGCTTTGGATTCTGAATGCGGAAGATTGGGAAGGACAATGATGATTGAAAACCACGAGAGGACAATTGCAGTTCCTTTCGGAGCGACCAACAAGTACAAGAGTTGGTACAGTACTGCTGATGATCTTTCATGAAGATAGAGATAGAATAACACGAGTTTCTGGGATGAAGTGGAGCGACAACAGAATACGAAACCAGATATGATACAGCAAGTCAACGAGGAGATTGAAGTGGATCGTCGCAACCTCAAATTGGCTCAAGACAAGCAGAAGAGTTGGGAAGATGGAAGGAGAAGAAGACTGTAAGAGTTAGAAGACGAAACGTTTCGCAAAGTCCAGAGTTCAAGTACATCTCGGTTACATTCGAGTTTCGAGGAAGAAACTCCTCTTAAGGGGGAAGGAATGTAACATTCCGACTTTTCATAAAAGGGTAAAATAGTAATTGGTCATACCCACGACGACCTAATTATTATTTATCCTATTTATTTAATTAAAAAGGATTATTTAAGGGATTTAGTTATTATTTAAAATGGATTTAATTAATAACTATAAAAAGGAAATAACTCTCCAAAATAACTTATTAATTCACACGCTGGTTCTGAGAAGGAAAAAAAAAAGAGCAACGGCGATTTGAAGGAGAAGCAACGCAGAAGATGCCAGAAAAAGGGAGAACGTAAATTTCAACCGTGTGATCAATCCGTTCATCTATTCAAGATGCCGCAGGAGAGAAAAGTGATCAGCGCGATGAGACGCAACTTTGGAAAATAACATCTCTTAATTTCGTAAGTTTTCAGTTTAGCCCTAGTTTTTGGTAACCGTTGCATTCGATTCTTCAAAAATTCATGTCTTTTAATCCGTAACTCTGTTTCGCAGCCATGAGTAGTCAAAACGATCGTCTTGAAGCGTAGAATAATCTAAAAATAGTTTCATAGCAGTTAATCCAGGTAGTCTTCAGTTTACAGGCTGTTTTAGTTTCGGTTTTCTGCAAAGAAATAGGATTTTAGGGTTTCTCGTTGATCAAATAGGTTTTTAGGGTTTCTCGTTGATCAAATAGGTTTTGGGGTTGAGGATCAACAGTTGTTGCAGTTGCTTGATGTTTTGCTTTCGGTTTTGCGGGAAATTTAGGTAAGAGGCTCTTCCTAATGAGTAATTATAGTTTTATAATGATAGGTTGAGTTTTAGTGAGTTCTGGTGTTGTTTGGTGATAGAATTCATGCTAAGTTGTAATTAATGAGATTTGATATGTTTTGGTATATTTGTGTTGAGTTTTAAATTTCTATTTTTTGATTCAATAACATTAATTAAATATGAAAAAGCTTCGATTGAACTTCTGATTCGTTCAGTTAAAATACCGAATGTGCTCTTAAAGGGAGTTGAAGTTCGGATCGGTCGGAAGGGCATGAAAGGGCTTGTGCTTTGATGAACTAGAGTTCATCAATGTCGGTGTATTTGCTAGGACATGTCCGTGTCTAGTGGTCTAGGAAAGAGAGTAGTGTATGTGAGGGAGCTTACCTGAAAACACTTAGGTGGCTAGTTAACTCACAGTAATAATTACATACGTGTAGTAAAAGATAAAACGTAACTTATTCTCGGTTAGGCACTCTTTCATATTGGTGATGTGATACGTTCATAAAAGGTGAACAACGCTGCTGGCCTATAAACGGCTGAATGGCAGTGGAGGAAATTCATCGGACGTATACGCATACCGGGGAGACCCCGGAGCTAATCGGTGCTAATCATCATTAGTTAGCAAGTATATCTTCAGGCTGATGAACGCCATGCACAGTGTCCTTGAGTAATGATGTAACAAAGATAAGCTAAGCTAGAAACGTTTAGTCATGACGTGTCGATGGGCACGAAATGAACCCTAGATTGAGTCGGTCTCATAAAGATAACTTAATAATCATAATAATAATTCGTTGTATAACTTAGTTATTCTATAGCTTCTCACTTTTACTAAGTACTTTGTACTTACCTCCTTTGCATTTTATTTTGTATGCATTGTGAGATGAGAAGACGAACATGTTGACCAACTTTAGATGACGACTTTTGAAGGCTTGAAGTCTTGGCGAATCTTTTAGTTTATTTCCTTATAAAGGTTGTACTAGACTAGTTATTTCTTTTCTTAGAGTTGTTGTACTTCTACTTTTAAGACCTCGTATTGTATAAGTCTTTGGGTTTTTTGTCATTGTAATTTAACTATCCATCTTTAGTATGGTTGATTTCTATTCATAGTAGCATTTATGTTTTTACCCGAGTCTTTTTAGCTTCCGTTTGCTTTTATTTGATACGACGATTAGAGGCTTGCGTATAATATTAGATTTATTTAATGCTATACGCGCCGAACGTTTGTCTTCCGGATAAGGGCTCGGTATCCGTGAGTGGGGCGTTACATTGTGTATAGCATGCTGTATTAACTGCTTCAGTCCAATATCTTTCAGGTAGCAATGCGTCACAAATCATAGTTCTTCCTGCTTCTTTTAATGTTCTATTTCTTCTTTCAGCAACCCCATTTTTCCGAGGTGTACCAGCAGCAGCAAGTTGATGTAGTACACCATTATGTTCACAATATTCTCTTATAAATTTATTGAGAAATTCAGTACCCTTGTCTGATCTGATCTTTACTACTGTCCAACTTTTCTCATTTTGCAATCTCTTCAAAAGTTCAGGAATCTTTTGAAGTGTTTCACTTTTCTTGTTCATGAATATCACCCAAGTGTATCTTGAATAATCATCCACAACCACTAAGGTGTATTTCTTTCCTATTACACTTGTTGGTGTTACTGGTCCAAAAAGATCCATGTGCATGAGCTCCAAAACTCTTTTTGTTGATTGTTTAGTCTTTGACTTGAAGCTTGACTTTGTTTGTTTTACCTTGCTGACATGTATCATATATAGCATCCTTCTTGAATGTGATCTCAGGTAAACCAATTGCCAGTTTCTTCTTCACCAACTGATTGATATCATCAAAATTTAGATGATTCAACTTCTTATGCCATAACCAATTAAGTTCTGACTTGGTATGCACAATCAGGCATGTTTCTAGAACAGCAGTACAACAATCCACAACATACATGTTTTGTTGTCTTCTTCCAGCCAACACAACTTGATCACCTCTCTCACTAATGACAATACAAGTGTTTTTGTCAAAAGTGACCTTGTATCCCATGTCACAGAATTGTCCAGTGCTCAGTAGGTTGTAGTCCAGTCCTTCCACATATGCAACATTCCTGATTGTTAATCCATTTCTCACAAGTGTGTCATATCCTCTTGTGTATCCAGGTGTATTTTTGTTGCCAAAGTTCACTCTTGGACCATCCTTTGTCACAAAACTTGACAAACAGTGCTTATTCTTTGTCATATGTCTGGAACATCCACTGTCAAAGTACCATACACCCTACAAAACAAAGTTAATGCATTTTAGGTACCCAAACCTGTTTGGGTCCATAATGGTCAGTGGTAAGCATGACCCTTGGTAAGTTTCCATAAGGTCTTCTTTGAAAGGTATCATACTTTGGTTCATACATGTATTCTACACATCCATAAGGTCTAACAATTGGTTGTGTAGGATTCACATATGCTTTCTGGCCTTTTGGAATATAATGCTGTTTAAAGTGATTTCTTTTGTTAGAAGCACTAAGATAACCATAGGTTTGCTGTCTGTTATGAACAGCCCTGTAATATGGAGTCTGCTGAGGTCCCTGCTGAGGCCTTGTATAAGTCCTCTGCTGAGCCCTTTGCTGATTCCATTGCTTAGGTTTTACCCTAGAAGCATGGTTATATCTGTTGTTTCTAGCAGTAGGTGCAGGAATATTCCAATCATCTTCAGTAGGGAACAATCTTCCTTTCCCCCTGAGATAAGTATCCCTTGAATGATTAGCATTTTTGGGTTTAGGATTCTTATCCTTGGAATATTTCTGGTTTTTCCCTTTTTGTGGTCCAGCAGACTTGGTAGCAGGTCTGCTGTCAGCAGGCCTAGAAGGCACAGCAGTCCTATTTTTAGATTTATTCTTATTATTAGAAGCTGTTGACTTCCTTGACTTCTGACTTTTCTTCCTTGAAGCTTTCTCAGTAGGCTTTGCTGCCTCAGAAACCCTTTTGGGAGTTGGATCTTATGCAGGCACAAACTTAGGACCAATTCTGGTACTAGGTTCAGTGACCTTACTGGATCCACTCTTATTGGATTGTTGAGTTCCAAATCCAAGCACTGTTCTATCACCATAAGGCTTTCCAGATTTGAATGCAGTGGAAGAACAAGATGGTTCAGCAGACTCAGCAGCTACTGAATGTTCAGCAGGCTTATGCTAATTCTGTCTGACTTCTTTTTCCTTTTCTTTGAGAATTCTTAATTCAGCATTTAATCTTTCAACTTCTGATTGAAGAGCTTCTTTTCAGCCTTCACAATCTCATAACCAGATTGTATTATCCTCGGTAGATTAAGGATGGCATCCAAAGTTTCTTCATTGTCAGAATTTTTAGGATTTGAACCACAAGTTTATTCACAATCACTTCCAGCAGGAGTGTTTATAGATACAGAATTGTATACCTCCTCTGTCTCATCCATATTAGCCATTAAAGCATAATCTTCCATATCAGCAACAAGGTTTAGTATCATCAGATTCATTTCCCTTTTCTGATTCTACTTCATATCCTGATTCATCTTGGGCAACCATAGCCTTCTTGTCATGTCTTCTTTGTTGACTTTTGGTCTTCAGTAGGTCTGGACAGTCAGGTCTGAAGTGTCCAAGCTTCTTGCAATTGAAGCAAAGATAATCAGGTTCCTTTTTTTTGTTTTAGTTCAGGAACAATCAGGTTTGAAGTGTCCTGGTTTCTTGCAATGATAACACAAGTAATCATTATATTTCTTTGATTCATCCTTCTTCTTTTCACTGAATTTCTTTGTGAAATTCCTTGGAGAACCCTTTCCAGTTTTCATCATTCTGATTTTCTTGCTCAGTAGGGCAATCTACTCTTGCATCTCATCCAGTAGATCATCTTGAGCTCCTGATGATTCTTCTTGATGTGAAGTAGCCAATGCAGTGGTCTTTGGCTCTTCTTTTTCAGTTTCAGGCACAAGCTTTTTGCTAAATTCATAGGCCTTAAGATCTGAAAACAGTTTGAAGGTGTCTTCTTCATGCAAACTCCTCATTTCTTCTATGGCAGTCACCTTCATCTCCCAAACTTCGGTTGCAGGTAATGCTTCCAAGATTTTTGAGTTGATTTCTTCCTATGAATGCTTCATACTCAGTAGGGTGAGTTCATCCATGATTGCATTGAATCTTGATTCCATTTGCTCAATGGTCTCATTTGGTTTCATCTTAAACTCCTGGAACTTCTTCTTTGCCACACTGATTTTGTTCTTCTTGATTGCATCAGTGCCTTCACAGATTAACTGCAACTTGTCCCATAGTTCTTTTGCAGTCTTGCAATCTTTCACCTTCATATACTTATTGCTATCAAAAGTTCTATATATGATATCAATAGCAATATTGTTGAGATTTGCTCTTTTTCTATCTTCAGTAGTCCATTCCCTTTTTGGTTTTGGAATGTACTGGTGTCTCATCTCCCACTATTACTGACTTGGTAATCTCCAGTGGTCCATCAGTCAGCACATCCATCATTTCATCATGTGTTGCAGCTAGATAAGCATGCATACGACGTTTATACTCATCAAAACGATCTAAAGAACACATCAACATGGTTCTAGCATACTGGTTGTTATCCATGATGCAAAGCATTGAAATCAGTAACTTTGAAAAAGTTTTCAAAGTATTTTCACAAGCACAACAAGTAGGATTACTTCAGAACAGAAGCACTGCTCCGATACCAATTGTTGGTCCCTCGAAAAGGCTTTGGTTAAGTTTAGAGGGGAGTGAATAAACTTCACACTTAAAACTTTTGGAGTTAACAAATTCAACAACTTCAGCAGCCTGCTGATACTTCAGTAGTCTGCTGACACTCAGTAGTCTGCTGACTGTTGAGTTTAATGAATTTGTGCAGCGAAAATATATCAAAAATTAAGCCTTATTACTTGTTATTAAATATGAACCAAGTATTAGATACTTAGTAGTGTATGTGTGTGAATTCGGTTGCTAGATTCAGTAGATTGATGTCTTGGATAAACTAAATGCATAATATAAATGCAGAAAGTAAGTAGGCAGATTTTATAGTGGTTCCAGGTGGTGTAATCCAGTCAGTCCACTCTTCTCCTGTGATGTTGGAGGTAATTCACTAGAGATCTTTGATGTAGCTGTTACAAAAATCCCTAAGTTGCTTGTCCTTCACCAATAACTATGGCTTCACAAACTGAACACTTGGAACAGGTAGGATTGCTGCTCCAAAGTCTTCCACTGGTCCTTGAAGGGTAGGATTGCCTCTTCACCAGCTCCACCACAAACAACAGTCTTTCACACCCAAAGATGCTTCACTGTCCTCAGTAAATTTCTTGTAAAAGAAAGATTGAATCAAGTAAGTGATTCAGCTTTCAGCAGCTTGATCAGAATGATATGATCAGCAGCTTGATGTCTTCAAGTGTGTAAACTTGATGCAGCTTGAATGCAGATTACACTTGAAGAATTTTTCTGGATCAGTAGATTAAAGCTCAGTAGGGTCAGCAGGGTGTTTTTCTTGATCAGAATTTGAAGCTCAGGATTATCTGTATTTTTTTTTCTTAATGTTCATCACTTGTATCTGAATTAGGAGTCCTCTATTTATAGGTAGGAATCCTTGTGACTTATGTTGAAATTCAAACATAGCCGTTTCAGATTTGTCTCCATCTTGACTTGCTTTTTCTGACTGTTCCTAGGACTGACACTGTCAGATTCCTTTTTGACAGTTTACAGTATGCCCACCCTTTGACTTGTATGCATTGGATAAAGGTCTGAATCATCCCAATGTTCATTTGATCTTAACCATTGATTTGTTTGATAAAATCAGAGGTTGTTAGATGTCCCTTTCTTTGTAATCTTCCAATGTAGCCTTTGAATAATCGAAATATGTGTCCAGCAGGTTCCTTAGAACATAAGTCTACTGATATACACATCAGTAAGCTTATCCTTATTATGCTGTGTTTAAAAACACTTCAGCTTACTGTCTTTTATCTAACTTTTATTTATGAAGTTAGATTACACGTTTTTGCATATGACTAAGTTCCAATCACCACTTAACTTGTGGAACTTAGACCTTGTACACAATGTATATGTAATCAGTTTAGGTCATCACAGACTTCCCTAAATTCTGATTCCATATCCTTGAATTTAATTACTAAGTTTGATCCCTTAGCCTTCAATAACTGAGTTTGAGCCCTCAGCCTTCAGTCTTCAGCAGGTTCCTGATCAGTCTACTGACTCAGCTACCCTACTGATCTAGACTAGTCTGCTGATATAAGTCAGCTGACCTTTTACAGTGCTTGTTTGATCAAACCTATACAAAATTAAACTCTAATAAACCTATACATTTGATCTAGACATCTTTTTGCCTTTGCTCTATAATAGCTAGTCTGGCACTCATCACTAAAACTTAAAAATAAGTCCAACAGATATAATCATTACATACGGATAAATCCTCCATAGACTGTTCACTTCGATTCAGGATATTTCCGTAAACCCTTCTCGAAACATATTATCCTTATTTACCATTAACCCCCTAGTGATCAATTAGTTCATATCCAATATAATATGAACTTGGCCAATCGATCAGTTTCTAGGGTCAACAAATAAAGGAACTATCTGTCTACTTCCCGAGGGAAGGAATGGATTCCATATCTGTGATAACACAGACTACTCACTCATCCTAGAATAGAGCCAACGAGAAGTGTTGAACCACATACTGCGAAGTGATCCATACTAACACATCAAACCCTACCCTAGTCTGAGCAGTTGTCTGTGATCACCACAGGATTGAGATTAATCCATAGATGATCATCTTGTGATTAGATAAGACTTCTTGATTACGGAATTATATCGAGAACTCAAATCAAATCGATCTAGCCCTATATGATTATCATCATATATAAATGCCCTATTAGGTACCATATTACCGACAGTCCGGATAAGACTGTCACACCTAAAGTGTTCTGGGCGCATCATTAGCAAATTAATCTAGAGAACCGTACTCAGATTAATAAACACTACGGACTAAGTTAATTTTAAGCATATTTCACAAACTCAATCCTCGTGTGTATAGCCATACACTGAGTTATGTGATTACATAATCAATATACTTAGGGTTTTCTGTAGTATATTAATACTGGCAATAAATGCGAATAAATAAGATGAAACAAATTCTATCATTTACTTAAATAAAACAATTACAAATTGTCTTTCGGGCATAAAACCTACCAGGTTCTACTGCTGTTTGTCTGAGTAATTTGTTGATAACCGTGTTTGGTTTGGGTTAGGAATCGATTAAGTGTAGAAAATCACGTTTTAGGGTTTTTCGACGCTGAATGCGCACGCATTGGCCCCAGTTTTGTGATAATTGTGTTTTAAGCTATGTAATACATTCTAATTGTTATCCTTTGGTCTAGTAACATTAATTAAACTTGAACAAGCCTCGATTGAGTTTCTGATGCGTTTGGTTCTGGCACCGGACGTACTCTTAAAGGGAGTTGAAGTTCGGGACCGTCGGAAATGCATGAAAGGGCTTATGCTTTGATGAACTAGGGTTCATCAATGTCTGTGTTATTGCTAGGCCTTGTCCGTGTCTAGGGTTTAAGTAAGAGAGTAGGAGATGTGAGGGAACTTACCTGAAAACACTTAGGTGGCTAGCTAACAATCAATAATAAACGTACTTGTGTAGCTAAAAAATTAAACATCAATCCATTCTGGGTAAGGCACAAGTCATTCTAAAAATACGTTCATAGCATTTAAATCAGGTAATATTCAGTTTTACGCACTTTTTCAATTCGGGATTTTCAAGAAAGATAGGATATTTGGGTTTACTTGTTGTTTAATTAGGTTATAAGTTAAACGCTTAGAAGTTCAGTGTTTTCTTGAAGGTTTTGGATCGGTTTTGCTGGAAATTAAGGTAAGAGGTGTGTAATTATAGTTTATAATGATAGGTTGAGTTTCGGTGAGTTTTGGTGTTGGTTGGGGATAGAATTCCTGCTAAGTTGTAATTATTGAGATGTGATACTTATGATATATTTGTGTTGAGTTCTACTGCTGATATTCTGAGTAATTTGTTGATAAACGTGTTTGGTTTGGGTTAGGAATTGATTAAGTGTAGAAAATCAATGTCTGTGTAATTGCTAGGCCTTGTCCGTGTCTAGGGGTTTAAGTAAGAGAGTAGGAGATGTGAGGGAACTTACTTGAAAACACTTAGGTGGCTAGCTAAATATCAACAATAAACGGACTTGTGTAGCTAAAAGATTAAACATCAATCTATTCTTGGTAAGGCACAAGTCTATATCGCGAAGTGTGGGTGTTCTGAAAATGAATAACTCTGTAAGTCTTTGGACCCTACGTACGGAGGAACACCACCCCGTAAGTCCGAGACACTACGTATGAAGGGACTTCGCCGAACATGTACATTATCGGAGTCTACCAGCCTAAGCTTCCGTGGTTATTGGTGTGATCCACCAATATGTTGCACCTAGCTACTTCGTGGTGAGTAACACCATGCATAGTGCCCTTGAGTGCTGATGTAACAGAGATAAGCTAAGCTAGAAACGTATAGTCATGACATGTTGATGGACATGGAATGAACCGTAGATTGAGTCGATCTCTCATAAAGACAACATAATGATAATAAAAAGAACCTTTTGTTGTAGAACTTAGTTATTCATTAGCTTCTCATTTTTACTAAGTACTTTCTACTTACCTTCTTTGTATTTTTTTTGTATGCATTGTGGGTGAGAAGACGAATATATTGACCAAGACTAGTCGACGGCTTGATGACGTTGATGCCTTGAAGATGCTTTTAGTTTATTTTCCTTGTAAAGGTTGTATTAGATTAGTTGTATTCTTTTTCCTAGACTTGTTCTACCTTCTTTTAGCCTTTTGTAACTTTTGGAAATTCGTACTTTGTAAGGATCCGTTGTTGTAAGTCACCTATTTCTATCTTTAGTATGGATGTATCTATTCTTAGTAGCATTTATGTTTTTACCCGAGCCTTTTTAGCTTCCGTTTGTTTTTATTTGATACGACGATGTAGAGGCTTGCGTATAATATTAGATTTATTTAATGCTATATGCGCCAAACGTTATTTTCCGGATAAGAACTCGGTATCCGGGAGCGGGTCGTTACAATCTGGGACCATCTCCGCCGACCTGCTTGTTTGGCGGTGGGAATTGCGTCCACGTATAGGTAGTATATACGGATCTATAAATGTGGGAGAAAAAGATTTTTTTTTTACAAAGCCAAGCTGTCAAGTATTCCTCTTATTATTATTAGTCTAAAAAGAATAAAGAAACGGAAAAAATTCTCAGAGCGTGTGTGAGGAACGCAGGTCCCTCTTTTCACCTATTGGACTCACGTGGCCACCTAATTGCCTTTCCCCCTTCTCACTTATTAGTAGACTAGTGTAGCAAGGTATGTCGTGCAAGGCACGACATACCCCGTACAGTTGGATACCGTACAGTAGTAGTGCAATAGTAACCCTAAATACATAATAAAACCATACCATAAATACATAATAAAACCATGAGTGCCAAGGATGGGTTACAATAGAAGCAAACTATTACATCCAAAATGATAAAGTTTCCCGAAAAAAGCTTAGAGAGAAGTACAACTATTTTACAAAGAACAAAAATGCATGGTTAGATATTAGCTAAAACCATTAATCGTCAATAGAATAACGACTAATGGCTATAATATGTAAATGCTTTGATTACTTAGAACTACGGGAACTTAATATATACCATAGAGGATGCTTGGTATGGCACAAAAGCACAACACAATGTTTTTCTCTTCTGAATAATTTGAACAAAAAGGGCAGCAAAACAAAAAGGGCGACGTGGGTTGATGGCTGAATAATTTGAACACACTTCTTATTTGAACACACTTTTTATTATTGAGGACAGTTGTCACTCCCAGGTAGCAACTTATTTTGGTGCTGCAAAACAAAAAGGACGACGTGGGTTGATGGCTGAATAATTTGAACACAATTCTTATTAGTAGTAGGATATTGTTTTTATTTAATAATAATTTTAATTCCTTGTTAGGGACACGTTGTTAGGTGTTGTGCCCGAAAGACAATTTCTGTAATTGTTTTTAATAATGGATGACAAAATTTATCTCACCTTAGTTACTTGCTTTGTGCTTGTAAAGTAATACACTGCTGCAAACCCTAAGTATATCTGTATGTAACCACTTAACTCAGTGTATGGTTTACACGTGAGGATTGATTTAATGGAGATATGCTTAAACTGTTAGTCCGTGGAGAACTTAATCAGAGTTTATGGTCTCTTGATTAAAACACCAATAATGCGCCCAGAACACCTTAGGGTGTGATAGTCTTATCCGGACTGTCGGTAGAGGGTACCTACGTTGGGCATTTATATATGATGGCATTCATATAGGACTTGACCGATTTAATCTGAATTTCTCGATATAATTCCGTAATCGAGGAATCTTATTAAATCATTAGATGATCATATATGGATCAACCTTAATCCTGAGGTGATCACAGGGTGCTGCTTGTCCCGGGGTAGTGTTTGATGTGTTAGTTACGGTTCACTTAAATATGTGTTCCAAGCCACTTCTCATTGGCACTATCTCCAGATGAGTGAGTAGTTCTGATTTTCACAGACATGGAATCCATTCCTTCCTGCGGGAAGTAGAAAGACAGTCCTCTTATTTGTTAGCCCTAAGAAAATGATCGATGGGCCCAGTTCATGTTAGACTAATTAGCTACTAGTCAGATATGTGAACTAATTGATCACTAGGGGGTTAATGGTAAATAAAGATAAGATATTCTAAGTCGGGTTCACGGAGACTTCCCACTCAGAATGGACAGTCTATGGAGGGTTAATCCGTATGTAGTGATTATATCAATGGACGCTTATTCACTCTATGGGTTGAGTATAAGTATACATATATAATCGGTAGAGTTCAGTTTCGGGTTTATGGTGGCGTAATCCCGGAATAAATAATTAATGTACTTATTCTGTTCGATGAATAATTAATTATTGGAGCTACTGGTTATAGGTCCATGGTCCCCGATGTGGCTTCTGTAATTCGGACTAATAATCTTGTTATTTGGGCCTCAGTGATAATTAATTGGATGGCTAATTAATTGATATGCATGGATATTATTTAGTTGGGCTAAATAATATAATATACATAAAGACATTTTATGTGGGCTTAGTAACCCTAATATGTGGCGCCAATATGGATGTTATTTAATTAGAGAGAAATTAGTTTTCTTGGATAATTATTTGACATGTGATTTATCTTTTATTTGTTAAATGATAATTCATGGAATATTAGATAATAATATGATTTATCCTAATTTGTTTGGGATAATCATTTTATTTATCTTTTATTTGGAATAAAGGATTAATGGAATAATTATCTCTTAATTATTTAATCATTGGAGGACAAGGTTTACTCTCCTATATAAAGAGAGTTCTCCCAAGCTTTTTGTATTGGAATATTTCGACCACACACCAAAAAGAGAGAAAAAAATTAGTTTTCTTGTCTTGGGTTTTAGAAGAGAAGAAAAACTCCAAGTTTTTCTTGGTGTTGCATATCGAGGAGGTTCGTGTATCAAGAAGGGTGTCCACCAACCGCCGTTTGGAGAACACATTGGAAGATCTTGGCTTCTCTTCCTAATATTGGTAACATGATCTTAATCCCCTTGTAGTAGTTTAAGTCCTTTAATTATGTATTGTGATGTATAGATCGTGATCCATCCGCTGCGCGTAGATCTAACTCGTTTAGATCTAAGAACATGCATCCTTCATGTGGTATCGGAGCCAGGTTCCACGATTTATATAGTCATAATCATAATTAAACGATTTAAAGGAGTGGAATTGCATGTAGGTAAATTTTATTTATTGTTTTATGCATTGATAATGATTAATTGCTATGGTTGAAGAGATGGATTGGGGGTTGGCACTGTTTACCCGTTAGATCTATTGTAAACTCATATAAACGAAGAAAATTCGTTCATATGAGTATAGGAAATTATGTAATTTATTTGTTGTTGCAATTTTAATTTCCTGAAAGTAGATCTGTTTAGTAGCTGTTTAGTGTTTTCATTTTTACCGTTGATCGAGCCGTTGAAACGACGATCCCTCCGGTCAGAATCAAGATTAAAAGTTGAAGAACAATCCATCCAAATTTGGGGTCGATCGGAGTCCGTCTCAATATCCGGTCGTTACAATGAAGTGGCTGCTGTAACAGAAAAACGCAGGATTCACAGAAACCCTAGCTGTGACTTCTTCGAATTTCTGGAAGAGTTTGGACCGTTGAAACGTAAAGCCGACCGTTCAGATAGATAAACGTGGACTCATTGACGAGGCATAAAAATTTCAGGTTGATCGGGTTTCATCTATATTCGCGATCGGCCTTGGGAAGTCACTGATGTGCTGCTGCAAGAGACAGATTCAGCAGCAAGTTGGGCGGCTCACTAGAGAAAATTGACAAGTCAAAACTACGATCCAACCGTCCATATTCAAGCCCGAGGAGTGAAGAACAGATCTGGAAAGTTTCGTTGTGATCCGAGTTTGTTTAGTTTTCTGATCATCGAAGAGTTTGAACAGCTACAGATTTTGTTAGAAAATAGTAAACCCTAATTAGGGTTTTGGTTATTTATTTTCAAATAGATTAGATACGGGGGTGTCAACGGTCCATCTCGGTGTTTATTTTCCGCACTAGAATACATGTTTAGATTGTATGTGTAGAACCGGAAAATTGCCATGACATGCATCATATCATGAATTCCACTCCATATGCATACATGTAGAAATTAATTCGAGGAATTAGTTAGGCATGTATAAAACACGCAATTAGTTTTAATTAATTGTTTGATATTAATTAGAAACTAATTAGGGTAAAAAACGAGGAATACGGGTTTTTTCAATCGTCGAGGTTGGGTGATGGATTCTCGGTGAATCCCACTCTGCGAAAGCATAGGGAGTAAAATCCCGAAACCTCGTGGTTAAGGTGTTGGATTCTCGGTGAATTCCACCTTACCTAGACGAGATTACGTTTTTGTTCCGTAGTGTCTACGTGAAAGTTTGGTGTTTAAGGATTGGATAATCACGGGCATACATGGTTCGAAAGTGGTTTAACCACGGTTGGGTGGTCAACAGTAGCTACGGCTTGATCGACTTCACCCTCCACGTGTGGCGTTTGCACGGGGGTCTGGCAAGGCTGAGCCATCCGAAAGAGCCACTACGGCTCAACGGTACTCCCCGAGTCTTGACCCGTCCAACGGCCACATATGTTCCAACGAATAGGTCGGGTGGGCTACCCCACTTAACCGACAACATACGGGCCTATGATTTATTGTTCCTTAATCTAACATCAAGTCCAAAAACGTGATCAGTAAACCCACCACATTTTTTCAAAATATTGAGTGGGAGCGGGAGAGGCGACAGCCGACCCCACGGCCTCTACTGTTGACACAAGCAACGTGAGAGAATGGTGACGCCTCGTGCCGGCCTGGGACCGGCCTCCCTAAGGAAGGCCTTCACCGCTATCAAAATTCAAGGCTTGGTCTCCGAAAGGATAGGATTTTGGGTACTCGTCAGGTCACTGACCGACCCTAAGGCGGCACACTCGGGGTCTACCTAAAAATCTGAGACAGTAGGTCACACTCATAAAAGGTATTTTTGGTAGTACCTTGGCTGAAAGGAAAGGTGATTGACGATCACAAATGAGATGTTTGATTCTCAATTTGATCTTCAATATTAATCGAAACCTCATTGACCTACCTAAGGCGGCACTGAGGTATTAGATTAAATCCTTGGAACGGTAGGATAGACTTTAAGTACATAGTTTATGTTCCTAAAATTTATTAGTAGTGTATGATTTGGATTTATTTTCTGTCAATTTTATTTACAACTGTTATATATATCTCTCTAAGGTGCTAGACTGCTAGTGTAAAATTGACTAGTAATGACTTCGTTAAAAAGTGGCAAGTAACTAGAACGTTGTACTTATTGATATTACATGCGATTAATTTTTCGGAAGAGATATTTCTCTTGAGCCTTCAAGACTTAAGTGACGTAAACAAGTATGTCACTGCTGTCACTCGTGTTGAACGAGAGACAACCATAGTTAGTTTGAAAGATGATTGGGACGACAAAATTCTTCTAGTGAATTTTAATTGTGTAGTGTCTACACGAGAAATTTTCTAATAGAAAAATTGGAGAATCATAAATTTAAGTGTCGCTAGTTAGACGGTATTTGGAACCGATAAACTAGTGGGAGCTTTTATCTTATGTTTTTCTAATTTATTAGAAAATTAGTCCCACTGGGTAACGCTTTCATTAGACATCCCACAGTTCACGAGTAGTGTCTACTCAAATGAACTGCTAGTTCAAGACTATTTCCTTTTAAGGAAAGTTAAGAATGGGAATGAATGTCTATAAGTGTTAATCATCTCAACTAAAGTTTTGAGGCTAAACCGAAACATTAAATAAAGAAATTATAGGATAAGGAAAGTGATTTCGGATCACTAACCAATGAATCCTTAGCGACTTTCTTAACCGAGTAACTTGACTCGGTAGCTTAGTTCTTTGGAAGAACAAGGAAGATTTGCATTAATGATTAATAGAGTAACAACGGGCAGTAATTTCAGCTAGATAGTGGGAGTGGTATGAGGAAATGAATTTTTGATTCGATCCTTGAATATCACGGAAAAATTTATTTTTCTGTTTTCAGATTCGTTGGAACAAATGGATTCACTTTCAACTCGATATATTGTTGCCTCATAGAAAGTGAATTTGACAT
Source organism: Gentiana dahurica var. dahurica (assembly GCA_024500145.1). NCBI lineage: Eukaryota > Viridiplantae > Streptophyta > Magnoliopsida > Gentianales > Gentianaceae > Gentiana > Gentiana dahurica. Next base: position 57,321,388 of record CM044901.1, read on the forward strand.
TTGTAGTACGAATCCGACACTCGGACTTTTGTTTGATAAAGTCATAACCACTAAGAAATGCTGAAAAGGTATATGTAACACGTCTTAAACTATTATAGGCAAATGGTTTCCGTATTAAGATAAACGATTCTTCATAATCTATTAATTAGTGCATATATCCTAGAGATAAGACCTAACGACTGGCTAAGGGTGATTCCTATCTCCCAGTCTCGGAACACTGTCTCAAAGGAACAATGACTAAGCTTCCTTTCTATTAGGAAAGGGTAATAGATCTGAAGAAGTAACGTAGCTTGTTCACAATGACCTTCGGGGTCTAGTGAAAGATACAAGCTAATGGGAGCTTTTGAGTGGTGACATTTTGTCTGATAACTACTCGAAACACGATTTACTTTATCGAAAGAATACGAGGAGGAGTCTCTGATTTTAACAGAGAATAGAGTATTCCATGCTCAGAAATAGGCTGTCGCATAGTGTTGGGACTGATGCTCGGCCTGCCTCCTAGTGGAATGATTCTCACTGAGGAAGAAACCATAAAATTGCCCTATATAGTTACTGATGTGCTACAATACACTGCTAAACTCGATTAAGATAATTGGTTGCAAAATAACGGTTAACAATAGTATGTAAACCGAGAAGTCTACCTAGAAGATGCTAGTGAATTTATGGATAAGGAGTGAATTCGGTTCACACCACATCCGTAAATGTAAGCATTTAGCACTTAATGCTTAGAGGTAGGACTGGAGATTTTGCGCATACGTTCAGAATATAACTATTCGTGAAATATCTTAATGTGATGAGTGAAGGTTGGTTATAAGATTCTTGAGATCAGAAAGTGACGGTTGAACTGTCATAAAGATTCTGATAGAATCCATAAGTAGCAGCCTTAAACCTTGGAGTCGGTTACCCAAAGGTAGTTACTATCTGATTTAATCAGACCACGTTGAACATCAGTTGTTGGTGATTACACTGATAAATACTACTAGATCAGAATATCAATGCACCCAAAACACAGTGGGAGTATGGTTTAACCGTTGACCCATTGTAGTTTTGTGGTTTTGTGGACTTTATAGTCTGCTGGGGTGATTGATAACCTATGGCTCTTAGTGGGCTGTATAGGATTCTGATCATAGAGGTTGGTTTGAAAGCCTTAACCCTATGAATGGAGTTTTGATACTCCAGTTCTGTTCAGCCTCTTGTAGAACCACCTGAGTGTCTCAGGCCTAGTGGGAGCAATTGGATCTACACGGAAAAGAGTTGAATGAATAGGAAAGTTTAAACTTTCAGCGCAAAGCTGAGTGGTGTAGGGGTGATTCCCTGACAAGTAGAGAGTTAACCAGACCTTGAACTCACTCACCACTCAGTCTTGCAAGATTTTGTTAGAAAGCAGAAAATAGGGGTGATTCCCTGAGACTTTCTTGCCGAAAAAAATGGAGTCTGGATTCATTCGGAACAGAAGGGTCTTGGTTAGAACAAATGGCAGGATGACTGCCAGGGCTTATATCCTTTGTGGATTTAAGAGAAACTCTCGGTCATTTAAAGTCACATGTTTTAAAATATGTGGACTTGACCAGAATATGGATAAGTCTTTCGTAGACTGGATATCAATATTGGTAAAGTAGTAGTATTAGTGTTCATGAATGATAACACTGAAACGGTTGGAAACAACATGTGTGTGCTATATGAAGTCGGAAACTGACAGGCCAAGATTCTCTGGATGAGAGAATTGGACTATATTCTAAGAATCTGATTCGGTCAGATTCACGAGAATGAGTCATTGACTATCCCACCTATCTTATTGAATAAGATGATTATGCATATATGTATGCAACATTCATCAAGAGTAGTCGTACCCTAACTCTCAGGAATGATTCTCTAAATCTTCGGATAAAGAGAAAATGGGATAGAGTCTCTCTTGGATAATGGCAAGTCAGGTTATCACAAGTCAATAGTAATAGAATCTTGGATTCGAGCAATAAGTAGCGGTTTAGTACATCCTCAAGTATCTTTAGATAACGAGGAATCATATGCTTGTATATTCATGTGCAAACTTGAATATGGTTGACTACACTGATTCTGACTTGTAGTCAGATTAAGGATGATCATTAAGTCGATCTCGGGCTCAGTGTTTACTCATAGTGCTTAGAATTATCTTTTTGGTCTGGGAGTAATTCCAGGTCTGATAAGCCGATATCACTTCATTGTGAAAATAGTGAAGAGATAGCTTAGAAGAATCTTCTCAGTCACAAGAATTCGAAAGCATATTGAGAGAGAGTACCGCCTGATTGGAAGGACCGGCAACGTTTCAATCCTCAAGATCGTCTCGAGTCGACAACCTAACTAATCAGTGTACCAAGTCGAGTGCTTGGAGGGTACGGCATTGATGGATATGTCTCATCTGCTTTTAGAGTAAGTGGGAGAGTGTTGTGAATAAGATGAGAAAGGGTGTGCTCTAAAAACAATCATTGCTTGTCATTTCGTGCAAGTGGGAGATTGTTAGGTGTAGTGCCAGAAAGACAATTTGTGTAATTGTTTTTAATAATGGATGACAAAATTTATCTCACCTTAATTACTTGCTTTGTGCTTGTAAAGTAATACACTGCTGCAAACCCTAAGTATATCTGTATGTAACCACTTAACTCAGTGTATGGTTTACACGTGAGGATTGAGTTAGTGGAGATATGCTTAAACTGTTAGTCCGTGGTGAACTTAATCAGAGTTTAGGGTCTCTTGATTAAAACACCAATAATGCACCCAGAACACCTTAGGGTGTGATAGTCTTATCCGGACTTTCGGTAGAGGGTACCTACGTGGGGCAGTTATATATGATGGCATTCATATAGGACTGGACCGATTTAATCTGAATTTCTCGATATAATTCCGTAATCGATGAATCTTATTAAATCATTAGATGATCAAATATGGATCAACCTTAATCCTGAGGTGATCACAGGGTGCTGCTTGTCCCGGGGTAGTGTTTGATGTGTTAGTTACGGTTCACTTAAATATGTGTTCCAAGCCACTTCTCATTGGCACTATCTCCAGATGAGTGAGTAGTTCTGATTTTCACAGACATGGAATCCATTCCTTCCTGCGGGTAGTAGAGAGACAGTCCCCTTATTTGTTAGCCCTAAGAAAATGATCGATGGGCCCAGTTCATGTTAGACTAATTAGCTACTAGTCAGATATGTGAACTAATTGATCACTAGGGGGTTAATGGTAAATAAGGATAAGATATTATGAGTCGGGTTCACGGAGACTTCCCACTCAGAATGGACAGTCTATGGAGGGTTAATCCGTATGTAGTGATTATATCAATGGACGCTTATTCACTCTATGGGTTGAGTATAAGTATACATCTATAATCGGTAGAGTTCAGTTTCGGGTTTATGGTGGCGTAATCCTGGAATTAATAATTAATGTACTTATTCTGTTCGATGAATAATTAATTATTGGAGCTACTGGTTATAGGTTCATGGTCCCCGATGTGGCTTCTGTAATTCGGACTAATAATCTTGTTATTTGGGCCTCAGTGATAATTAATTGGATGGGCTAATTAATTGATATGCATGGATATTATTTAGTTGGGCTAAATAATATAATACACATAAAAGACATTTTATGTGGGCTTAGTAACCCTAATATGTGGCGCCAATATGGATGTTATTTAATTAGAGAGAAATTAGTTTTCTTGGATAATTATTTGACATGTGATTTATCTTTTATTTGTTAAATGATAATTCATGGAATATTAGATAATAATATGATTTATCCTAATTTGTTTGGGATAATCATTTTATTTATCTTTTATTTGGAATAAAGGATTAATGGAATAATTATCTCTTAATTATTTAATCCTTGGAGGACAAGGTTTACTCTCCTATATAAAGAGAGTTCTCCCAAGCCTTTTGTATTGGAAAATTTCGACCACACACCAAAAAGAGAGAAAAAAATTAATTTTCTTGTCTTGGGTTTTAGAAGAAGAAAAACTCTAAGTTTTTCTTGGTTTTGCATATCGAGGAGGTTCGTGTATCAAGAAGGGTGTCCACCAACCGCCGTTTGGAGAACACATTGGAAGATCTTGGCTTCTCTTCCTAATATTGGTAACATGATCTTAACCCCCTTGTAGTAGTTTAAGTCCTTTAATTATGTATTGTGATGTATAGATCATGATCCATCCGCTGCGCGTAGATCTAACTCGTTTAGATCTAAGAACCTGCATCCTTCACACGTGGCAGGCCAATTTTCAGCCAAAAAGACCGACGTGGCCTATCCTCCTTAACTTCCCCTTTCCTTTTTATATTTAGGTTTTTAGGTTGATGATATACTACATCCATGACATAAAAGTGTCTATTTTAAAAAGCAACATGTAATTTAATTTTTTATCCAAATATACTCTAAATATAATATTTATTGTTGTACGTTAATTTCATATTCCAATACAAGTAATAGTAGTACTACGTGATCCGATTAATTCAAAGACCGAATCGAACCAAAAAATGTACGATATGGTAGGTTTTGATTTCATATTTTTGTTGTGAAAATAGTTAAAACCAAAGTAAAAGGAACCGTGAACACCCCGTAACAAAGACATACCGAACTAAACCGTGTATGATATGGTTGTTTTTTATTTCATATTTTTGTTTTGAAAATAATTAAAACTGAGGTAAACCGAACCGTGAACACACCTAAACAAATACAATATAGGAGAAGCCAAGGTAAATAAAAAAAGAAAAAAATTATCCATTACATAAAAAGTGGCTACATATGAAAAAGATTTGTCCCGTAAAAAGTGTCTATTTCAAAAAACAACACGTAATTTAATGTTCTTTTACAAATATACTCCGATCATAACATTTATTGTTGTATGTTAATTTCACATTCCAATACAAGCATTAGTAATACTACGTGGTCCGATTAATTCGAAAACCAAACCGAACTAAACATTGTATGATATGGTTGGTTTTGATTTCATATTTTTGCTGTTAAAATAGTTAAGACCGAAGTAAACCGAATCGTGAACACCCCGTAACAACGACAAACCGAACTAAACCGTGTATGATATGTTTGGTTTTGATTACATATTTTTGTTTTGAAAATAGTTAAGACCGAAGTAAACCGAACCGTAAACACACCTAAACAAATACAATATAGGAGAACCGTGAACACACCTAAACAAATACAATATAAGAGAAGCAAAGTTTTTATTAAAAAAAAAAAAAGATGGACACGTGGCAAGTAGGGGCATTGTGCAAACTTTGCACACCACAAAAGAAAAGGGGGGGACGTGGCTCATTGAGAGAGCTTCTTGCTCTTTCATTTTATAGATAGGTAGATATAACGAAACGAGAAAATCGAACCGTAAACACACCTAAACAAATACAATATAGGAGAACCGTGAACACACCTGAACAAATACAATATAAGAGAAGGAAAGTTAAAAAATAAAAAATAAAAAAAACACCACAAAGATGGACACGCGACAAGTATAGGTAGATATAACGAAACGAGATAACCGAAATCACGAAGAAAAAAAAAATTAGGTGCCACGTGTCAGCCACAGAGGCTGCCACGTGGCACACAATGGGGAGAAATCACTTCTTATTAATAGGTCCGATCATAACATTTATTGTTGTATGTTAATTTCACATTCCAATACAAGCATTAGTAATACTACGTGGTCCGATTAATTCGAAAACCAAACCGAACTAAACATTGTATGATATGGTTGGTTTTGATTTCATATTTTTGCTGTGAAAATAGTTAAGACCGAAGTAACCGAATCGTGAACACCCCGTACAACGAGAAACCGAACTAAACCGTGTATGATATGTTTGGTTTTGATTTCATATTTTTGTTTTGAAAATAGTTAAGACCGAAGTAAACCGAACCGTAAACACACCTAAACAAATATAATATAGGAGAACCGTGAACACACCTGAACAAATACAATATAAGAGAAGCAAAGTTAAAAAAAATAAAAATAATAAAACAACAACACAAAGATGGACACGTGGCAAGTATGGGCATTGTTCAAACTTTGTACACCACAAAAAAAAGGGGGGACGTGGCTCATTGAGAGAGCTTCTTGCTCTTTCATTTTATAGATAGGTAGATATAATGAAACGAGAAAACCGAACCGTAAACACACCTAAACAAATACAATATAGGAGAACCGTGAACACACCTGAACAAATACAATATAAGAGAAGCAAAGTTAAAAAAAAAAACAACAACACAAAGATGGACACGTGGCAAGTATAGGTAGATATAACGAAACGAGATAACCGAAATCACAAAAAAAAAAAATAAATAAATTACTAGGTGCCACGTGTCAACCACAGAGGCTGCCACGTGGCACACAATGGGGAGAGTTCACTTCTTAAACCAAACCGAACTAAACATTGTATGATATGGTTGGTTTTGATTTCATATTTTTGCTGTGAAAATAGTTAAGACCGAAGTAACCGAATCGTGAACACCCCGTAACAACGAGAAACCGAACTAAACCGTGTATGATATGTTTGGTTTTGATTTCATATTTTTGTTTTGAAAATAGTTAAGACCGAAGTAAACCGAACCGTAAACACACCTAAACAAATATAATATAGGAGAACCGTGAACACACGTGAACAAATACAATATAAGAGAAGCAAAGTTTAAAAAAAATAAAAATAATAAAACAACAACACAAAGATGGACACGTGGCAAGTATGGGCATTGTTCAAACTTTGCACACCACAAAAAAAAGGGGGGACGTGGCTCATTGAGAGAGCTTCTTGCTCTTTCATTTTATAGATAGGTAGATATAACGAAACGAGAAAACCGAACCGTAAACACACCTAAACAAATACAATTTAGGAGAACTGTGAACACACCTGAACAAATACAATATAAGAGAAGCAAAGTTAAAACAAAAACAACAACAACAACACAAAGATGGACACGTGGCAAGTATAGGTAGATATAACGAAACGAGATAACCGAAATCACAAAAAATAAAAAATTATTAGGTGCCACGTGTCAGCCACAGAGGCTGCCACGTGGTACACAATGGGGAAAGTTCACTTCTTATTAATAGGTAGATAGAGATAAGGGTATTTTTGTTTAACCTTTTTTTTCTTTTTTGGGTCCTTTTGCAACTTTTTAAATTTTGTCTTATATTTATTTATTTTGTATTAAAAAATAATTTTTCTTCTTTCACTCTTATTAATAAGACGCAGCAACAAGGATGTAGAAAGTGCAAACGTCTCTTGTTTAATCCCTTAGTCAACAAGTTTTGCACCATGAATTGTAAGCTAATACTCTCTCTGGTTTTATAAAATGCTGCAGAAAGAAAAATTGCACAGATTAAGAAAGTAATTAAGATGTTTAAAATAGAGTATAAAATGAGTAAGTTGTCCTTTGATTTTTGTTGAATATATGCACACCCAATAAATGTTGATTATTTTTTCTTAATTGGAGTACTATGTTGAAAATGTGTATGTACATGGATAATAGTGCACAAATTGAATTTTGGAGTTTTTAGCATTGGGAAATGTCATTTTTTTATTGGTTATGTTTATATATTATAATTAAATTGAGGGGTAAGGTTGAAAAAAATGTTGTATTGCTATTATAAAATGATACTACCTCCGTCATAAAATATAAGTCATATTATATTTTTAGATTTATCCCACAATATAAGTCATTCAACTTTACTAATACAACATATTATCATTTTTTCTATCTTACCCCTAATTTATTATCAATCCAATCATTTTGATTACTTAACAATTAATGCATAAATGATAGTCAAGGGATATTGTAGACATTTAACCTTAAAATTTATAACATTCAACCATATTCTTTTTTATTGCTCAATTCAACCACTTTCTTAATCTATGTAAAAACCTTTATGATGAATTATATTTTGGGACGAGGTAGTAAATAAATAAAAACAAAGCAAACTCTAAAAAGTAATCGTTAAAAAAACCGAGGGAGTAAATTTTTTTTTTGAAAGAGGAGGGAGTAATTATTAAGATAACGTTTCTTCTTTGGATTTCAATCTTCTGTTATTCTATTATTATTTATTTTTTTAACAAAACACTTGTTTTTGTAGTATTGTTTAGTGAATGAATTTTTTTTTACTTTATTGTTTGAATTTATTTGATATTAATTTACATAAAATGTACATAATTCCTTTCACACACAAAAATGTACGATAATTTAGTGTGAGAAGAAAATTAAATGAGGCAAAATTAGTGTTTTTTTTAACTCAATAGCCTACCTTCTCATGTATTTGAGTTGAGGTGATGAACTTCGTGGGGGTTGTTGAAGTTTGATTTCGTAAGGGCCAATTTCTCTCACCAATAAGAAAGGTACATATAACCTTTACAAACTATACCACTAAATTACAACTCTCAAATCACTCCATTCACGAAACTCTAGGGGCGGGGTAGTGCAAGGTCATTGAGTTGTGGATCAACCTTTTTTTCTTCTCTTTTTTTTCAAATGGAACCCTAATATATAGTTTCTTCATTCAAATCACATTTGCCATCAACAATAGCGCTGAGGATTCTAAACGAACATAAGTCAATGACGTTGTACTTGCATGCCGTTTGAGTAAAGAAGATGCTATAAGAAGAGCTAATACGCGACATCTGAAGCGAAAACAGACAAATAAAAAACCAAGTCGTACAGCTTGCAAGGAGAGAATTGATCTACAGGAATCACCGGTGATGGTGGCTATGACGGTGGCTACTGTCAATGAAGCAACGGAAGAAAGAGTTCGTTTCTACAAAACCGGATATAAGAAAATCAAGGCCACCTTGTAGGTAAAAGTCGCCATTGTCCTGAACATACGCATAGTAAGGGTGTGTAAGTGTGATTTTATTTTTGTTTTTTGGTTTTGTAAGTGTGAGTTGAAAGCATAGTTATCAGAACCGGACCAATCATCAACCGGAAAGACACCAGATCACCGGGTCACCAGTATAACCAGTGGGTCATTGGTTCAACCGGTGGGTCACTACATAGAACGAAAACATATAAATTTGTATTCAATCAAAACATAAGGAAAATAATAATATGGCATCCAAAATCATTTCCGAAAAATTCCAACGTCCAAATTACAAACACGATACAAATGAAATATGTAAATTCTAAAAAAAAAAACACTATAATACTACTGAAAACATACGACAATTCCAAATATGAGATCTAATTCGTACATTGTAACGCAACATTAACCCATTAATCCCTAATTTTCCAACTAGTACCACATTATTAATAAAAATTGATGGCCTCTCGTCGTACGGGTTCACCAAACACTCAAGAGCACCTTGAACCGAGCACCTTCTTACTATCAAATCGTGTATCCATCCACCAAACCCGTACCTTCGCCTGCAAAATCTCAGACCGGACAGCTAACACGACGGGCAGAAGTATGGAGAGACGGAAAAAAACAGCATTTCCTTATATTTCTATTATTGTTTATCTATTTGTATTATCTAGTGTAGATATCTAGGAAGAATGAAATGTTAGCTGCCGCTGCCGGTTAGGTTTTTCACTAAAAACAGATCTCATGTGTAGTAGGGTTCTTACAAATAAAGCAAACTGTTACGTATTAGGCTTTAAAACGGGCCATATATTTATGGAATCCAAATGGTTACAAAAGCATGATATGCACTCAAATAATTCCCACGCTGGACACGTCACCCTATTTTTTGCTTTCAAATTAGTAGTAGAGAGAACGATTCCCCCGTCGGACATGTCACCCAAATTTCAGAACAAACAAAAAAGGGGATTCATCATACATACCTGACATTTATCAATTCACAACAAAGTACATGGTGTCCTCGGCTATATTCCACATATACACCATAAAATCTGGTAAGAACTTCAAAAACAAGTGATGTTTGTGCCGACAACCAGCCAAATTACAATATTCAACATAATCTTATCTTGAAAACATGGTGAGTAAGTGAACGGGAAGTCCTCAATCAATGAGAATGAGAGCATGAGATGTTACCTGAACAATGGTTGATAGACAGTTTCACACAAACCTCTAGCAAACAATACAAAGTGAAGGAAAGAGTGTTAAATGTAGATTAAAAGTAAAAAATACAGTCCATTAAAGCTAAAATTATTACCCAAAGGATAATAGCAGAAAGGACCAAACATATACACTCACAAGCCCAGGCCAAACACATACTGTACAAACAAATTCATCTTAAAAGGAGAATCGAAGGTAATCGCATTGATCTATTTTTTTTACAGAAATCAAAATGTAAAGCATGAATCAAGTTATCCATTCTTTTGGAGAACTTTAGAGAAACCCAACCATCCGTCAAGTAAAACTTGATTTCTCCTGCAATTCTCTATAAAGGAAACCTGACTTTCAAATTCTAGAACAAGTGGTGTCAAAAGCACATTAAACAAGACTTGTTTAGGAGTAGAAGGCATGAAAAAATATTACATCAAACCTTTCAAAATATATCTTCACAGCCATTGTTTATGAATTAACAATGTGAAAATCCACATAATCTCCTAGCAAATGACGATTAGCCGGGTCTGTAGGATGATACAAATCCTTCAACTATGATTTCAATCGCACACAACTGAGTAGACATGGTTTCTAATAGAAGTACCTTTGAAGAAGCCATTGCAACAAGTGTCTAGGAAGAAGCCATTTTGAACAATAAATTGGAACAAACACACACACTGCAGAGAAAAAACATAACATTAACATACACACGGACAACTCTACAAAAAAACAGCACACTAGGGACATCTAATGGCTAAATGCGATTTACTGCTAGTGAACATCAATTGTTCTCTTGTTTGTAAAAAAATTGTGTTCTCCTACATGTCAAAGGACTGATGTTAAAGCACAAGGCTACTTGCAGATCATTTTTTCTTTTAACATGTTTAACAGCAACTTACCATAGAAAGTACAAACAACAAATACATTTTTTTAAGTAAAATGCAGCAAGGAGATGAAAATATGTTCAAAGAGTAGTAAACAGAACACAATTAAAAGAATAGTTGGCTTATTATAGCATCCATTCAAAGATTATTCAGCTGCTAAAAAAAGAAAAAGACACAAATAAAAGAATAGTTGGCTTATTTATTAATATGATTCATGGAAACAGACTCAACAACCAATATGTTTAACAGTTACATATGTATTGATAAAAAAATAAGAGCATATAACAAGAAAGAATGGATAACAAGAATAAAAATAAGAATGGTTGAACACCAAAACCACCAAAAGAAGCACAAAAAACATGCATTAAAAGGACTTACCTTTAGCATACCCAGCAGTAGAAGAAACAGTCCATTTTTTTCCCGCCCAAGAAGTTGGCTTTTCCAACACAACTGGCGGGCCGTCCCCTTCATTTTATGCTGACATCGGCCCGGGCTGGCTTTTTGGGAAGCCTACCCACCGCGCTCACGGCCGGGCTGGCCTGACAGCGGTAGTGGGAATTCTCATGTTCCTTCTCTAACATAAACACCAACAACCAGCAAAAGGGATTTATGCAGTAAATGCAAGATCGAATGAGTTAATTTTTTCTGCAAAAATTGCAAGAATAAATGAGGTTGTTCTACAAAGAATATATTCATATACATTGGGTCGTTTGAAGGGTGAAAGAAGATTATGTTAAACCTACCAAGGGAGGTAGCAATCTATTTATACAGTAAATTTAATGTATTCACTAATGTGACGCATCTGCAAATCAACATTTTACCTTGAAGATAAGAAATGCATCGACAAAATAGCTGATGGATAAAATCCTTTCATCAGCAAGCAAGCAAAATATATTGAGTAGATTGATCAGTTGATCTGTGACAGTATCTGAATTTGTCAACAAGTAGATTCATTAATCATGAATGACTAAACATCACATATTACCTGAATATCACACGTAATATCCAGCAGATAAACCAACAACTTCAGTATGCTTTTAAATCATCCATTATTCACATCGAACTCTCAGTCAATTTTTGAGACCTATTGAAAACATTCAAAAAGAAACCAAAAGAGATCAAAACAGGCAAAGAACTCATTCAATATCATGTAATGAAGATTTAAAGAATATATAACTCACCAAAAGTGATAGCTTCCAACAACTATGAATATTTTCCATGCCGCCACACCTGAAAGAAGGAAACAAAAACAAATCATCAACACAAAAAAACATACAGCATCAGTAAAGATTATCAATATACAAACACCCAAAATAAACTCTATAAATATATATATATATATATATATATTTTCAGAACAAATCCTACAAATACTACAACATCCACTGCTAACCAATAATTGTACGAAAGTCACACAATCCAAAAAAGAGCCAAGAATTTAGTACAACAAAGTTTACGGTACAAACTCGCACAAACAACACCACAATAAAGAAGCCAAAATAAAACACCCTATCACTATTGCCCAAGCAACACAACAAGATAACAGATCACCAATCAATTGTTGAAAAGTTCAAGTAGACACATTTAGGGGCGGAGCCAGGATTTCCATTAAGGGGCGGATTTTCACTTAGACGCATAAAAACTAAAACTAAAAATTTTAAAGGCAAACATAAGAGACAAAATAATTTTGATACCAAAAACTCACATGTCACTTGTGATTTTAAGCAAAATATTTGCTGGACTGCATATTGTTTAGCCCCCCGACACCCCTAAATCATCTTACAGTTGACCTCTACGTTTTGCCATTTTTTGAAAATAATCCATGATACATCCATTTGATATATATCTAAATACGTCTCTTTCAATATATAACACTAATGAGTCATTTAAAAATTGTTCACCCATTCCATTCCGTAATCGATCCTTCACATGCTTCATAGCTGACGGCAATTTGGGCGAGATGTTTGAAATTTATAGAGCAGGAGGAAGGAGTTTTAGAATAGAAAAAGAGGGGTGTAAATGTGTATTGGTATAATGCTGGAAGAATGATTAAAACAAAAAGGTAGAAGGATTTTTTTTTTTTTAAAAAGGTAGAAGGATTAAAAAGAAAAAGAGGTAGATGGAGGATTCGAACTGCTGACTCCAAGGAAAAAAATCATGCATCCTACCACCAAACTACTCAGATATTGTATAAATAGCTGGCCAAATAATTATTAATATTATAGTTTAAAATATTAACAATATGCAAGGGTATAATTGTAATTTCACAGCAAAATTTAAGGGGGGGCATGAGCCCCCCTGCCCCTACACAAATCCGCCCCTGGACACATTACTCATAAACAACATCAATTAATAAGCAGGAGCAAAGGTGATTCAGGACATCAAAATACCATATTTATAACAATTAACTCATCATCAAAAGACTGGGTATTTACCTGAAGAGAAAATATTCAAAATACTTCAAAAGTCGACAAAAGACTGGGTATTCACATGAAGAGCAAATATTCTTCCATGGGGATGTGTCAAAAACCCTAGAAATGAAACAATAACTCAAATTAGTACCAGTTAACACCAAAATGATAGTCTACAACAAAACCTCTTCAAATTAATCGAAAACCCAAAGCATATTAAAAGCAAAACGATGAAAAAAGAAATTGGAAGACCTGGAGAAGACGGAGAGGCTGCGCATCCTTCTATCTGGAAAGTCTTATATTGTGTTTTATATTAGGTTAGATAGATTAGAAACAAAAGAGTGGCCAAGAAAATTTTATCACGTGGATGATGTGAGACCACATATGGTAAGCTGGGGAATATTTTTTAATCAAAGCTTCGTACTTACATTTTGATATTCTGATAAATAAATAAATAAATAATGGGTCTTTTTTGTATTGGGTAACCAGGCTCAAGAAAGTGATTGGGACGGAAATTTTCACTAAAGGGCCGAACGAAATCAGAATCAGAAAAGCTAACAAAGAGCAATAAAAGTAACACTCAAAGAATTCAAGCGCAGGACACGTCGATGCCTTTCTTACTTTCTTATTATAGATAGTAAGATAGCGATAAGAGTATTTTTTTAACCTGAACCTTTATTTTTTTTTTGGTCCTTTTGCAAATTTTTAAATTTTGTCTCATATTTATTTATATTGTATTAAAAAATGAATTTATCTTCTTTCACTCTTATTAATAAGACGCAACAACAAGGATGTAGAAAGTGCAAACGTCTCTTGTTTAATCCCTTAGTCTACAAGTTTTGCACCATGAATTGTAAGCTAATACTCTCTCTGGTTTTTTAAAATGCCGCAGAAAGAAAAATCACACAATATGTTTAAAGTAGAGTATAAAATGAGTAAGTTGTCATTTGATTTTTGTTGAATATATGCACACCCAATAAATGTTGATTATTTTTTCTTAATTGGAGTACTATGTTGAAAATGTGTATGTACAAGGATAATAGTGCACAAATTGAATTTTGAAGTTTTTAGCATTGGGAAATGTCATTTTTTTTATTGGTTATGTAAATATTCTATTTATATATTATAATTAAATTGAGGGGTAAGGTGGAAAAAAATGTTGTATTGTTATTGTAAAATGATACTACCACCGTCATAAAATATAAGTCATATTAAATTTTTAAATTTATCCCACAATGATGATGCTAAATAATACACCACCGGATTATCAGGGTCACGTGTAATCTAAGGGTGAGTCAAGAAAGAATATGCACAGCTCGAACTGTAGAAAATGTTGTGTTTTTGGTGTGTTATGACTGAGTCCAAGAATGTATCTTGGATTGCCTACGTATCCTGTGTAATGTCCAGGAATCAAGCCTTACGTAGTTCCTGGAATGGAGTATTTATAGGCACATGTCATTCTTCTGCCCTAAACTTAGGGCGGTTTGGTCTATTGACATAAATAACCCTTACTGGGCCTTGCCCTTTGCCCAAATTACCCTCTGGATGTTGGGCTTAGGAATCTGAGCTGGGACCCTGGCATCGTCTCGTACAACACCGACCTGGGTGTTCGAGATGGGACACTTGCCGAATCTGCCGGTTGTTGCGGACTTCACTGGTGCATCTCGTATTCGATCCGATGCGGAAAATAAACTTAGATATTTCCACACGCCAGCTGGACCAATTAGATAATTCCACGTGGAGGGGTGAAATCCCGTATCGTCATAAGCCCCCCAGATCGGAGAGAAGCTTATATCGTATGCTAAGGTCGGATCTGAAAATTTGAATTATCTTTTCGACACGAGGTCTTCTTTAGACGGGAGTACAGCTGTCTTTCTAGCCGAGGTAGGCTGTCGTAGGATGACGTCACACTGTCAGCATTAATGGGTTTTGGAAACGAAGCGTTTTTACCGGCCTTGTTGGTCCCTTGGAAAGGCTAACACAAGTTTAGAAGGGGGGTGAATAAACTTGTCACCAAAAACTAATCCTGAACTGGAGAAGTCCCAGGAACTGAGTTTCTCTGAAACTTAAACTGATCTTCAGTTCCTGTCCCTTTAACTTGTGCGGAGTTCAGTTAGCTTAACTGAATATAAGTTATTACTGACTTATATTTAGTCTCGTTAACTGGCAGTGGATAAAAATTAGCCTTTAACAACTAGTAACTATAATTTCAATATGAAAACCAATGAATGAATGCATAAAGTAAATAGACAAGAATTATAGAGGTTCCAGGTGGTGTAATCCTGTACGTCCTCTCTTCCTCTGTGATGCGGAGGAAAATTCCACAAGAACTTCTTTGAGATGGCCCAGTTACAAAAAGTCCTAAACTGATAGTCCTTGGCTAATCCCTAGCTTCACTATCTAAACACTTGTAGAACAGGTAGGATTGCTGCTCTTCAATTGTTTGAACCACTGGTCCTTGGAGGGTAGAATTGCCTCTTCACCAGCTCATCACAAACACAGTCTTCCTGACTGCACTCAACTGTCCTTCACACCTTCTTGGTGTTTCACAGTCTAAACCTTTGATAAAATCAAAGTTGAGACTTTGAATCAATGACTATGATTCAACGGTGATATGAGCTTTTACTTCTGGATAAGTAATTTAAGCACGGCTCTGTATTTCTTCAAATATTAGATCTTGAATTATGCTTGAACACTTTGAAGAAATTTTCTTGATCTTGCAATTAAGTATCTAGCAGGTATTCTTTTTGAATTTGGCTTTCCCCCTCAATTTGATTTTTCTTGACTAGATTTCTTTTTAATTTTCTTGCTTGTTATCACATGCCCTGCTTTTTTTTTTTCACTTTTTGATGTTGTAGAGGTAATCTATTTATAGGGGTTTATCCAATATTCATCCTGCTTTGCAACGGCTAAATTTTCTGACCGTTTCTGCTGTGTCAGAGACTCATCCAATGAAATTTCTTACTTTACAACGTTCAACTGTACTTTCAGTTTGTTGGATGATTGACTTGTAAAACTGAGTTTCCTTATCAGTTTTACACTGAGTTTATTACTTGTCAGTTTCCTTACTGACTTGGAGCATTAACTGAAATTTTATTCTTCTTCAAATATCAGTACTCCTGTTTTTATCTGATTACAATTGACTTAATCAAAGTACACCATGATACATTTATCATCTAAGAATTCATTGTCCTTATGATTCTTAGGTCTTCATACAAGATCTATAAAGTCAGTTCAGGTCAACAAAATCTTGCCTGAAGTCCAACTTTACAGTCTTGACTTTTAATCTTCATAACTGAGTTTGAACCCTCAGTTCTTCATTCTTCAATAACTGAGTCTGTGTCCCTCAGTTCTTCCATCTTCTAGATAAGCCAACTGAGTCTGTAACTCTCAGCGAACTTACCTTCTTCAATCTTCTGTAGATCTGCTCTGTTGTCAGTTTTTCGTAGAGTCTCAGCTAGTCAAAATGTCAGCTTCTCCATTTCTCAGTTTTGGTCAAGAACAATTACAGTGCTTGTCTGATTTAACTTATACAACTATCAGACTTTAATAAATCCTATACATTGGTATCTAGACATCTTTTTTCTTTGCACTATAACAGCTAGTTATGACACTTCATCAATGGGGTTAAGAACAATTAATAAACTAAGTGATGAATCATCATCAAAACATAAATTTTATTTCCAACAGGCCCACTATCCTTGATTACCGTGTCTCAAGCCCTATAACTACCCCCAAACCCTGCCCTTTCAAATCATTTGCACGGCTGAGGAGCATAAAAGGAGTCCAAGGCTTTGAAGTCTCTCATTTGCCATTCTTTATCTCTGCCTTATTCCCTAATCACAAGTAAGCCCTAATCTTTCTCAATTCTTCTTGTCTTTTATTTCTTGCATCTTTTCCCAATTCCATGTCTAGTAGTGAGAGTGATTCTCAAAATAGGGAAGAGCCTATTGTAGTAGAAGAGGAATCGACAGAGAAAAAAATTTCTGAACAACCACTTGCTTCCGGTGAGAGAGTTGCCGGAGAAGAAGAAGAAGAAGAGGGAGGAGAAGAAGAATCGTCTTCTCAACCTGCTGCAAAATGCCAAACAAGGATGAAGGGTCAAGGGCCTTATGGATGTATATCCAACCTGACTCAAGAGAAATCCAAAGCCATCTGTCTAAGATACGGCATCCCGTATTCACCTGAAAACATCAAAGTGTCACATGGTCAATTTCAATACGCCTGTGACCCTCCCCCTGGGTTATGCGCCATATACGAGGCACAATTGAAGGAGGGGTTAAGGTTTCCTTTCGACCCGTCTCTCATAGAAGTCCTCCGACATTACCAGATCTGCATCACTCAGCTCGCCCCAAACGGAGTTAGGAGCGTTATGGGATTCGTGTTGGCGTGTCGGATCGCCAAGGTCGAGTACACAGTCCGGCTGTTCTGACAATACTATGCATGAAGGACGTAGGAGCTCAGATCTAAACGAATTAGATCTATGCGCAGCGGATGGATCACGATTCATATATTCAAACACACAAATAAAGGATCTAAAATCCTACAAGGGGGTTAAGATTGTGTTACCAATATTGGGAAGAGAAGCCCTGATCTTCTGATGTGTTCTCCAAACGGCGGTTGGTGGACACCCTTCTTGATATGTGAACCTCCTTGATATGCTTCCAAGAAAAACTCCAAGTTTTTCTCCAACCGGGTAGAGCTAAGGATCGAACTCCTTAGCCTTTCTTCTCTATGAATTTCGTGGCTTTCTCTTCACCTAGGGCTCGGGGAGAACTCTCTTTTTATAGGTAAATTCCAAGAGAGAAAACCAATACCCAATCGGTTTAACAAAATAAAAGAGATAATTCTAATTATTATTATCCAATAAAAATAGAGATAATTATAATCTTATAATAAGAAAATATAATTATCCTTATAGTTAAGAGATAAATAATAAATAAATTATTTTCTTTTATTTATTCAATTAATTATTTAACAAATAAATAACTAATTACACAATATGTCATTATCCAAGAAAACAAATTTCTTGGAAAATCCAAGACATATTGGCGCCACACTAAGCCCACCAGGCCCACAGGAAATGTCTTTTCTGTGTATTATATTATTTAGCCCAACTAAATAATATTCATGCATATCAATTAATTGGCCCAACCAATTAATTATTTCTGAGGCCCAAATAACAAGAATATCATTCCGAATTATAGAAGTCACATCGGGGACCATGGACCTATAACCAGTAGCTCCAATAATCAATTATTCATTGAACAGAATAAGTACATTAATTATTAATTCCGGGATTACGCCACCATAAACCCGAAACTGAACTCTACCGATTATAGATGTATACTTATACTCAACCCATAGATTGAATAAGCGTCCATTGATATAATCACTACATACGGATTAACCCTCCATAGACTGTCCATTCTGAGTGGGAAGTCTCCGTGAACCCGACTCAGAATATCTTATCCTTATTTACCATTAACCCCCTGATGATCAATTAGTATGCATATCTGACTAGTAGCTAATTAGTCAAATGCGAACTCCCGGGATCGATCACTTTCTTAGGACTAACAAATAAGGGGACTGTCTCTCTACTTCCCACAGGAAGGAATGGATTCCATGTCTGTGAAAATTAGAACTACTCACTCATCAGGAGATAGTGCCAATGAGAAGTGGCTTGGAACACATATCTAAGTGCCGTAACTAACACATCAAACACTACCCCGAGACAAGCAGCACCCTGTGATCACCTCAGGATTAAGGTTGATCCATATATGATCATCTAATGATTTAATATGATTCCTCGATTACGGAATTATATCGAGAAATTCAGATTAAATCGGTCCAGTCCTATATGAATGCCATCATATATAAATGCCCCACGTAGGTACCCTCTACCGACAGTCCGGATAAGACTATAACACCCTAAGTTGTTCTGGGTGCATTATTGGTGTTTTAATCAAGAGACCCTAAACTCTGATTAAGTTCACCACGGACTAACAGTTTAAGCATATCACCACTAACTCAATCCTCACATGTAATCCATACACTGAGTTAAGCGGTTACATACTGATATACTTAGGGTTTGCAGCAGTGTATTACTTACAAGCACAAAGCAAGTAATAAGGTGAAATAAATTATGTCATCCATTATTAAAAACATTTACACAAATTGTGTTTCGGGCACTACACCTAACAATCTCCCACTTGCACGAAATGACAAGCAACGATTGTTTTTAGAGCACACCCCTTCTCATCTTATTCACAACACTCTCCCACTTGCTCTAAAAGCAGATGAGACATATCCCTTAATGCCGTACCCTCCAAGCATTCGACTTGGTACACTGAACAGTAATGTTATCGGCTAGAGACGATCTTTAGTATCGAAACGTCGCCGGTCCATCTAATCAGGTGGTACTCTCTATGCTTTTGACCTCTAATGACTGAGAAGATCCTTCTAAGCTATCTCTTCACTATTTTCACAATGAAGTGATATCGGCTCACTAGACCAGGAATTACTCTTAGACCAAAAAGGAAATTCTAAGCACTATGAGTAAACACTGAGCCCGAGATCAACTTAATGATCATCCTTAATCGACTACAAGTCAGAATCAGTGTAGTCAACCATATTCAAGTTTGCACCTGAATATACAAGCATATGATTCCTCGTTCTCTAAATATACTTGAGGACGTACTAAACCGCTACTTATTGCTCGAATCCAAGATTCGATTGTAATTGACTCGTGTTAATCTGACTGGCCCTTATCCTAGAGAGACTCTATCCCATTTTTTCTTTATCCGAAGATTTGGAGAATCATTCTTGATAGGTAGGGTAGGACTAATCTCGATGAATGCTGCAACCGTATATGCATAATCATCTTATTCAATAAGATAGGTGGGATAGCCAATGACTCATTCTCGTGAATTTGACCGAATCAAATCCTTAGAATATAGTCTAATTCTCTCATCCAGAGAATCTAGGCGTGTCAGTTTCTGACTTCCGATAGAACACTCATGTTGTTTCCAATCATTTATAAACACTAATACTACTACTTTACCAATATTGATATTCAATCTACGAAAAACTTATCAATATTCTGGTCAAGTCCATATATTTTAAAACATGTGACTTTAAATGACCGAGAGGTTCTCTTAAATCCACAAAGGATATAAGCCCCGGCAGTCATCCTGCCATTTGTTCTAACCAAGACCCTTCTGTTCCGAATGAATCCAGACTCCATTTTTTAGCAAGAAAGTCTTAGGGAATCACCCCTATTTTCTGCTTTCTAACGGAATCTATCAAGGTGGAGTGGTGAGAGAGTTCAAGGTCCGGTTAACTCTCTACTTTTCAGGGAATCACCCCTAGATCACTCAGCTTTGTGCTGAAAGTTAAACTTTCCTATTCATTCGACTCTTTTCCGTGTAGATCCAATTGCTCCCACTGGGCCTGAGACACTCAGGTGATTCTACTAGAGGCTGAACATAACTGGAGTACTAAAACTCCATTCACAGGGATAAGGTTTTCGAACCAACCTCTATGATCAGAATCCTATACAGCCCACCAAGAGCCATAGGTTATCAATCACCCCAGCAGACTATAAAGTCCACAAAACGACAATGTGTCAACGGTTAAACCATACTCCCACTGCGTCTTGGGTGGATTGACATTCTGATCTAGTAGTATTTATCAGTATAATCACCAACAACCGATGTTGGACGTGGTCTGATTAAATCAGATAGTAACTACCTTTGGGTAACTGTACTCTAAGGTTTAAGGTTGTTACTTATAGATTCTATCAGAAGCCTTGTGACAGGTCAACTGTCACTTTCTGATCTCAAGAATCTTACAACCAACCTTCACTCGTCTCATTAAGGCATTTCACGAACAGTCAAAATCTGAACGTATGCGCAAAATCTCCAGTCCTACCTTCAAGCATTAAGTGCTAAATGCTTACATTTACGGAAGTGGTGTGAACCGAATTCACTCCTTATCCATAAATTCACTAGCATCTTATAGATAGACTTCTCGGTTTACATAATAATGTTAACCGTTATTTTGCACCAAATTATCTTAATCGAGTTTAGCAGTGTATTGTAGCACATCAATAACTATATATGGGGCAAGTCTATGGTTTCTTCCTCAGTGAAAAACATTCCACTATGAGGCAGGCCGAACATCAGTCCTAAGACTATGTGATAGCCAATTTCTGAGCATGGAATACTCTATTCTCTGCTATAATCAGAGACTCCTCCTCGTATTCTTTCGATAAACTAACCAGCGTTTTGAGTAGTTATCAGACAAAATGTCACCATTCAAAATATCCCACTAGCTTGTATCTCTCAGTAGACCCCGAAGGTCATTATGAACAAGATATGTTACCTCTTCAAATCTATTACCCTCTCCCGAATGAAAGGAAACTTAGTCATTGTTCCTTTGAGATAGTGTTCCTAGACTGGGAGATAGGAATCACCCTTAACCAGTCATCAGGTCTTATCTCTAGGATATATGCACTAATTAACAGATATTGAAAGGTCGTTTATCTTAATACGGAAACCTCTTACCTTTAATAGTTTTAGATGTGGTACACATACCTATTCAGCTTTTCTTAGTGGTTCTGTCTTTATCAGACAAAAGTCCGAGTCTCAGATTCGTACTACAAATGTCATCTTCACTTTCTATTTGGCAATAGTAGTATCGAGATGAAAATGAATCCATTTGTTTCAACGAATCTGTAAACAGAAAAATAATTTTTTCTGTGATATTCAAGGATAGAATCCGAAATTCATTTCCTTATAACACTCCCACTATTTTAGCTGAAATTACTGCCCGTTGTTACTCTATTAATCGTTAATGCAAAGCTTCCTTGTTCTTCCAAAGAACTTAGCTCCCAAGTCGAATTACTCGGTTAAGAAAGTCGCTAATGATTCATTGGTTAGTGATCCGAAATCACTTTCCTTATCCTATATACTTTCTTTAATTAATGTTTCGGTTTAGCCTCAAAACTTTAGTTAAGATGATTAACACTTATAGACATTCTTTCTCATTCTTAACTTTCCTTAAAAGGAAATAGTCTTGAACTAGCAGTTCAATTCAGTTGACACTACTCATGAACTATGGGATGTCTACTGAAAGCGTTACATAGTGGGACTAATTTTCTAATAAATCAGAAAAACATAAGATAAAAGCTCCCAATAGTTTATCGGTTCCAAATACCGTCTAACTAGCGACACTTTAATTTATGATTCTCCAATTTTTCTATTAGAAAATTTGTCATGTAGACACTACACAATTAAAATTCACTAGAAGAATTTTATCGTCCCAATCATCTTTCAAACTAACTACAGTCTTCTCTCGTTCAACACGAAGGACAGCAGTGACATACTTGTTTACATCACTCAAGTCTTGAAGGCTCAAGAGAAATATCTCTTCCAAAAAATTATAGTCTATCCTACCGTTCCAAGGACTTAATCTCTTGCCTCAGTGCCGCCTTAGGGTAGGTCAAAGAGGTTTCGATTAATATTAAAGATCAAATTGAGAATCAAACATCTCATTTGTGATCGTCAATCACCTTTCCTTTTTCAGCCAAGGTATTACCAAAATACCCTTTATGAGTGTGACCTAATGTTTCAGATTTTTAGGTAGACCCCGAGTATGCCGCCTTAGGGTCGGTCAGTGACCCGACGAGTACCCAAAATCCTATCCTTTCGGAGCAAGCCTTGAATTTTGATAGCGGTGAAGGCCTTCCTTAGGGGGCCGAAATCAAAGCCGGCACGAGGCGTCACCATTCTCTCACGTTGCTTGTGTCAACAGTAGAGGCCGTGGGGTCGGTTGTCGCCTCTCCCGCTCCCACTCAATATTTTGAAAAAGATGTGGGTTTACTGATCACGTTTTTGGACTTGATGTATCTTTAAGGAACAATAAATCATAGGCCCGAATGGTATCGGTTATGTGGGCTAGCCCACCCGACCTATTCATTGGAACATATGTGGCCGTCGGACGGGTCAAGACTAGGGGAGCTCTATTGAGCCGTAGTGGCTCGTCGGATCGCTCAGCCTTGCCGGGCCCCGTGCAATCGCCACACGTGGAGGGTGAAGTCAATCGAGCTGTGGCTCAGTTGACCACCCAACCATGGTTTGACCATTTTCGAACCATATTCGCCCATAATTGTCCAATCCCTTAACATCAAACTTTCACGGAGACACTACGAACAAAAATGAAATCTCGTCTAGGTAAGATGGAATTCACCGATAATCCAACACCCTTAACCACGAGGTTTCGGGATTTTACTCCCTATGCTTTCGCAGAGTGAGATTTACCGAGAATCCATCACCCAACCTCGACGATTGAAAAAACCGGTGATCCTTGGTTTTTACCCTAATTAGTTTCTAATTAATATCAAACAATTAATTAAAACTAATTGCGTGTTTTATACATGCCTAACTAATTCCTCGAATTAATTTCTACATGTATGCATATGGAGTGGAATTCATGATATGATGCATGTCATGGCAATTTTCCGGTTCTACACATACAATCTAAACATGTATACAAGTGCGGAGAAATAAACACCGAGATGGACCGTTGGCACCCCCGTATCTAATCTATTAGAAAATAAATAATCAAAACCCTAACTAGGGTTTACTACTTTTTAACATAATCTGCATCTGTTCAAATTCTTTGATGATCGTGAAACCAAACGAACTCGGATCATGACGAAACTTTCCAGATCTGTTCTTCACTCCTCGGGCTTCAATATGGACGGTTGGATCGGAGTTTTGACTTGTCAATTTTCTCCAGTGAGCCGCCTAACTTTCTGCTGAAACTGTCTCTTACAGCAGCGCATCAGAGACTTCCCGAGGCCGATCAGGAATCGAGATGAATTCCGATTGACCTGAAATTTTTATACCACGTCAAAAACTCCTTATTTATCGATATGACCGGTTGGATTTTCGTTTCAACGGTATAAACTCTCCCAGAAATTCGAGGAAGTCACAGGTAGGGTTTCTGTGAATCCAACATTTTTCTGTTACAGTAGCTTCTTTACAGCAACGAACGGATATCAAACAGGACTCCGATCAATGCCAAATTTTGTGGAATTGTTCACCATCTTCCAATCTTGATTCTGACCGGAGGGATCGTCGTTTCAACGGTTCGATCAACGGGAAAAATTAAATAACTAAACAGCTAGTAAACAGATCTATTTTCTGGAAATTAAAATTGCAATAAAAATAAATTACATAATTTCCTATACTCATATGAACGAATTTTCATCGTTTATATGAGTTTACAATAGATATAACGTGTAAACAGTGCCAACCCCCAATCCATCTCTTCAACCATAGCAATTAATCATTATCACTGCATAAAACAATAAATAAAATTTACCTACATGCAATTCCACTCCTTTAATCGTTTAATTATGATTATGACTATATAAACCGTGGAACCTGGCTCCGATACCACATGAAGGATGTAGGATCTTAGATCTAAACGAGTTAGATCTACGCGCAGCGGATGGATCACGACTTATACATCACAATACATAATTAAAGGATCTAAAATCCTACAAGGGGATTAAGTTTATCTTACCAATATCGGGAAGAGAAGCCTTGATCTTCCGATGTGTTCTCCAAACGGCGGTTGGTGGACACCCTTCTTGATATGAGAACCTCCTTTATATGCTTCCAAGAAAAACTCCAAATTTTCTCCAACCGGGTGGAGCTAAGGATCCAACTCCTTAGCCTTTTTCTCTATGAATTTCGTGGCTTTCTCTTCACCTAGGGCTCGGGGAGAAATCTTTTTTTATAGGCAAAATCCAAGAGAGAAAACCTATACCCAATCGGTTTAACAAAATAAAAGAGATAATTCTAATTATTATTATCCAATAAAAATAAGAGATAATTATAATCTTATAATAAGAAAATATAATTATCCTTATAGTTAAGAGATAAATAATAAATAAAATATTTTCTTTTATTTATTCAATTAATTATTTAACAAAAAAATAACTAATTACACAATATGTCATTATCCAAGAAAACTAATTTCTTGGAAAATCCAAGACATATTGGCGCCACACTAAGCCCACCAGGCCCACAGAAAATGTCTTTTCTGTGTATTATATTATTCATGCATAGCAATTAATTGGCTCAACCAATTAATTATTTCTGAGGCCCAAATAACAAGAATATCATTCCGAATTATAGAAGTCACATCGGGGACCATGGACCTATAACCAGTAGCTCCAATAATTAATTATTCATCGAACAGAATAAGTATATTAATTATTAATTCCGGGATTACGCCACCATAAACCCGAAACTGAACTCTACCGATTATAGATGTATACTTATACTCAACCTATAGAGTGAATAAGCGTCTATTGATATAATCACTACATACGGATTAACCCTCCATAGACTGTCCATTCTGAGTGGGAAGTCTCCGTGAACCCGACTCAGAATATCTTATCATTATTTACCATTAACCCCTTGATGATCAATTAGTATGCATATCTGACTAGTAGCTAATTAGTCAAATGCGAACTCCCGGGATCGATCACTTTCTTAGGACTAACAAATAAGGGGACTGTCTCTCTACTTCCCGCAGGAAGGAATGGATTCCATGTCTGTGAAAATCAGAACTACTCACTCATCAGGAGATAGTGCCAATGAGAACTGGCTTGGAACACATATCTATGTGAACCGTAACTAACACATCAAACACTACCCCGAGACAAGCAGCACCCTGTGATCACCTCAGGATTAAGGTTGATCCATATATGATCATCTAATGATTTAATAAGATTCCTCGATTACGGAATTATATCGAGAAATTCAGATTAAATTGGTCCAGTCATATATGAATGTCATAATATATAAATGCCCCACGTAGGTACCCTCTACCGACAGTCCGGATAAGACTATCACACCCTAAGGTGTTCTGGGCGCATTATTGGTGTTTTAATCAAGAGACCCTAAACTCTCATTAAGTTCACCACGGACTAACAGTTTAAGCATATCACCACTAACTCAATCCTCACATGTAATCCATACACTGAGTTAAGCGGTTACATACTGATATACTTAGGGTTTGCAGCAGTGTATTACTTACAAGCACAAAGCAAGTAATAAGGTGAGATAAATTCTGTCATCCATTATTAAAAACAATTACACAAATTGTGTTTTGGGCACTACACCTAACAATGCAATCCAAGGCCTGCAAGATGTGGGCTGGTATACTTTCCAGAGGCGCCCTCTGGTCTCGGAATTCATAAGGAGGGTGACCTCGTCTCAGGGTGAGTGGAAGCCCCATTTTTTCTTTATCCGACACGGATTAGAGAACGTCGACATCCACACTTGGTTTAAGAGACATCCACACTTGGTTTAAGAGGCCTAGGAAGTGGCATGATAGGCTCGACTCGGATGCCCCCAATGAGTGTAGGATTATCGAGAGAGTTAATCCCGACGTCGCAACTTGAAACCTTCATTCTTTATACCCTTTTGCTGATGTCGAGACTGCTGGTCGATGAAGACGTTCGAGTTTTGTGTAGGATATTTATTCACTCTATCGAGCTGCTACACTTCTGTATTTTTACTTTTTTCAATACTTGTTTCTTTTTGACTGTGTACTGATGTCTATTTTTCTCTGTGTGCAGTGGAATTATTTTCAAAGCTGGAAGTTCTGGGAAAGTGCATGACCTGAAGAAGGTTGACCCCAAAAAGATTCAAGAACTGGCCGGCATCAGGTCGAAGAAGCCAGTGACTGGTGCCATAATTTCTGAAGGTCAGAGGACTCCGGCCCGAGCTTCAACTCATGTGTCGACGTCCGACATTCTGAGGGATCAACCTGATGAGGCTCGGGTGGCTGAGCAGAATGAGGGGGATCTCGTCCCGAGAAAACGCGAAAAGACGACCGAGGTGAGACATGGGGTCGGGAAGGAAACTCGTAACCTCGCTCCTCCTGGCTTGCATTCTACCGACCCGATCCCTGGAATGAGCGTCACAGAGATGGAAGCCATGACTCCGGATGAGTTGCATGACTTCTTCATGAAAAGCAACCGAGCTGTAAGTCTTCGTTTTATTTCCCTTATAACTTTGGGACTTTTGTCTATTTCCGATATTAACAGTACTCTCCTTTGCAGGCTCGGCTTGCAGCTAAAGTGGCCTTGACCAGAATTGAGCCTCCGTCCGCTGCCTTGGAGGAGCAGTGAGAAACCATTGCCAAACTGACATCCGATATCGAGAAGCTGAAAGCTAAGATGAACAAGCTAGATGATCGGCGTGTCAAGCTTGAGTCAAACTTGGAAACCACTGGGGACGAATTGTCCAAAGCGCACAAAGATGTATCTGTCAGGGATGCTGAGCTATCAACGGTGAGGTCGGAGCTGGCGGAGGTGAGATCGGAGCTCAATGAAATGAAGGCTGAGTTGGCGGGATCTATAAAGGCACGAGACGATCTTCAGCTTGAGGTCGATAGCTTTACGACTCGTCTGGAGGCGGCTAAGAAAGACTACCTGAATTCTACAGAGCTCGAGAATGACTTGTCATTGCTGATGAGTCAAGCTATGAAGGGGGGATTCTCGAATGCCCTGGATCAGGTCAAGATGGTGTTCCCCGACTTCGAAATTTCGAGCATCGAGATGGCGCACTTATACGACCCCGAGGCCATCCCTCGATATGGCCGATATTTCTCAGAGTTCAAGGCTGGTGTGTCTTTATACGACAAGTATGTGGCCCTGGCTATGGAGAGGAGAGCCTCGAGTCGGAGGATCCAGTCGATCCCAACCAGCCTGCTGCCTGATGCTATTTTTCTTGACATCGTTTTTTGAAACAATTTGATTCGATCTGGTTGTAACAGCTTTTATTGACCTTTTATTGAACCTTTTGATTCGATCTGGTTGTATAACTTTCATTTGTTTGAATGTGATCTTTGTCGAGTCGAATCTGTGATTCGATCTCTGAAACTCTTTAATTTTGCGTTTTGATTTCTGAATCTCAATATATATATTTTTCCATTGAATGTCTTTCTCATTGTTGATTATTTGTCTAGGGTGTAGTCTTTTTCGACTTAATTCCCTTGCAAACATTGCCTTGTGGGGTGTAGTCCTTTGGACTTAATTCCCCTGTGGCCCCTCGAAGTGTAGTATGAGTACATGACACATGGTACACTTGTATATGAGTCGACCTAGCATTGTACGGCCTTATCGGCTTGACTTGGCTATTTGGTCGGAGCTCGATTCGACTGTCATGCCTCGTCAGGCTTATGACTTGGTCGAATTAAAAATTCCTTATTCGACTATCGCACATCGCGGTGCTTATGATCTGGTCGGATTAGGCATCCACCGTGGGGTCTTCCGACCGCCTCGCATCGTGGCTTATTGGCAGGTCGGGGGTGATATAAGCATTGTCAGTGACTTGGCTTTTTCACCGTTTTATTTTAACTCCATCGTGTCGAGGAATTTCTGTCGTGGTCGAATTTTGCTCTTTTTTCTTCTGCCCCCTTTTCTTTTTTACATGATCTTGCAAGTACAGCATAATTATAAAAGAAAATTTCTTGGATAAAAAGCATCGAAATATAATGTCATATCGACCTGTTACAAATGACTGAAAAAATAAAGCTGCAAATGTCATGAAGTGAATAAACAGTTTAAACATAATATTTTCTGAGATTGGTAGCATGCCAAGTTCGAGGTATTGTACTGCCATCCGATCTGCCCAGCTGATACGATCCCTTAGGATGTACTTTTAGAATTTTGTATGGACCTTCCCAATTTGGCTCGAGTTTGCCTATTGGGTCCTGCCTGCTTGCTTCGTTCTTCCTCAACACGAGGTCCCCTACTTGGATGTATTTATACTTTACCCTTGCATTATAATATTGCGAGATCTTTCTTTTGTAATTGGCCATACGATGCACAGCAACCTCTCTTCTTTCTTCAACATTATCTTTTTCTTGTCTCAGATCGGCAGCATTTGTTTCGACGTTGTAGGCCAAAACCCGAGGCGAGGATAACGCGATTTCCGCAGGTATGATGGCTTCACATCCATAAGCCATGGCAAAGGAGGTTTCCTGCGTGGCTGCATTGGGTGTTGTTCGATACGACCATAGAATGCTAGGGAGCTGAGCTGCCCAATCTCGACCCTCATCTTCCAACCGCTTTTTCAAACCAAATTTTATCTACCTGTTTGTTTGTTCGAACTGTCCATTGGACTGAGGTCGGGCCACGGAGGTGGTTCTATGTTCAATCTTGTACTCCCCAAGCCAGTTCTGCACTCTATCATCTAGAAATTGAGTCCCATTATCCGAGATTAGATACTTTAGAACTCCAAACCTACACAAAATACTTTCTCATAGAAATTTTTTGATGGTCTGAGCCCTGATGTCGGTAAGAGCTTTGGCCTCGAACCACTTTGTGAAATAATCAACTGCGACCACTACATATTTGAAGTTGCCCAGAGCTCGAGGTAAAGGCCCCACTATATCGATTCCCCACTCATCGAACGGCCACACTGATTCGATAGCATTCATCTCTTGTGCTTGCTGGTGCGTCACCACATCATGTACTTGACAAGCTCTGCATCTCATGACCAATCGATTGGCATCTTTTTGCATGGACGGCCAAAAATAACCTGCTAGTTTACACTTCCTTGCTAGCATTCGAGCTCCACAGTGATTTCCACAAACCCCTCGATGTATTTCTTCGAGAAGATAGGCCCCCTCTTCTTCTGATGCACATCGCATCCAGGGCGTTACAAACGATTTTCGATAAAGAACATAATCAAACAGGGCATACCTGGAGGCTTGCAGTCGGATCTTTCTGGCTTGGGACTTGTCAAACGGGAGAACTCCGTCTTTCAAGTATAGAGCTATCGGGTCCATCCATGTCGATCCCTGAACAACTGGTTGCACATCGACCTCATTATAGCTCCGCTCCGCTAACATTTCTACCAGAACTTTCCTCTTCGATTTGAAATTCGACGCGAGTTTGGACAACGCATCGGCTCTCTTGTTGTCACTTCGAGGTACCTGTTCAATGTGAACTGTTTTAAACTTCGATATCAATCCTTGAACCACTTTCAAATAACTCTTCATCGCCTCCTCTTTGGCTTTATACTCATCTCGTATGTGATTTACTACGAGCTGAGAGTCACTATATACCAGGAGATTCTCGACTCCCAACTTGGATGCCAGTTTTAAACCTGTAATCATGGCTTCATATTCTGCCTCGTTGTTGGTGGCCTTGAACTCGAATCGAAGCGCATAAGGGAATTCCTCCCCTTTCGGACTGACCAACAGTAAACCGGCTCCCCATCCTTCTTTACTAGATGCATCATCAACATGGATGGTCCACTATTCCTCCGGTGTTTGTTTCTCCTGTTCTAACTGAATAGATAAACCCTCGGCGATGAAGTCTGCCAGTGCTTGGCCTTTAACTGCAGTCCGAGGCAAGAACTCGATGTCGTACTCAGCCAATTCGACAACCCATTTTGCTAATCGACCCGATGTCTCGGGCTTGGCCGAAATTTGTTTCAGAGGTTGATCAGTTATTACAGCAGTAGGATGTGCCTGAAAATAAGGCTTTAACTTCCTCGAGGCGTGAACCAGACCCAATGCTAACTTCTCGGTAGGTGTATACCTGACCTCAGCTCCATGCAGTGCCTTGCTCACAAAATAGACTGGAATCTGTCCCTGATCCCCTTCTCGAACCAACACTGCACTCACTGCCTCCTCACAAATTGCCAAATAAACCAATAGTTTTTCTACTTCCCGAGGTGAAGAAGGAATTGGTAAATCAGATAAATATTCCTTCAAGTCATCGAATGCTTTCTGGCACTTGTCGTCCCATTGGAAAGGACTTGCCTTTTTCAATATCTTGAAAAAGGGCAGGGCTCTTTGCGCTGATATGGATAAAAAAACGGTTGAGGGCCGCCATCCGACCCGTCAACCGCTGTACTTCCTTGACGTTACAAGGTGCGGGCATATTCTTGAGGACCTCGATCTTGTCTGGGTTAGTTCGAATCCCATCTCTCGATATTATATAGCCTAGAAATTGCCCAGATCGAACCCCAAAGGTGCACTTCTTCGGATTGAGTTTCATGTTTGCAGCCCGTAGCACCTCGAAAGCCTCTCTAACATCGGCAAGAAATTGTCCCATGGACTTGATCTCGATCAACAAATCGTCGACGTAGACTTTCATATTTCGACCTATCAGTCCTTTGAAAATTTTGTTAACCGCCCTCTGATAAGTGGCGCTTGCATTCTTTAGTCCAAACGGAATTGTCACGAAACAGAACGTGCCAAACTCTGTGATAAATGCGGTTTTCTCTGAGTCTTGGGGGTCCATGTAAATATGATAATATCCCCTATACGTATCCAGAAACCCGAATACCTCGAAACCCAGGGTCGAGTCGACCAGCTGATCAATCTTTGGGAGAGGATACGAATCCTTAGGGCATGCCTTGTTAAGATCCGTAAAATCCACACACATCCGCCAGCTCTCATCTGGCTTCTTAACCAAGACTGGATTGGCTAACCAGTCTGGATAGAAAACTTCTTTGACGATCCCGGCAATCAACAATTTTTCTACTTCATTTTTTACTGCCTCTTTCCTTTCAGGGGTGAGGTTTCTCTTCTTTTGCCGTATCGGCTTCTTTCTCGGGTCGACATTGAGTCGATGTAATTCTATATCTGCCGATAGGCCTGGCATGTCATCTGCCTTCCAAGCAAAAACATCTCGATATTCAACAAGGAGGTCGACCAAGGCTTTCATGTCGGGGTGTGGTATCCACTTCCCGATCTGGACCCCTTGACCCTCTTCCTCCTTCCACTCACGAATCTCTTCTGTCGGATCGACATAGACCCAGCTTCGATATTCCTCTTCTTCAGGGATTAATTCCTCAACTAACACTTGTCCAACGCCTTTCCCTTTTATCGTGACTAAACTACAATTCCTGGCCACCTCAACATCTCCTTTCACTTCGTGGGTACCATACCAGGTGGGAAATTTCATGCTGTTATGGAAGGTAGAGATGATGTCCCTCCGGTCGTATAAAGCAGGTCGACCTAATATCGCGTTGTACCCCGTTTGGGCCTTAACTACGACATACGTCATTTCCATTGTTCGGCCTTTCTCTCCATCCCCTACAGTGGTAAGCAAGCTTATTGACCCGACAGGGTGGATCGCCTGACCGGTAAATCCAAACAAGGGGGTCGACAGCGGTACAATGTCTTCGTCCCTCAACTTCATGGCTTTGAAGGCTGAGTAGTAAAGGATGTTGACAGCACTTCCACTATCGACACAGACTCTCTTGATCCGACCTCGGCTTATCACTGCCTCTATTACCAAACCTTCACTGTGGCTGTGGGAGCTTGGAATATTATCTTTGGGTCCATAACCCACCTCCGTAGTGAACCTGAGTTTCTTCGATTCCCTCGATCTGTCGGTTGACTGTCAACTGGATCGAGGTCGATCTGACTCGTGTTCTGCAACAATTGTGTTGACATCATAACCGATGTGGTTATCCCCGTGAGGGTCTCGATTCAAATCTTCTCGACGATCTCGACGGTTTTCTCTGTAAGTCGGCTCGGATGACCAATCCCGACGTCTCCGATTATCTCGTCGTGGTGATTGGTCTCTCCCCCCGTTATAACTCTTTCTCTTGTATTCCTGACGGCCCTTTGGCTCGTCCTTCTCTGATCTGTCGATCACCTCGTCCAACCGACCCTCTTGAATACAGGCATCAATATCTCTCTTCAAGTCAAAACACTCTTCTGTATCATGCCCCACATCCTTGTGAAAGTCACAGTACTTGTGGGTGTTCTTTCTCTTCTCAGGATCTTCGGACATCGGCTTGGGTGTTCGAGCGATATTCTTCTTGATCATGATATCCAGCACCTCCTCCCGATATCGGTTTAGAGGGATAAAATCTCGATCTTTCAAATTTCCTTTCTTTCCGAGCCGATCCGAGATCGGTGCTGTCAGTCGATCGAACACATTGGACTTTCCCTTCTTTGTTCCGACCCCTTGGCTGACCCTTGGTCTGGCCTCGGGCATCATTTCTCGAGTTGAGGCCTAGTGAAATGGAGTGCAGGCGAACTACCTCTTCACCTTGGCAAAATTTGTGGACTATGTTCACACATTCGTCCATGTCATTGGGCATCTTCTTAGACAACTTGTCGTATAGTTTCATATTACACAGGCCTCCGGCAAATGAATTGACCTGAAGTGCATCACTGGCATTATGCACCTTCATGGCCTCGAGATTGAAGCGCCTCATGAGATCAATATTTGATTCTCCTTTCTCTTGTTTGATATTCATGAGGTGAGTGGCACTGAGGTGGAACTTCTTGTTCCCAATGAAGGCATCTCAAAATTTCTGTCCCAACTGTATAAAACTTGAAATCGACCCGGGTCGTAGCTTATGAAACCACTCCCGAGCTCGACCCGTAAGCAAGGTGTCGAAGGCACAACA
The DNA here is from genome assembly GCA_024500145.1 of Gentiana dahurica var. dahurica. Classification (NCBI taxonomy): domain Eukaryota; kingdom Viridiplantae; phylum Streptophyta; class Magnoliopsida; order Gentianales; family Gentianaceae; genus Gentiana; species Gentiana dahurica. The sequence continues at coordinate 57,355,181 of CM044901.1, forward strand.
CTTCATAGCATCGTTGGCATTCCTCAGTCTCATCAGTGATATATATTGATACAGATGGTCCTCTGGGTCCGTAGTACCGTCATAAGGCTCCATCTTCGGTGGCTTAAAGGACTCGGGCATCGTGTATATCTCTATCTCGGGGCTAAATGGCTACTCAAGCCATTCTGTGACCTGTTCTTTCCCTACAATGCGATTGAACTCATTACGAATACTATCCTCGACTTGCCTTTGTTGCTTTTCGTGTCCATGACGCTTCTTGGTTATGCTGATTTCTACTTCATCCTCACACTCTTCTCGAGGATCGACAGGCTTCTTCCCCCTGGTATTCTCAATCTCCTTTCGACCCGGTGGGTTTAACAGGTGTTCCTCAGGGGTGTTACAAATTCCCTTACCTATGAACGCAGAGGCCACCACTCTTTTCAGGGCGTCTTCGTCTAATGACGCTAAGTGGTCTGCCATGTCCTGTAACTGCGGGGGAAGTTGAGGTCTTGGGGGTTCTGCAACTATGGGTCTAGATCCGGTGGGGACTTCCTGAACCTGAGTTTGAATCCCGGCTGGATCTATATCCGTGTGCTCTTCGATCTGCAGATTCTTACTGTTCGTCGGTTTCTTGTTCCTTGCTGGTGGGGCCATTGCAATATCCTTACCAACTCACTGGTAGAAGGCCCTCCTTCTAGCGCCAAATGATGATGCTAAATAATACACCACCGGATTATCAGGGTCACGTGTAATCTAAGGGTGAGTCAAGAAAGAATATGCACAGCTCGAACTGTAGAAAAGGTGGTGTTTTTGGTGTGTTATGACTGAGTCCAAGAATGTATCTTGGATTGCCTACATATCCTGTGTAATATCCAGGAATCAAGTCTTACGTAGTTCCTGGAATGGAGTATTTATAGGCACATGTCCTTCTTCTGCCCTAAACTTAGGGCGGTTTGGTCTATTGACATAAATAACCCTTACTGGGCCTTGCCCCTTGCCCAAGTTACCCTCTGGATGTTGGGCTTAGGAATCTGGGCTGGGACCCTGGCATCGTCTCGTACAACACCGACCTGGGTGTTCGAGATGGGACACTTGCCGAATCTGCCGGTTGTTGCAGACTTCACTGGTGCATCTCGTATTCGATCCGATGCGGACAATAAACTTAGATATTTCCACACGCCAGCTGGACCAATGAGATAATTCCACGTGGAGGGGTGAAATCTCGTATCGTCACATAATATGAGTCATTCAACTTTACTAATACAACATTTATTACTATTTTTTCTATCTTACCCCTAATTTATTATCAATCCAATCATTTTCATTACTTAACAATTATTGCATAAATGATAGTCAAGGGATATTGTAGACATTTAACCTTCAAATTTATAACATTCTACCACATTCTTTTTTATTGCTCAATTCAACCACTTTCTTAATCTATGTAAAAATCTTTATGATGACTTATATTTTGGGACGGAGGTAGTAAATAAATAAAAACAAAGCAAATTCTAAAACGTAATCGTTAAAAAAACGGAGGGAGTAATTATTTTTTTTGAAAGAGGAGGGAGTAATTATTAAGATAACGTTTCTTCTGTGGATTTCAATCTTCTGTTTATTCTATTATTATTATTTTTTTTAACAAAACACTTGTATATGTAGTATTGTTTAGTGAATGGTTTTTTTTACTATATTGTTTGAATTTATTTGATATTAATTTATATAAAATGTACGATAATTCCTTTCACACACAAAAATGTACCATAATTTAGTGTGAGAAGAAAATTAAATGAGGCAAAATTAGTGTTTTTTTTAACTCAATAGCCTACCTTCTCATGTCTTTGAGTTGAGGTGATGAACTTCGTGGGGGTTGTTGAAGTTTGATTTCGTAAGGGCCAATTTCTCTCACCAATAAGAAAGGTACATATAACCTTTCCAAACTATACCACTAAATTACAACTCTCAAATCACTCCATTCATGAAACTCTATGAGCGGGGTAGTGCAAGGTCATTGAGTTGTGGCTCAACCTTTTTTTCTTCTCTTTTTTTTTTTTTCAAACGGAACCTATATATAGTTTCTTCATTCATATCACATTTGCCATCAACAATAGCGCTAAGGATTCTAATCGAACATAAGTCAATGACGTTGTACTTGCATGCCGTTTGAGTATAGAAGATGCTATAAGAAGAGCTAATACGCGACGTCTGAAGCGAAAACAGACAAATAAAAAACCAAATCGTACAGCTTGCAAGGAGAGAATTGATCTACAGGAATCACCAGTGATGGTGGCTATGACGGTGGCTGCTGTCAATGAAGCAACGGAAGAAACAAAACCGGATATAAGAAAATCAAGGCCACCTTGTAGGTAAAAGTCGCCCTTGTCCTGAACATACGCATAGTAAGGGTGTGTAAGTGTGAGTTTATTTTTAGTTTTCATTTTTGTAAGTGTGAGTTGAAAGCATAGTTATCAGAACCGGACCAATCATCAAACGGAAAGACACCAGATCACCGGGTCACCAGTATAACCAGTGGGTCATTGATTCAACCAGTGGGTCACTGCATAGAATCAAAAAATACAATAATGTATTCAATCAAAACATAAGAAAAATAATAATATGGTATCCAAAATCATTTCCGAAAAATTCCAACGTCCAAATTACAAACACGATACAAATGAAATATGTAAATTCTATAAATAAAAAAAAAACACTACAATACTACTGAAAACATACGACAATTCCAAATTTGAGATCTAATTCGTACATTGTAACGCAACATTAACACATTAGTCCCTAATTTTCCAACTAGAACCACATTATTAATAAAAAAAAATGAAATACCTAAACTTTTTAGTTTTCGTTAGTAATCCAACGAAATAAAAAGAATTAGAACATAGAAAATAAAAAGAAAATTGGATGAAAATGAAAAATTCATGCCATTATTATACATAATTGACGTTGAAACTGAAAAAATGAACATTGCATGAGCTTGAAGTGTATGTTGAATGTTTTTTTTTTCAGAAAATGTATGCTGAATGTTAAATGACTTAAATCTTGGGGGAAAAAATCCAGCGTTTATTTTTCAATGAATGAAGCGTGAGGGAATGGAAAGGCAGATACCGGAGGAAAATTCTTCACTGGTTACCATTTATCCATGTAGATCTACGATACAAATGGAATAACTAGAAAAGAAATATCATACCGGAAGAGTGAAATTAAAGCTTTTTCGTTTTGTTGTCATTATAGTTACAGAAAAGTAAATCATGTATTTTGTTTTTTTAAAGTCAAAACCCACCGTAAAAAAACAAAAATAAATAAAAGGGGTTCTATCGGCACCCCTATTTACTACTCGCACCCCTATTACTCCCGATACCATAGAAAATTACTTCGGGCACTCGGTGATTTTTTACAAAAGGAACGTCAATACCACTGGTGTTCCTTGTGGAGCACCAACGTCGGTGTCATTGACGTTGGTGCTCCAGAAGGAACACCAGTACCACCGACATTTCAGGTAATGCTATTAATGTAGGAGTTATGCCGCAACAATTAACACAACATACCTTTTCACTACTGCACTTATTAGAAGAGTAATACCAAAGGTACGGAAAATTTTCGGTTATAGACCATATAATCCAGCGGACTCGATTTTACAAAAATAAACTTTCACTACAGTGACAATCAGGCTCAATTTTACAAAAACCAAATTCCACTACCGCATAAAGCGTGGAAGCAAAGAGGATTGTACTGCTAAAATAGAACCATGAAAACTGATTAAAAGGCAGACAACTTTATTCAAACCAACTACTGAAAAAGCAAACTGAAGGGCCAAATATAACATGAGAAAACCGTCAACAAAGCTAACAGCTTTATTCAAACCAACAACTGATAACATAAACCCACACACCAAGTGTTTTGACGTATTATGAAAGATATGGATTCATCCATGTGGTAGAAGTATATAGTAGAAATAAACCCGCACACTGAGGGCCTCGACGTATTATGAAATATATGGATTTATCCATGTAGTAGTAGTAGCAGTCAGTAGTGGTACTCACCAACCAGCTACTTTCCTGGTATAAGTTCTTCCCCCAGGTATACTCTCTTGAGATTTTCCCATGAAATGATGAGTTGGTTGAACATGCCACCCCCCAGCCTTCATTGGCAGGGAAGATCGGTGCTCTTTCTTTGACACTTCATCCTTGGATCTGATCGACATGTTTGCCAACTTCTCAGTTGTTTCAGAAAGGGTCTTCACATTAGGCTTAGCAACTGCATATTGAAAAGTGATATTATGCAATGTAAAGAGATATTTACCATTGATCTTTTCCCTTGCTTGTATAGATTATTTATTATGCTAACACAGTCTTTCCGACATAATTAAAAACTCAAGAGAAGACCCACCCAGTTGTAATAATTATGTTCCTGGCTTTTCTACATTTGTAGAAAAGAGGTGTCAATAATTTACAAATTGCACACAAGGGGCAATGAGAAAAAGGAACTGCCACAGAGCAAAACAATGTATGAGCGTCTAGCCCAGATTTTACAAAGATACACGAATGTGCTGCTCTCAAGACCTTTAATTTGTATGAGGAAAAGCATAGGGTGAGGGTTGGTTTGGACATAAGTCATTTTACGCCTAATCTTATTCGGGGAATATTTTTGGATGAGATGTTAAGAATCATTGGATTACATCCTGTCAAATAAAATATGATTTGTGTATTGTGAAAGGGAGCCTTTAAAGGCCACAATACTTTGACATCACACACATTCGACCTTCCGAATTTTGGAAGTCAATTATAATGTCTAGAATAGACTTTTTTTAAAGGTTGGAATAGACTTTTAAAACATCAAATGCGTGTGGCGCCCAGCCGTCCACTAACAATCCCCATTGTGAAAAGAAAAGTAGAAGAGAAGAGAAATTTACTTCATTCAAATGAAACAAGTTGTTTAAGAACCAGTAACCAAAATAGTTGTAATCCACAGACAGAATGAATGAATCATATGCTTGACAAGAAACCAAATAAACAAACTTACTTGGAGCTTTCTTTGCAGGAGGAGGTTGGTACCTAAGTGGTGGCTGCTTCGGGAGTGTCTTCGAATATTTTTGTTCCTCCTATCACAATGAATAGACCGCCAAGAGTAAGACACTCAAATCAAGCCAGTTGAAAAAACTAGCAAAAACATATCAGTAATTTCAACATATCCAAGAAGCCAAAAACTTTTATTGACAAAAATACACATAGAAACCACCACCTGAAGAGTCATCTCCAACTTCCTTTGAACACCTGAAAAAACAGTCAAAAAATAAATACAGGATGTGATTAAACAGTTCATTTTCATAAAAGGGGGGAAATTTATTTATTTTTACAGGATTTTACCTCCTGCAAAACCTTCTTTTATCATCATCTACTGTGCATCTTACCATACACAAACAGACGAGCTAAATAAGAAGAATATGCATAAGCCTGTAACACTGAAAGGGGAACGAACTGAAAAAATATATACTTTAGTGTAAGCCTAAGATTCATATCTCATTGTTATCATCTCGAGTTTTACTACATTGACTATAATCATCAGAAACACTAAACCCCACCCACCACTCCCTTGTGGCACATCCCTGCGTCTAATATACTGCTCACCACTTTCTGTTTCTTGTACGTCCTAACAGCAAATCTTATGTGAATACCAATACCAAATATCAACTACCCCTCTATTTGTTGTCCATCTATTGAGTCCACGAACCCAGCAGAACCAAATAGGCTATATGTTTAAAGATGACATCTACTAGAATTCTAAATATGAAAAAGATGCATGACAGCACAAAATTCCTGCCAACCTAAATAGGTTAAACCTGTTCATACTAAACCAATATAACTGGAAGTGTCGCAGGCTTGGTCCTAAATCATCCAAGTCAATTTTCAGCCCAAAATCCAATTTATTCAGGGAGAACAATAAAGCAGGCCCTGAAAGTCTTTTGGCAAAAGCTTCAACCATGTTACTACTAGAGCATATTCTTGTATTTAGTGGTATAGCACATAAGATGTGGCTGATGAAAAGCCATAAATGGATGAGGTTGGCTTTGTATTGCACCTGTTATCAGAGAAGCTGTGCTTCCCCTCTATTCATAGCAGGAGACAACACACAATACTTAATAGAAATCTAATAAAAGTTTACTAAAAGATTTCAACACAGTGAATTCAGGTATCCTCAAAAGCCGCTCACCTGCTTGCGGAGGGACCAGTGATTTATTTAACTTGTTGCAGCACTTGGGATTAAGCACAGTTCCTGAATAACTTCTACCAGGTTTTGGCACTAGTGCAGCCTTTGCTCCAGCTGCAAAAAGTTTAGAAATGCAAGGTCTTAGCACTATACTCAGGCACTTGACCATCAAAATTAAACTAAACATTAATAGAGAGACAGAGACAGACCAGAAGGAGGTGTCTTGGCAAGATCGGCCTTTGGCCGTAGAAAGGGTGGGACGTAGAAACAACTCTGCAATAAGTCAACATGCATATTAGGGCATTTACATCCTGTAGCTAATAATCAGATAAATCTGAAAGAAAAAGTTGGTCCATCCACCTTGAAGAATGGATGCTGAAGTGCCTCTGCAGCCGTGGGCCTCTTACATGGATCCCAGGAACATAGCAACTACACATAAATATCAATGTCAACAAAGCCAAAAGGGTTAGTTTAATCGGTGTTTCTTCCCTCGATAATTTTACAAGGTATAACAAATGAGGATTTCTTTGTGTAAATAAATAAAGAAGGTGACATTACAGGCACCAACAAGTATGACCAAGAAAATATTAAATCAACCTAGGACAACTTATCTACTACATCCCCGTCCCCTTCTAATTGTCCTATTTTAGGATGTCCCAAGAAGGATGTCTAGCACTACTTACCGTGATAAGATTAACCGCCTCATCACTAGCAGAAGGTAATAGCACGGATAGAGGAACACCAGAAACCTGCCACATGTCAAGTTCAACAACTTATACAAAAAAAAATGGTAAACCCTACAGTTTCTATGGAAACAGGAGAGAGAGGAATTTGATGAAGCACAAAAGAATATACCGTCACAACAATACCAGCACTATTTCAGAAGGCATTAATAATAGATATCAGGGTAACAAATAAGTAAGCATGAATAAGCATTTTCAAGCATAATAAAGCATGAATGGGCTTGGCATGTTCCAGTATAAATTTTTGAAAAAGTCTCTAGCACCTTCAAAAAAAAAAGTCTCTAGCTTTAATTATTATGACTTGACGAAGCAGAATACCCACCCACATATTTTCCTTAAAATTCTCAGACTAAAAATTCAAATCAAAACCTAGACTAATTTTCCCATTAACAAGAAGTTGAGAAGCTACATGCCTGTGGAAACTGGTAATTGATGACACTGGCAAGATGAAGGCCATCAGCCCACTGGCATTCTGTTGGACTACCAATAACACTGCAGATCTTATAAATTTCATCCGCTTCACTGTAGCAACAAAACAGACATTGTAAACATTCCGAAACAACAGGCAACAAGAACATTACACTAAAACTGCAAAAGGATGCATATCAATTGCAGAAGGGCAGCAGCTTTTTGAGTACCAACACTCCTTCCCCGTGGACCCTTTTTATTACAAGTTTTACCTATAAAAAAACTCCCGATTGATGACAAAAGGCAGTTGAACATAACCCAGAATATCTTGGGTACAGGACGGAGTTTTGAAAATTCTGGTACTTGTATTATCAGTCATTATTAAAAAGTTAAAACAATACAACACAAAAGTACGATGAGCTAGGTCAATAAAGAGGGATGTTCATGACACTCGGACAAACCCATGCTCGACCCCCTCCAAACCATCTCCTTCTCTGGCCATATAGAATAAATTTGCTCAAAAGGAACCCCGAATTGATAAGAGAACATTAAAAGGAGTATATACCTTGAGCCTGGAAATATAGCCCGAAGATTAAACAACTCAGCCATTATTGCACCCATTGCCCACATATCTGGAGAGGGAAAAAAAAAACCACCTTAGTTCGCTGTGAAATATGAGCAGTGCATCAATGACACAATTAGTGAACACATTCTGAAAAAAATCATCTCTTTCTCACCAACAGCAGGACCATAAGATGGAGACTGAAGCAGCACTTCAGGCGCCCTGTACCTACATGCCCGTATCACCATGATGTATAAAGATAAACGCATAAGAGATGCACACCTTTTCGTAAGACACAATACATAAACTGAGTGATACTTACCACCGTGTGGAGACATACTCAGTATACGGAGGTTGAGAGTTGATTTCCCGTGCAAGACCAAAATCAGCAATTTTAACGATATTGTTCGAGACAAGCAAATTCTCTGGACAAAGGTGACAACACATCAGACAAGAAGCACAAAATTCAGATACTGCAGTAATAATGTATCAAACAAGCAAGTACTCTTGACGCTAATGATCAATTATACATCAGAGAAGCCTTATAAATTACCCAGTCGTTACAAATAGTAGTCCCCCCACCTCCACCTCCACCTCCACCTCCACCTCCCCCAATTCAACAGAAAGATTAACCTATCCTACAATCCTAAATATTAACTTTCAATTTTGCAGAGCAAAAACGAACGCTCAACGTATTCTTCAATATGTAACCAAACTCCTCCAATAAATAGCAATAATTCAGTCTCCAAGATTCCAGAATCGGGTGACGTAACTTTCAAACGTAGTTTCCCCTAGAGTCCTAGACAAATGTACTGGCAGAAATTCATTCAAAACAACAATAAGACGACATATTAATAGAAGCAGTCGCCAAAGTGATGGTGCAACCTACACCCTTATCCTGAAAGCTAATCCAATCAAAGCAAAACAGAGATAGTTTTGCCCTTTTTTCAACAAAAAGAAAATAGAAAAAACAACAAACTTTACAGCCAAAGAACAAGAAATCTACCATCACACAAAAGATTCTAGACTGAGAAGAAAGCACCAGTGCTGTCAACTTAAACATAGAACGATGAACAGCCGGCATACCTACTCCGGTGCAGTTGGTTAATTGTGAGAATAAGGTATGTATGAGATTTAAAACCCAAAGGAGGCACGTATGCTGCGCATATACATTCTCTACCCACCCAGCCATATTCAAAATTTATATTGGTTTTAATGTATACTTAAATTTAAATTGCTGGATATCGGTTTAAATCGTTTGTAAGCGATCAAATTCTCTTGGATGTTATTTATCTTCAAACTTTTTCTCAATTTTCAGCAATTTTGAAGGTCCTTTGTATATTCGTTTATGGTAAATATGTCTAAACTGTCGTATATTTAAAAGAAGAAGGAAGTCAAAACAACACCAGCAGGGTTACAGGGTCTGTCAAATTAGACTTTCTACACTTTCTCATCCTAGCAAAAAATTGCAAGAATTGAGAGGTTTTCATGGAGAAATAAAGTCAGGAGCCTGTATTGTCTATAATTCTATAATTACTGAAAGTGTCTCCCGTATATTCCATAGATTTGGCTATCAAATTAATAACCGAAGCTTTTTCATTTCATGACATTGGGCGAGTATTCACAGATAACTTTTTTTTTACTATTACTGCAGTGTTCTAAAAATCGGCCCAGGCAGCCACCTAGGCACTAGGCAGCCTCCCACCGATCCGATTACACCCTAGGCAGACATGTCTAGGCGGGGTTTGGGCGGGTTCTGGGCAGGCTAGGCGGAGCCTAGGAAGGTCCTAAGCAGCAGGGCAGAGAAGGTTTGATCGTATGGGTGTGAGGGTGTTTCCAGTCCACTGCCATTAATACACAAGCACTGCTCCAAGTTTAATAGCAAGAACAGAAAGCATAAATCACCTGGCTTCAGGTCACGGTGAAAATATCCACGCTGATGCATGTATGCAAGACCCTGAAATACTTGAAAGCACCAATTTTTTACTTCATCTTCAGAGAAAAACCTGTTCCTATCCTTCATGAGATGATAGAGATTGCATTCCTAAAAGTCATAGTAATTAAATAAATGAATAAAACACAATGGCCCAGTCACATATATTGAAAACAGAGCAAAAAGAACATATCACTTTCTGACAACAAGCAGCAGCAGCGTACCATATACTCGAACACAAAGTAAAGAATGTTGTTTTCTCTGATGACTTCTTTGAGCCTCACTATATTTGGATGGTTCATTTTCCTGAGCGACTGAAATTGAACAGTACCCATTTGTATCAGGAAAAAAAAGGTCTAAAGTAAAAATAGAGGAGAAGAAAGCTATTCACCTTGACCTCTCTCAAATTGACACACTCTTCCCATGAATAATATCTTTTTTTCATCCTTTTTATTGCTACCTATAAACAACAGCATATAAGGTAAAGTCACGCTTCCAAACCAGAAAGGGTAATAACAGACCATTCGCAATCTTTACATACACAGTACACGTCATAGATGCACCTACCACTTCACCAGTAATCTTATTCACGGCCCTCCAAACAGTACCAAAGGTACCGTTTCCAACTTCTTTGATGATTTTGTACCTGCACCGTTTGAGGCAAGTCTCCATTAATCACAATCACCAGTAATGAACTCAAACAAGGAAACAACATTGCAATTGGAAAAAAAATGACATACGTATCCATTCTTGTGATTATAGCAGCAATTAACACCCTGTTTTTAGGGAAAGCAGTATTTGGCATAAACTGTAGAACGTCACTGTGTATAGGACGGGAAAAAGGTATATGATATTAGTTAATGCTGTGGATAATTCAGCAAAATCCACCAATCGTATTCTGCTGCCTTGCACAGTAGGGCAAACCAGTATGAACAGCAGATGGGTCCGCAGCCTTATTCATTAAAGTTCCGACCTCAAGAAAACAGAGACAGCAACATAACAGGAGGAAGGCGATCGTTGCATATTGATGTATGTCTGGAACTGATACAGGTGCTACAAAAGGACTGACTAGGATGTCATCCTTGTCTTAGAGCATGCCAGCCGCAAATTATGCATATATTCTAAAGGCTCCTCTAAACTCTCACAAGGTGATCAAGATCTTGATCAACAAAATACAGCACCCAAGCCGTTCCAAGCAAAGTAGAGAGTGAACATCTAAGCCTAAATATGCAGAGTGCAACAAAACTACTTAATGCTTTACTCTATAAGTTTGTCCAATATCGATTTCTGCAGCCCTGCAAATTGTAATCCAGAAAAAGAAACAAAAAATGCAATTCAGTATTATCTTAATAGGAGTAAAGAACATAATAACAAGGAAGTTTGGGGCATAACCTTGGACGAAAACCTTCAAAATATCGCGAATTGATGGAGTACCAACAATGCACTAGCAACAGCCTTATTATAAGATCAAACGAAACTGACCCAAATAACAAGTCAAAAAGAAAATAAACCCCTGTCAACTTCAGTAACTATAGAGCTGACTTGCAAAACAGCTATCTCAGAGAGTATTCTCATTGGTCCTCTTGTGCTGGTTATTCATGAGAAGCAGTCCACTAAGTACAATTGACAAAAGAAACAAGAAGGAAGTCTCCAACAATGAGGAACCGCCAATCAAGAACTTCCTGGAATGAAAACCCCCGAAACTTGCCGTAATTTGACCAAAGGCAGATTTGCTCCATGTCCTAAGTAAATTAAGATTCAAATCGCAGCCCAATTCAGCCTGAAATAATAAGGTAACATACATAAACAACACCACAAAAATAGAATTGAGAAGGAAATACTACATTCATTCTAACATACCTAACAGAACCAATATCAAAATCAAAATATATGAAAAAATGACAACTTTTTCAATAATGACTGTGCGGAAATCCTCATTGATAAGGGATTGAAAGAAAACAGTGCTGCTGCATCAGAAAGACGAAGATTGCAATAACCTAATTTTTTTAGGGGTTCAAAAGCATTGGCGTCTTTTCCTTTGTTATCAAGGAAACGAATAACTGGTGACTACAAAGGAGCACAATCTAAAGAAAGACTCCAGATTCACTAATACCTGGGTAAGTAGTAGCGAGATAATCAAATAAAATAAGAAAAGAAAAATAAAATCATGGGAAAAATATAATCAGCCTGCATATTATCCCAATTGAAAACCAAATCAAATTTCTACATCCCAAATTCACGCAAAAAGAAAGAAACTAAAATCGTTTTTATCCAATCTATAAAGAATAAATACAAAAATTTGTACCAAATTATTTCAATCATAAAAACACGAATTACAACCTCGGTACCTCCGAATCTCAAAACCTACAATTCCAATTTTAACAATAAATAAAAGACGATAAATAAATCAGATCTGGCCATAATATATATCTAATCGGAAAGAAAAGTCATATCTCTGGCCAGAGAAAAGAGCTAGCTGGTTTACATCGATTGATTACCTGAGAGCAAAACGGCATAACCTAAAGACGAAGCCACGGAAAATGGAATAGAGAGAATCCACGGCTACCACGTTTTTTTTTTTTGCCTTCCGATAAGGATAAAAGATATTTCGTTGTAATTTTGTGTTGAGCGTTCGGGTGTATGCGTTCTTATATCGAGTGTATATATATTTAATAGTATTAAAATTAAAAGACAAAAGAAAAGAAAGATTCGTAAGCTATGATACGGTAATGATGATGTGTGTGAGGGCACCGCGTTATTACCAGGCAATAATAAATATAAATAACTTTACTTGATTACTCTCCAAGGCACACGTTTTACCTTTGCACGTTTCACTGAATTTAAAATCGTAAAAAAATAAATAAAAAAATAAAAAAAAAACTGTAATTTGGACTTTTCTTCGGAATTAGTCTTGTCGTTTGTAGTAGTACTACGACCTTTCTTCTGTAAAAACAAACCCCCCTGCCCCCCCTCCCCCCACACACACACCACCATAAAGGTAAAATAGCATTCAGAAGACCTAAATTTATTTAGGAAATAGGAATGGTAATAATAATTGTGCGGTTAAATTTTAAAATAATTTTTTACTATTTCCTCTGTTTGTTTATCTTTTACATTTCAAAATTTACTTTTTTTTTATTTATCTGTTATTTTATATTTCTAAAACATCATTTATTTATTTTTTTCTTATTTTATTTATCAATAAAGTATTTATATCTCCAAATATATATTTCTAATATTAAAAACTCTTTTACCAATAAAGTATTCACATCTATAATTAAAATATATTTCCAATATTATATTTTAGATAAATTAATTACATTCTTAATCTGTGTGATTATTTTTTTTGCGACAGTTAAAAAAACGGAGAGAGTACGACCTTTCTTCTGTAACCCACCTCCCCCGCCCCATAATGGTAAAATAGCTTTCAAAAGACGCAAATTTAGGACCGGTAATAATAATTGTAGGTTCAATTTTATAATAATTTTTTACTACTATTAATAAAATAAGAGATTTTACGTAATAATATCTTTGATTGGTGGTAGATGATTTTTAAGTAGATTATGATTTGAATTATACTATAAATATGTAACGCCCCGCTCCCAGATACCGAGCCCTTATCCGGAAGAGAACGTTCGGCGCGTATAGCATTAAATAAATCTAATATTATACGCAAGCCTCTACGTCGTCGTATCAAATAAAAGCAAACGGAAGCTAAAAAGACTCGGGTAAAACATAAATGCTACTAAGAATAGAAATTAACCATACTAAAGATGGATAGTTAAATTACAACGACGAAAAACCCAAAGACTTATACAATACGAGGTCTTAAAAGTAGAAATACAATAAGTCTAAGAAAATAAATACAACTAGTCTAGTACAACCTTTACAAAGAAAATGAACTAGAAACTTCGTCAAGACTTCAAAGCCTTCAAAAGTCGTCATCTACCTGATCAACATGTTCGTCTTCTCACCCCACAATGCATACAAAAGAAAATGCAAAGGAGGTAAATACAAAGTACTTAGTAAAAGTGAGAAGCTAATGAATAACTAAGTTGTACAACGAAGGGTTATTATTATGATTATTAAATTTTCTTTATGAGACCGACTCAATCTAGGGTTCAATCCATGCCCATCGACATGTCATGACTAAACGTTTCTAGCTTAGCTTATCTTGGTTACGTCATCACTCAAGGACACTACGCATGGCGTTCATCAGCCTGAAGATATACTTGCTAACTAACGGTGATTAGCACCGATTAGCTCCGAGGTCTCCCCGGTATGCATATACGTCCGATGAATTTCCTCCACCACCCTTCAGCCGTTTAAGGCCAGTAGCGTTGTTCACCTTTTATGAACGTATCACATCGCCGATATGAAAGAGTGCCTAACCGAGAATAAATGACGTTTTAGCTTTTATCTACACATATGTATTTATTATTGTGAATTAACTAGCCACCTAAGTGTTTTCAGGTAAGTTCCCTCACATACACTACTCTCTTTCCTAGACCACTAGACACGGACAAGTCCTACCAAATACACAGACATTGATGAGCTCTAGTTCATCAAAGCACAAGCCTTTTTATGCTCTTCCGACGGATCCGAACTTCAACTCCCTTTAAAAGTACATTCGGTGTTTTAACTGAACGAATCAGAAATTCAATCGAAGCTTGTTCATATTTAATTAATGTTATTGAATCAAAAAAGTAGAAATTTAAAACTCAACACAAATATACCAAAACATATCCCATCTTATTAATTACAACTTATCATGAATTCTATCACCAAATAACACCAAGACTCACCAAAACTCAACCTATCGTTTTAAAATTATAATTACTCATTAGGAAGAGCCTCTTATCTTAATTTCCCGCAAAACCGAAAGAAAAACGTCAAGCAACTGCAACAACTGTTGATCCTCAACCCCAAAACCTATTTGATCAACGAGAAGCCCTAAAATCCTATTTCTTTGCAGAAAACCGAAACTGAAGAAGTCCATAAACTGCAGATTACCTCGATTAACTGCTGCATAACTATTTTTAGAATGATCTACGCTCCAAGACGATCGTTTCGACTACTCATGGCTGAAAAACAGAGTTACGGATTGAAAGATACGAATTTTTCAAAAATCAAACTCTACGAATACCGAAAACTAGGGCTAAACTGAAAACTTACGAAATTGAGAGATGTTGTTTTCCAAAGTTGCGTCTCCTCGCGCTGATCACTTTTCTCTCCTGCGGCATCTTGAACAGATGAACGGATTGATCACACGGTTCTCCCTTTTATTTCGCTTTCTTCCTGCCTGTTGCCAGCGTTCCTCTTCTTTTTTTTTCTTCTGAATTCTGCCGTGAAACATAAAAGGGGATTTTGGGGGATTATTTTGTTTTTATAGCCATTTAATTGAATCCCTTTAATTAAATCCTTTTTAATTAAATAAATAGGATAAATAATAATTAGGTCGTAGTGGGTATGACCAATTACTGTTTTACCCTTTCTGAAAAGTCGGGATGTTACATTCCTTCCCCCTTAAGAGGAGTTTCGTCCTCGAAACTCGAATGTAACCGAGAGGTACTTGAACTCTGGACTTTGCGAAGCGTTTCGTCTCCTAACTCGTACAGTCTTCTTCTTCTTCCATCTTCCCAACTCTTCCACTTGTCTTGAGCCAACTTGAGGTTGCGACGATCCGCTTCAATCTTCATGTCGCCTTAATGTATCAACTTTGGTCTCGTATTCTGTTGCCGCTCCACTTCATCCCAGGAACTCACGTTCTTCTATCTCTATCTTCATGAAAGATCATCAGCAATATTGTTCCAACTCTTGTACATCTTGGTCGCTCCGAGATGAACTGCAATTGCCATCTCGAGGTTTTCATTCTTCATTGTCCTTCACAATATTCCGCATTCAGACACCAAAGCTGATTCCGATGCCAATTGTTGCCATCTTCATCTAACTCATGACCAATGATTGGTTGGGCTCCAGCCACTCACTTGTAACCGGAAAAAACTGGATCTTCATCTTGTTCCTTCACGAACTCATCAACTGCCTCGAATCTTACAATCATCGGTTCAACACTCTTTGCTCGCCCCTGCTGCCCTATACCCGGAAGGCTGAATCTTCCCGGCCGAAACCACACTTCTGGCACACTTGACTTCTTTTGATATCAACTTCAGTCATGGAACCACAAGCTTGCTGAAGAACTCCAAGGATCCCAGCTGAAGGACTTCTGAGACTCCCTGTGGGTGGAGAACATGCATTGCCATACTTTCTCTCTGATAGTCTGATCCAATCCTCGTGCCAATTAGGGTTAGCTTGGAAAATAAAAGAAGTTGAAAAGTGACAAGTTGAGTACCAGGGTGTTATGTCAACTAGGTAAGCCAAGGAATGATACAATGCACTTGAAATAAGAAAGGTTGCTTGGGTTACATGCAAAACAAGATGATTTCGTGATGGGGAAAAGTTGAAGGTGGTTCCAAACTGAAGAATGAGACATTGTATCATAATACAAGGGGTAGCCACAAAAAGGAAAACAAAAGGACACCTTGCAGATGAATTTTTTTTTTGAGAGAGAGGAATTCTGCAAGATACGGTGGTCTGCAAAGACTTTAGAGGTAACTTGAAAGGATGGTAATAAGCTTTCATATAAGCCTTGAGAAAGTGGAGACGTTAAAGGTACATCACACAACAGAATCAAGGTAAAGGTGCAAGGTCGAGCACCAGAAGGACTAAAAGATAGAAATCAAAAGAGAGCAAGAATCTCAACATGAAGGAGCCATGGAGATAAAACGAGTACACCAAAAGATCTCAGAATAAAATAAACACTTGTCAAGAAGTGTCCAAGTTTGCAGTAGTCAAAGAGAGGTTATCTCAAGATTTAATAGAAATAGAAATTTCCTCAAGGAATTGTAAAGGAATATCAAAAGTTGTATCTGGCGGTTCATTGCTCTAAATGGCCTGAAAGAGAGTTAAAACTGAAGGGTACAAGGTACATTAATCTGAATTGGAAATCAGAAGTTTAGGAATTCAAAAGTTGATTGGCTAAATAGGTTCAGAAGGCACCTTGGCAAGGACTACCTTTTGCTTGAAACTGGTTTAGCATAATTTGTTAGAAGGTTAAAGATAGGTAACTGAATATGGATGTCAAGGTAGGATTAAAGATCCAACTGGTAAGAAGATGGGATGCATACCTTGAAAGAACAAGTAGCATTAGATGGAAAGATTACAAAATCAACACTACCCTTATGAGGGAAGCTGAAAATAAACACAAGTAAAAAGAATGTTCTGACATTAAAAGGTTCAGTCAAATTTGTACTTGAAAGGAAGAATGGGGGTGCAACAATGCAGAGTTAGAGGGAACTTGTTTCTTGATTGGACAAGTAAGGAAGCATGGATTTGTTCAAAAGAAAGGCCTATAGAGATATGTTTCTTAAGTAATTCATGACAACATGTGAAAAGGATTTGTTGAGCTTAAAGATCTCAAATGAGGGATTACATGAGAAATAAAGTACCAGATAAGTTATAATTACAAAAGGGTATGAAAATAGTCTGAACATCAAACATGGCATGCTAGAGGATGGTATCTTGGTTCTTGTCTATAACTGCAAAAGAAACAACAATGTTAACTTTACAAACTTTCTACCATGAGACATATCCTAGGGAAAGATCGCTTCGGAAACCTTCTATGACATAACACTCGTAACTTGCTACACTCTTAGCCCAAACCCCAAGTCAAAGAGGTGAAAATTCCTTTTAGGTTGCTGTGTATGAAATTTACTCCGGATCTGACATTATCAATTTATACAGAACAAACGAAGAGGAATTTGAGCACGATCCAAAAAGAAAAGATTTAGATACTGGAGTTTCTCAGGTGAAATAAAAATATTGGAATTTTTGAATGAAAATAAGTTGGTCAAAAACAGTTATTTCTGACGATTGCACAAGCTGTCAGAATTTCCAGTTTAGTAAACACTGAGTTGAATTGCAAATCGAGATCAAACGAAAACGAATCTAAGCTTAATTTCAAAAGGAAAATTGTAGATAAAAGTTTTGTCTGCAACATATCAAAAATTCAGATCAATTGAAGGTGTTTAACCTGTTCAAAACGGAAGAAGAAGTGAAAGTGCTGCTGCAGATTTTCTGGACAGAGTGTCCGGCATAAACATGAATTTTCTGAACAATCCATAATGATTATCGAGTTGATGTAAAAAGAGAAATTGTACATAGGATAGTAATCTACTTTACTGAAAATTTTCAGAATTTTTTGGAACACGGTAAGTTGTTTAACCTGAAGAGAAAACACGGAAACAAAAGCATTCACTCATGTTGGGTAAAGCCAAACACGAGGATGATGAAAAGTATGTGCCAAAGTAAGAGACCTTTAACACTATTAGTTGAAACGACTGAGGAGTACTTGGAAAGAATAGAATTACACATGGAGTTCGTGTAGAACCATCTCAAGCAAAGCAAAGGTCAAAGAATTTTTATAAACATAAATCAAGCGATAGCAAAGAGAGAAAACGGAGGCTTTGTAGAGTCGAGTCTTTAAACAAAAAAATTGTATGTACTAAAACTTCTTGTAGGGGATGCATTAAGGGTAATCACTAGGATGCAAAAGTGTGTTGCCCCAAAATAGCTAAACAAGATATAGTTGGAAGGATATGCAATTGTCAGTTCAAATAGTTCGATGGATGAGAAACTTATTTTTCTTAAATCAAGCATTTGACACGGTGAAAACATCTTTAAAAAAATAAGGCACATCAAATGAATGTACACACTTGGAAAACAAAACTGCGTAATAAGAGACTTTTACCGAGTTTCAGAAGTTTCAAATGGAGGATTTAACCAGAGCATGAGTTACAATTAGTATGGATGGGGAAACATTGAAATCGGGATAACCAAGTAGGAAACTAGATGATTATAAAAGAGGATCTTATTAATGAAGACATAAGATTGGAAAATCACCACGCAATCGTATCTTGCCATCGAGGAACACTATAACGACAACACCTAGTCTCTACCTACCAAACTTCTTATCCTGGGTAACAACTAGCTTAAGAATCAGATAAATCAAAGTATTCTCATCTCCTATAACCTACTAGACTATAACCTACAGGGTGAAAGAAAGACATCTATCCTTCCTTGACCAGAGGACTTAAATGGTTTTGAGAAATTCGGGTGCATACATAAGCCACGAGATAATTGATTTGCACAAAACAAACCGAACTGATTTTGAACATGAGGCAAAGAGAAAATCTGTGAGTATATAAGTTTTACATATGATGCTCAAAAATCAAAATTTTTGGGAAGCCATAGTTTGGTCAAAATAATTCTTTTCATCTACTGCTATAAGCTATCAAAAATTTTCAGGACTTCATCAACTGTCATGTGTTGCAGATTGTGCTCAAACAAAAACAAATTTGCACTTTGTTCAAAAACAAAACGCATAGTATAGGATGTTTTCTACAACATATCAAAAATCCAAGTCATTTGGAGGTGTTTAGCTTATTCAAAACAGAATGATAAGTAAGAGTACCGCTGCAGAATTTTCTGAACAGAGTACCCCTCATTGTTAAACAATTTGTGAACAATCCATATTGAAAACTAAATTGATGTAAAGAGAGAAATTGTAGATAAGACAACTTTCTATGTGGCTGAAAATTTACAGAATTCTTAGAACAAAAAAAAAATGATATAACATGATATGTAGAAACGTGAACAAAATCGTTTACTCATTTTGCATAACACCAAGTTACAAGGAAGTGATTTGAACCAAATGTAGCATTACGAAAGCATTAAAACCTCAAAAAGAAAGAAAAATAGAGAAAGATTCGAAGATTCCAAAAGGAAAGAGGGATCCTAGTAAGGGTTCTCGAAAGGAACAAAACTTAAGAGGATCACATAAGAGATATGAGCTTAAAACTCAACCTTCACCTAAGGAGACTTTTCACTTGGTCCTAGTGCAACTTAACCACGTTCTAAGGATTCCTAATCCTACGAGAATTTACCACCAAGATCAAGAGAGATCAGAAAGGTTCTAAAAGGTCTAAAGAAATCCAATCTTCGAGGGAAGAAGCATAGGAAAGAAAGGACGATTCGTCTCTGATACCAACTGTAACGCCCCGCTCCCGGATACCGAGCCCTTATCCGGAAGAGAAACGTTCGGCGCGTATAGCATTAAATAAATCTAATATTATACGCAAGCCTCTACGTCGTCGTATCAAATAAAAGCAAACGGAAGCTAAAAAGACTCGGGTAAAACATAAATGCTACTAAGAATAGAAATTAACCATACTAAAGATGGATAGTTAAATTACAACGACGAAAAACCCAAAGACTTATACAATACGAGGTCTTAAAAGTAGAAATACAATAAGTCTAAGAAAATAAATACAACTAGTCTAGTACAACCTTTACAAAGAAAATGAACTAGAAACTTCGTCAAGACTTCAAAGCCTTCAAAAGTCGTCATCTACCTGATCAACCTGTTCGTCTTATCACCCCACAATGCATACAAAAGAAAATGCAAAGGAGGTAAGTACAAAGTACTTAGTAAAAGTGAGAAGCTAATGAATAACTAAGTTGTACAACGAAGGGTTATTATTATGATTATTAAATTTTCTTTATGAGACCGACTCAATCTAGGGTTCAATCCATGCCCATCGACATGTCATGACTAAACGTTTCTAGATTAGCTTATCTTGGTTACGTCATCACTCAAGGACACTACACATGGCGTTCATCAGCCTGAAGATATACTTGCTAACTAACGGTGATTAGCACCGATTAGCTTCGGGGTCTCCCCGGTATGCATATACGTCCGATGAATTTCCTCCACTACCCTTCAGCCGTTTAAGGCCAGTAGCGTTGTTCACCTTTTATGAACGTATCACATCGCCGATATGAAAGAGTGCCTAACCGAGAATAAATGACGTTTTAGCTTTTATCTACACATATGTATTTATTATTGTGAATTAACTAGCCACCTAAGTGTTTTCAGGTAAGTTCCCTCACATACACTACTCTCTTTCCTAGACCACTAGACACGGACAAGTCCTACCAAATACACAGACATTGATGAGCTCTAGTTCATCAAAGCACAAGCCTTTTCATGCTCTTCCGACGGATCCGAACTTCAACTCCCTTTAAGAGTACATTCGGTGTTTTAACTGAACGAATCAGAAATTCAATCGAAGCTTGTTCATATTTAATTAATGTTATTGAATCAAAAAAGTAGAAATTTAAAACTCAACACAAATATACCAAAACATATCCCATCTTATTAATTACAACTTATCATGAATTCTATCACCAAATAACACCAAGACTCACCAAAACTCAACCTATCGTTATAAAATTATAATTACTCATTAGGAAAAGCCTCTTACCTTAATTTCCAGCAAAACCGAAAGAAAAACGTCAAGCAACTGCAACAACTGTTGATCCTCAACCCCAAAACCTATTTGATCAACGAGAAACCCTAAAATCCTATTTCTTTGCAGAAAACCGAAACTGAAGAAGTCCATAAACTGCAGATTACCTCGATTAACTGCTGCATAACTTTTTTTAGAATGATCTACGCTCCAAGACGATCGTTTCGACTACTCATGGCTGAAAAACAGAGTTACGGATTGAAAGATACGAATTTTTCAAAAGTCAAACTCTACGAATACCGAAAACTAGGGCTAAACTGAAAACTTACGAAATTGAGAGATGTTATTTTCCAAAGTTGCGTCTCCTCGCGCTGATCACTTTTCTCTCCTGCGGCATCTTGAACAGATGAACGGATTGATCACACGGTTCTCCCTTTTATTTCGCTTTCTTCCTGCCTGTTGCCAGCGTTCCTCTTCTTTTTTTTTTCTTCTGAATTCTGCCGTGAAACATAAAAGGGGATTTTGGGGGATTATTTTGTTTTTATAGCCATTTAATTAAATACCTTTAATTAAATTCTTTTTAATTAAATAAATAGGATAAATAATAATTAGGTCCTAGTGGGTATGACCAATTACTGTTTTACCCTTTCTAAAAAGTCGGGATGTTACAAAATATCATTTACCTCTATAAATAATAAAATACAAGCATAACTTATTCTTTACATCTTTCTTTATGTGCATTTTATTTTTTCCCACATTTACATTTGTTATAGGATTTCAATACGAGTCTTTACCGCTTATTTTCCCCACACCCCCATAATGGTAAAACAGCTTTCAAAATATGCAAATTTAGGAATGGTAATAATAATTGTACGGTTAAATTTTAACAAAAAATTACTACTATTAATAAAGTAAGAGTTTTTATGTAATAATATCTTTGATTGACTGTCGATTGATTTTTAAGTAGATTATGATTTGAATCTTATATCTATAAAATGTTAAGAAGGTGTGCTCATATGTTGCCATGTGGTCACCTTCTTAACTTGACACGTGGCACTTTTTTAATTTTAAAAACAGTAGTTTTTTTTTTCTTCTTCGGTAAAAACCGGAATTTCGGTTAGTGTTATATATAAACCGATTTTTTTTTTGATTATCCGTTACATAAACCGAACCAAAGTGTATATTTCGATACGGTTCAATTTTATTATCTTCTTATCTTATCTTATCTTATATCTTATATCTTATATATCTATATTATCCTAATCTACCTATCTATTAAATGTTAAAACACATAATCTTCCTATGCAGCCACGTCTCCTTCCATTGTTTTTGGTGTGTAAAGGGTGACACATCCCTTGCATGCCGCGTTTGCACTTTGGCTTTTTTTTTTTTTTTTTTTCGTTGGTATTCGTTTGTGTCAGTTTACGATTCGGTCTACTTCGGTTTTATCTATGCTGAAAAAATAAAGGTCTTTACTATTGTCATTTCCAAAATATGAAATAAAAAACAACAGTATCGTACAGTGTTTAATTGGGTGTTGGTTTCGGCTTAATCAGATCCCGTAGTATTCGTGATGCTTGTATTGGAATACGAAAGTAACATGTGAAAAAAAAATGTATTCTCGAGTGTTTATCTTTTGGGCTCAGTTCGTTTATCTGTTTAGTGTTCCGTTTATTAAATTTCTTTCGAAATAAGTTCATGCCGGTTTAATTTGGTATGTCTTTGTTACGGGAGTGTTGACAACGTGTCGGGTTTTAACTTATTTTAATTAGTCGGAATGTGTAGGACATGTGCCGGGGCGTGATGGTCATGGGTTATTTTGTAACATCCCGATTTTCGAAAAAGGGCATTTTAGTCTTTTAACGAAAAATCGGAATATTATATTTATTTTAATTTTTGGAAATAAAAAGGAAAATAAAAAAAAGAAATTAATGATTTTGGTTAAGGAAGAAAAAAGGGGAATTAATGGAATAGGTTTTAATGGGGGATTAATAGGGAATTAAAACTCCCATTATGTTAAAAAAAAAAAAAAGAAAGAAGAGGGACGGTTCATCAGAAGGTGCGCAGGTTTTGAAAGAAAAGAGGGGAAGAAGAAGCTTTCGATAATCGAAGCTAATCCGTTGCTCGGTTGTGCATATGCCTCAAGGATAAAAGATTCTACGTGACGCAAGGATCGTGTGGATACAAATTTCTTTGGGAGAAGGTTAGTTTTTATCAAGATATGGATTCCGTGTTTCGATCAAGTTTAGGTGTTCTAAACCTTCCTTTTCGTAGTTTTCAGCGTTTAGAATTCTTGGTAGATTGTTAATCGATAGATGAATCATTTTTTTGTATAGGTTGAATTGAGAGCTTGGTATTTGTTGGAGTTGGATCGTTGTTGCTCGCTTTTAAAAGGTAACGGGGTTTTCATATTGAATGATTGATGTTTTATAATGATTAATGTGAAGTAAGGGGTGTTCTTCAGTCGGTGTATTGTTGTGTTATTGTTAATCGATGTAGTAAACTGATAATGCGTCTCTTGAAACGGTAATATACCGTGCGTGTCAATTTACATTCTGGGATTTGTCTGTATGTTCGACAGATGCTATAGAGTGTTGTTCTACTTTTAGTTTGGGGAAGCCACAGTATTTAATATTACTATTATTATTATATTATATTATATTATTGTCCCTTGTTGGAATTGGAACTGGGTGAAACCCAGGTATGCCGTCGAATAAATATAAAAAAGAAGGGGTTAAAGAGAATGGTTATCCTACAAGTTTCCTTCTATCTATATTATATTAAATTGATATATTCTGGAAAAAAAAAGAACAGGTACTGTCGTACTGATGCTTTGAATGGTGTACTATCCTAGGAAAGAAAAAGGGGAAAATAACAAAAGAATTGGATAGGCATGTTTAGTGTATATGCATATTTGCTGCTACTGCTTTTACACTTTCTTTCATCCTTTTTCTTATGTTTGGGGTTGGTGTCGACAGCTTTAATAAATAAATAAAAAAAAAACAGAATGGAAGATTTAATAAATATATGATGTGTAGATGTTTGGTGTTATTGTGTGGTGTTATTTTATTTTTCAGAAAATATGAATTTATGATTTGTTAGACA
Source organism: Gentiana dahurica var. dahurica (assembly GCA_024500145.1). NCBI lineage: Eukaryota > Viridiplantae > Streptophyta > Magnoliopsida > Gentianales > Gentianaceae > Gentiana > Gentiana dahurica. The sequence continues at coordinate 57,379,496 of CM044901.1, forward strand.
ATGGATTTTGTGGCTTATGTTATTTTGATATTTAGTTTGAATTATAGTTTAGCTAATGGATCTAAGTAACATTAATTGAACATTACAAAGCCATGAATAAGCTTCTGATGCGCTTGGTTCTGCACCGGATGTATTCCTAAAGGGAATTGAAGTTTGGGACCATCGGAAGAGTAAGAGTGGCCTTGTGCTTTGATGAACTAGAGTTCATCAATGTCTGTGTAATTGCTAGCTTGAGTCTAGGAGTCTAAGAAGAGGGAGTAGGGAGCTTTTGTACTGAATGAAACTAGGTGGCTAGTTAATCGCTTAATAAACGTAATTGACTAGATAAAAGATTAAGCATCATGAGAGCTTGAATAGGCACAGTACAACATCGGCAATGTGTTGGTTGGCCAGATAAAGTGGTAATGGTCACTGCCGGATTCTAGACAAAGCCAGTTAAAGTAGTGATCATACCGCCGGACAACCTCACGAACGAAATAGTCATTCACCGGACAGCTTCTAGTGCTAGCCAGTTAAAGTGATTGATTGTCTCGGGACCGCTAGAGATTTATCTCTATAGGGTTGCAACTTTTGTCTTAGTGCATATCTCACTAAGTGTAGTGCCCTCGCAAACATGCTGTAACATAGATAAGCTAAGCTAGTAACCCTAGGGACCTCATGTTATACTATGAATATAACGTGATAGTTAGATGTAAGATCATGTTTAAACGGTTTATTAATAAGATGATGGTTACTTGCTTTCTTTATAAAACGCATGATTTCAATAGCTTCTACTCGTTACTAAGTACGTATGTACTTACCCGTTAAATGTTTTATTGAGAAGATGAACAGGTTTATGGAGACGAGGAGTATGATGAAGATGTTTGAGGTCTTGATACGAAGATGTTTTATATGAAGTTGTTCTTTTGGAAACTTCCTTTTATTTCAAGTTTGATACAAACTATGTTGTTATTTCAGATTGAATATTGTTTTTGTCTGGCTCGTTTAGTGGCCTTTGTTGTAAGACTAGATCGTTTGGCTTCTTTTGTTTTGGATTTGATGTAAGACGTTTCAATTTCCATTTTGGATTTTAGTGCAGCATTGAATCTGGTTTTGTTGGTCTTTGGAATTTATTTCCCCGAGTCGTTTCGTTTCCGCATTGTGTTTATGATATATGACGTAAGACTTATGTATAATATTGGATTATATTTAATATTATACATGCCGGGCGTTCGTTTCCGGATAAGGACTCGGGTCCCGGAACGGGGCGTCGCATATTTATGGAAAAATGTCCGCCGTTGCGTATGGCGTCTAGATTGAAGAGTCGGTATATGAGTGTCGACAACGTGTAGTATGAGTATTGACATCGTGTCGGATATTAAACTTTTAAATAATATTTGGGTTGCCGTTGCAGAAGTATTTAGTTTTTGTCCCCTTTTGTTTATCTTTTTGGCTCAGTTCGTTTATCTGTTTAGTGTTCCGTTTATTAAATTTCTTTCAAAATAAGTTCATGCGTATCGTTTTTCAAATCCGTTACGTGTGATGAATTCACTTATATTTACTTGTGATAAATTCACATATATGATATATACATCGTGTCGGATATTAAACTTTTAAATAATTTTTGGGTTGCCGTTGCAGAAGTATTTAGTTTTTGTCCCATTTTGTTTATCTTTTTGGCTCAGTTCGTTTATCTGTTTTAGTGTTCCGTTTATTAAATTTCTTTCGAAATAAGTTCATGCGTTTCGTCTTTCAAATCCGTTACGTGTGATGAATTCACTTATATATATATATATATATGTGATATATATATATATATATATATATATATATATATATATATATATATCTACCTAACATAGCAGAAATTTATCGTCATCCACCACAAATCTATCCTCATCCCCATATTTGCTCCAGAGGATTTTCTTCTTGGTCGGTCACACCAGACCACATTTTCTTCCTTATTTTCCAGCAAGATAAACCCAACTGCTCTAGATCGGCTGTCAATGGATCTGTGCAGTACCAAACCCTCCGTCCAAACCACAAATCTTTACCTTCCCCCTGCAATTGAAATGATTTTTAGGGGTACTAAGGCGTACCAACTCTTTGGGGTTGTTTATTTCTCCCAATATATATACTACACCGTTCCACATCTCTGGCTTGTGAGGCAGTATACGATTATCGACGGTTCCAGCAACTTCGGCTTCTATAGGTAAATATATATATATGCACTTTTTCCTTTAGGGTTCACCTTTTATTACCGCTGAAATCTCTTTTCTAACTTTATTTTTGCTTTATTCTGTATGTGTTCATCCGGATTGCTCGCTGTTGACATCGGCCGATTGATACAAGAAATTTGATTGGGTGAAGGTTTGTTCTTGTGCTTCTGTTTCTGTTTGTTGTTATGGTTGGTTGTATTTCTTTGATTTTCAGTTCGTTCATGCGGCTGCAATGTTTAGATGATCCATTTCCTCCTGCATGTTGACTTTGTTTCATCCTGTTGTGTTAAAAAAATCAGTTCATTTTACTTTCTGTGCTGTTTTCGCTGTTGTGTTAGAAATAGGGGTTCGTTGTAGTTGAGCAGCCACGCCTTAACTTGGTCACAGAAATGTGAGGAATTTGTCATTTAGCTGGCTATTACAAGAAGATTGTAAAGGTTTTTCCCTCTATAAGTATCCCTCTTACATGACTTAATCAAAAGAATGCCAAGTTGTGTTGCATTCTGATTGTACTGTTGTGGTTGTATAATAGTTCTGTTTTACCCTTCAATTGATATCCATGGTATGTTAAAGCCTGCTCTTAGTCCTCTGCTTGTATAGGAGCTGTTGTACTCTGAGAAGTGGTTTTGTACATAGGTTTTGTTGTGTCGTGTGCTGAGTTTTTTGGGTTGCATTCAACTTACATTTCTTTAGCTTGCTTGTTTCCTGGCAAAAGGAAATGCTTGTAGTAGTTTTCCAGTTCCATGTTCTTGGTTCATCTGTGTGTTTGACTAACTAATATCTTCTACAGGTTGTCGGGTAAAAGGTGTGGTCAGGCGTCTGTTTTGCAGAGGCCAAAACTGCTTGAGGTTAGTGTAGTTAGGGGTACTACTGCAAACCCCAATAGTTAGGGGGACTATGGAAAACCCCGTAGTTATGGGATCTACAGAAAATCCCGCTTTTTTTATGTTCAGTATTAGACTTGTTCTCTATTATTTGATGCAAGGGAGAAAACTACTTTACTTTAAACTTTTCACAGACGCAGTGGTTTGTGGGAACTTTGAAAAGAGTGACTAAGGTTGTCCTTTCCTTTTTCCCCCAAACCCTACTGTAGTCCCTTGCCTGTTTAAACCAGCCTTATGAAATGAATTAGGAAGTAGTCTTCTCAGGTTTTAGCTTCATCCTCTCGAAGGTGGTCAATTCAACTTTTGCTTCAGTATTAGTGACTCATCTCTGATGTTGGGGACCTCTATTTCAGTCCTGGATCCTTTTACACCAGCAGGGTTAGTTATATATCAGCAAATCTATACACCAGTAGATTTATACATTAGCAGACCATACATCAGCAGACTTTGTTTGACACATCAGCAGCCCATACATCAGCAGCCTTATGGATCAGCAGCCTTACACATCAGCAGTCCATATATCAGCAGACTTTCTTAGGACTCAGCAGGGTCAGCAGGGTTAGTTAGGCTGATGAAAGTATATTAGTAATTAATGTTACACTTAGTATTGTGTGCTTACAGTTCTTCAGTTTTGTTGTTTCCTGTAGTGTTGATATCTGTTCCGTTGGTTATAGAATAAAAGATCAGTTTAAAATAGGAGCTGTAATAAGTGACTTTTGATACTTAAGATGTCAATTACATAGTTTTATCATTTTCCACATTCTTTTGACTGAGAATCTTTTAATTAATTTCCAATAATTGTAATATTGTTCTGGGCTTATGTTTTTGGTTAATACATGGAAACTACCCAATATTTTGAGTGACGCTGGGTCTAAATGTTTTTACATGTTTATTGCATCGTTACACCTAGACAGAGGACATATTCAGTCAGGTTCTGGATTTTTGAAACAATATACATATATACAGCTAAACGAGCCATTGGTGCATACTTAGGAAACTGTTAAATAGGAGCCATTAAATAATTTTTGCACTTTACCTTCTTTACAGTGTTCTGTTACCGTATGTGCTTTCACGCCTGCGTAGGTTTTCCAGCGAGTCTTAACAGCCAACTATTTTTGCCTTCTTCAACGCTTTGACTTTAATGTGGAACCTACACTTCCATAAAGGATATGGTTCTTCTACTGAATTGTGCTGTTCCTTTTCTCTCTAGCAGGTTCGCCTTGGCAGCATTCTTGTTTCAACGTAGGTGCCGTCTACTTCATATATTCCAAACAGCTTGCAATGGCCTCTTCCTCCCAAGTATTTCAATGATTTTTTTCCCCTCTGTCTGCGTTGACTTACATGTATAGAATTTGTGCCTTCACTTCTATCATGTTTTTATTCTTCCTTAGTTTAGTGTTCCCGTATGCATCCTTTCAATAGTATATTCCTAGAAATTTAATGGTACACAGACTTTGTCTTTTAATATGGAACCGAAACAGACCTTAAAAAATTATCGGCAAGTAGCAATTGCTATATGGCGTAAGAAGAAGATGAAAAACCTTTTAACCTACACCAGAAATGTTGTCTTCCAAAAACCAACAAAAACATCAAATGAACCAACAAATATAGGTACCACACCTAATGTCTTCAATAATGCATCCCAAAAAGACCATGTGCTAAAGCGTAATGCCTCTAAAATGAAAGGGAAAGCTTCCGGACAAGTTCCAGACAGCTCCAGCTCAGTTATTGTTAATAAGGATCCAGTGAGTAACCATGATCCTCATGAATCGATCACATTAAATAGAGATAAAAATGATTATGTTGGTTTAGTTTCATATTCAACTACTCAGATGAGCACTTCAAATGCCATAAAAATTAATCGAGCAGAAAAAATTAAACGATGGCAAGCCAAACGTGCTTAAAGAAACTTTCAGACCCAAAATAATATACAATGTTCAGAACCTAAAATTTTACTAGATGAAATCTCAAAAAATAGTTGTGTGTTGGACAAAGTAGAGTCAGCAGCAGACTGCTCTTCCCCCTTAACTATTGCAGGAATTGTAGGGTCTTGTACAAGTGTTTCCACTTCCACAGCAGGTGTAGCCTCAGTGGTTTGCTGTGGTTCTTCAACAAGTTGCTCAACAACAACTTGGGCAGATTCAGAAGGCTCAGCAGCCTTAGTAGGTGAGGATTCTAGCTTCAGCAGATTGCTCAACAACAACCTCTACATCCTCAGTAGGCTTTATAATGTTTATTGGTTCAGCATCAATAGCCTCTTCTACTTCTGCTTCTTCTTCTACTGCTTCTTCTTCTTATTCCCTTTGAGCCTCCAAAACTTTCAATTCCTTTCCTTTGCCATGTTTCTTCTTTTTCTTGGCAATCTTCTTCATTCTTTTGGAGAGTGGATTATCTTCAATATCAATAACTTTCCTCTTTCTTCTTGCTTCTTTCTGTTGCTCCTTCAAAATTTCAGCAACAGTCTTCTTCTCAACTACAGCAGGGTCAGTAGCTTCAATATCAATTGGACCCTCAGCAGACTCAGCAGTCTGTGCTGTTTGCTTTCTTGTTCTTTTAGGCTTTAACATTTCTGTTATCTTCCTTGTGTCATTAGCCTTTCTTTTCTCAGTAGTCTTCTTTGGTGCAGCAGGCTTAACAACTTTCTTGACCTGCTCACCACCAGCATCACCATCATCTCCATCATTATCACTATCAGCAGCCTCAGCAACACCTTCTTCATCATCATCCAGACCAGGGATAGGATAATCAATCTCTTTCTTGTATCTGGACTGGTTTATCTTCTCAGGTGCAACATCAAGAATTTCCAAATGATTCAGTAGGGCCTGAATCATTAATCCTAAGGGTAAGGCCTTGGATTTCCTTTTTCCTTCTTTCTCATCCTTGGCAACCTTCTTCATGTAATGAATGAAATATCCAGCCCAATCAAACTTCATACTTCTGCAAATAATCATCAGAAGTTCTATTTTGGGTCCTGAAAGAGTATCCATGCTTCGAACGAGGCCTAAGATATTCTTAGCAATGATTTTGCTCAGCAGGTTGTACTCAAATCCAATGTGTTTTACATTAATGCCTGGAATTGATTTGGTGGCATTATTGATCTTGATTTTGTCAACAAAATCTATCTTTGACAATCTCATTTCCTCAGGATTTACTGGAGCATCTATTACTTCATCAAAACCAAAAACTTCCCTCAGTAGGTTTGATGAAATTTCAATTTCTTGAGCATTTACAGTTGTGGTGAATGCTTCTCTTCCTTCTCTTATCACAATATTCTTCCAAAAACTGACAACATTTGTGTATGATATGGTTTCCAATCTTATGTTGAGTACATTTTCCAGACCTGAATATCTTCTTATCCTTCGACCAATATTTATAGCTAAATCTGTTTTGTTAGCATCAACAACAAAGCCTCTTACACTTTGCCTTGTTCTGATTTGAACATCAACCTTTTCCGCCATTGTTTTAAGAAAGAGATAAAGAAGATGACTTGTAAATCTACGTTCACACAGTGTAAATACAGAGAAAATCAATCTGAGATTTTTGTAGTAGCCTCTGTGTAATAGTCAGTGTATATATAGGCAAATGCAGTTGAGACAGTCAGAGCACGTACTGTGCATTTAACCATGATTAATTTGAGTGAATGCTAACTTGACACGCGGCCCACTACTTTCTCCATAACGTTTGTAACCGTAGGATCGTTTTAACTGCGGTTATAAAGGATAGAATAAATATCCTCCCAATCTGCTTTTTGACTTTAATAAGTTTTGACTAAATAACGCATTCTTCAGCAGACTTGTCATTAGCAGGGTTGGCTCAATAGTTTACTAATAAAGATGCTTCAGCAGCCTGCTGACTGTGTTACTCTGCTGATCTTAGTTTCCTTCTTGTTTTGTTCAATTGATAATACAAGATGAAGTTTAATATCAATGACTGATCTCTCAAGTGAGCTCACCCAACATGACAAAGTCCAATCCCCTTGGCAACCTCATTTGCTCAATTGTCCAAACGTAAGTACATGGAATTGTTGATACCAATGACTAATCTACTAAGTGAGCTCACCCAACATAGCAAAGACTAATCCCCTTGGTGAATTCCAGTACATTGCTGATCATCAGTCAACTTTAATAATTAGAAGTTCAGTCCTTAGTTTAGCAAATCTTTCACTATCCAAAGGTTTAGTGAAAATATCAGCATGTTGATCTTCAGTGGGGATATACAGAACCATCACATTCTTCTTTTCAACATGATCACTTATAAAATGATGTCTCACATCAATGTGCTTGGTCCTTGAGTTCAAAACAGGATTTTCAGTGATTGCAATTGCACTTGTGTTGTCACACATAATTGGAATTTCTTTCTCCTCAATTCCATAATCCCTTAATTGTTGTCTTAGCCATAGTACTTGTGCACAACAACTTCCAGCAGCAATGTATTCAGCTTCAGCAGTGGAAGTTGATATAGAATTATGTTTCTTGATAAACCAGGAAACCAGTCTATTTCCCATTAACTGACAGGTTCCTGTGGTGCTTTTTCTATCAATTTTGCATCCAGCATAATCATAATCTGAGTAGGATATAACTTTGAAACTTCCATCCTTGAAATACCATATCCCTACTCCCAAAGTCTCTTTAAGATATTTGAGAACTCTTTTGACTGCACCTAAATGACTTTCTTTAGGTTTAGATTGAAATCTTGCACAAACACCTACAGCAAAGGATATATCAGGTCTGCTGGCAGTGAAGTACAGCAGACTGCCTATCATCCTTCTGTATAAAGTCTGATCAACATCTTTGCCTTCCTTATCTTCATCCAGTCTGATATTTGTACTCATAGGAGTTGATATCTTGGTGCTATTTTCCATACCAAACTTCTTCAGCAGCTCCTTGGTGTACTTGGTTTGATGAATGAAGATTCCATCGTTCATCTGTTTAACTTGCAATCCCAAAAAGTAGTTCATTTCTCCCATCATACTCATTTGGAATTTTCTCTTCATTAGATTTGCAAACTTCTCACATAACAATTCATTTTCAGAACCAAAGATTATGTCATCAACATAAATCTGTACCAGTAGGGTGCTGTCCTTCTCATTGATTCTGAAAAGAGTCTTATCAATGGTGCCTTTTATAAAACCATTGTCCACCAAGAATTGAGATAGAGTCTCATACCATGCTCTTGGTGCTTGTTTCAAACCATAAAGTGCTTTGTTGAGTCTATACACTTTATCTTCTTGATCTTTAACTTCAAATCCAGGAGGTTGCTGAACATACACTTCCTCCTCTAGAATGCCATTCAAAAATGCACTCTTGACATCCATTTGATATACCTTGAAGTTTTTATATGCAGCATGTGCCAAGAATAATCTGATAGCTTCCAATCTTGCAACAGGTGCATAAGTTTCATCAAAATCTATTCCTTCAGCTTGAGAATAGCCTTTTGCAACTAGTCTGGCCTTATTCCTCACAATGGTACCAGATTCATCAAGTTTGTTTCTGTATACCCATTTAGTACCAATGATATTTGCATGACTTGGCCTTTCAACTAGTGTCCAAACTTGATTTCTTTCAAATTCATTTAACTCTTCTTGCATAGCAATTATCCAATCTGGATCTGAAATTGCTTCTTCAACAACTTTAGGTTCAACTTGAGATAGAAAACAAGTAAACATTGCTTCTAATTGTCTTCTAGTCCTCACACCTTGCTGTACATTGCCAATAACTTGTTCAGCAGGGTGATTCCTTAACCATTGTGGATTCTGGTTAGATTGATTCTCAGGAACCTCATCTTCAGTAGGGCCTGCTGTTGCTTCTTCAATAGGGGGTTCAGCAGATCCTTGAGCTGCTTCAGTTGTTGCATCAGTAGTATCACCAGCAGGGTGTTCAGCAGGGGCAGAATCAGAAACTTTTATGTCATTAAACCTTTCCAAAACTTCAACACAATCTGGATCAGTGACTTGTAGATTCTCAGCAGGTTCACAAGCTTCATCTTCCATACCAGTGAACTTAGGTTCATCAAACACAACATGGATTGTTTCTTAATGTTTCAGTGACCTTTTGTTCAGTACTCTGAATGCCTTGCTGACTGAAGAATATCCCAAAAAAATTCCCTCATCTGACTTCGGTTAGAATGTCTTCAAGTGCTCCTTATGATTTAAGATAAAACATTTACTCCCAAATGGATGGAAATAGGATATGTTAGGTTTCCTTCCATTCCAAATCTCATAAGGTGTCTTCAGCAGCTTCTTGTTCACTGAGGTTCTGTTTTGTGTGTAGCATGCTGTATTAACTGCTTCAGCCCAATATCTTTTAGGTAGCAATGCTTCACAAATCATTGTCCTTCTTGCTTCTTTCAATGTCCTGTTTCTTCTTTCAGCAACCCTATTTTGCTGAGGATCAGCAGCAAGTTGATGTAGTACACCATTCTGTTCACAATATTCTCTTATAACTTTATTGAGGAACTCAGTACCCTTGACTTATCTGATTTTTACTACTGTTAAACTTTTCTCATTCTGTAATCTCTTCAAAAGTTCAGGCATCTTTTTGAGTGTTTCACTTTTCTTGTTCATAAATACCACCCAAGTGTACCTTGAATAATCATCCACAACCACCAAGGTGTATTTCTTTCTTGTAACACTTGTTGGTGTAACTGGTCTAAAAAGATCCATGTGCATCAGCTCCAAAACTCTGTTAGTTGATTGCTTAGTCTTTGATTTGAAGCTTGATTTAGTCTGTTTACCTTGCTGACAAGCATCACATATAGTATCTTTCTTGAATGTGATCTTAGGTAAACCAATCCCAGTTTCTTCTTCACCAACTGATTGATATCATCAAAATTTAAGTGATTTAATTTCTTGTGCCATAACCAGTTGAGTTCTGATTTGGTATGCACAATCAGGCAGGTTTCTAGAACTGCAGTAGACCAATCCACAATGTACATGTTTTGTTGTCTTCTACCAGCCAGTACAACTTGATCACCTCTTTCACTAATGACAATACAGTTGTTTTTGTCAAAAGTGACCTTGTATCCTATGTCACAGAATTGTCCAGTGCTCAGCAAGTTGTAGTCCAGTCCTTCCACATATGCAACATTCTTGATTGTAAGTCCATTTCTTACAAGTGTGCCATATCCTCTAGTATATCCAGGTGTATTTTTGTTGCCAAAATTCACCCTTGGACCATCCTTTGTCACAAAATTTGACAAACGGTGCTTATTATTTGTCATATGTCTGGAACATCCACTATCAAAGTTCCAGACACCCTACAAAACAAAGTTAATACATTTTAGCTACCCAAACCTGTTTAGGTCCATAATGGTCAGTGGTAAGCATGACCCCTGGGATGTTTCCATAAGGTCTTCTCCTAAAAGTGTCATACTTTGGTTCATACATGTATTCTACACATCTATAAGTTCTAACAGTTGGTTGTGTAGGATTCACATATGTTTTCTGGCCTTTTGGTTTATAATACTGTTTGAAGTGATTCTTGTTGTTAGAAGCATTGGTATAACCATTGGATTGCTGTCTGTTAGGAACAGCTCTGTAATATGGAGTTTGCTGAGGTCCTGCTGTGGTCTTGTATCAGTCCTCTGCTGAGTCCTTTGCTGATTCCATTGCTTAGGTTTTACCCTAGCAGCATGGTTATACTTGCTGTTTCTAGCATTAGATGCAGGAATATTCCAATCATTATCAGTAGGGAACAATCTACCTTTCCCCCTGAGATAAGTATCCCTAGGATGATTAACATTTTTGGGTTTAGGATTCTTATCCTTGGAATATTTCTGGTTTTTACCTTTCTGTGGTCCAGCAGACTTTGTAGCAGGTCTGCTATCAGTAGGTCCAGAAGGCACAACAGTCCTATTTTTGGATTTATTCTTTTTATTAGGAGCTGTTGACTTCTTTGACTTCTGATTTTGCTTCCTTGAAGCATTCTAAGTAGGTTTTACTACCTCAGCAACCTTACTGGGAGTTGGATCTTGTGCAGGTACAAACTTAGGACCAATTCTGGTACTAGGTTCAGTAACATTACTGGATCCACTCTTTTTGGATTGTTGAGTTCCAAATCCAAGCCCTGTTCTATCACCATAAGGCTTTCCAGATTTGTATGCAGTAGAGGAACAAGATGGTTAAGCAAATTCAGAAGCTACTGGATGTTCAACATGCTTATATTGATTCTGTTCAACATCTTTTTCCTTACCTTTGAGAACCCTTAATTCAGCATTCAATCTTTCAACTTCTACTTGAAGAGCTTCTTTTTCAGACTTCACAATCTCATAACCAGATTGTATTTTCCTCAGTTGATTGAGGATGGCATCCAAAGCTTCTTCATTGTAAGAGTTTCTAGGATTTGAACCACAAGTTGATTCACAATCACTTCCAGCAGGAGTGTTAATTGATACATTATTGTATACCTCCTCTGTTTCATCCATATTAGCCATTATTTCAGATTCCACTTCATACCCTGATTCATCTTCAGCAACCATAGCCTTCTTTCCATGTCTTCTTTGCTGGCTCTTGGTCTTCAGTAGGTCTGGACAATCAGGTCTAATATGTCCAGGCTTTTTGCAATTAAAGCAAAGATAATCAGGTTCCTTTTTCTGATTTAACTCAGGACAGTAAGGCTTGAAGTGTCCTGGTTTCTTGCATTGGAAACACAAGTAATCATTGTCTTTTCTTGAATCATCTTTTCACTAAATTTCTTAGTGAAATTCCTTGGAGAACTTTTTCCAGTCTTCATCATCCTGATCTTCTTGCTCAGTAGGGCAATCTGCTCTTGCATTTCATCCAGCAGATCATCTTGAGCTCCTGATGTCTCTTCTTGATGTTTGGCAGCCAATGCAGTTGTCTTTGGTTCCTCTTTTTCAGTGGTAGAAACCAATCTCTTGCTGAATTCATAAGCTTTAAGATGAGAGAATAATTTGAAGGTATCCTCTTCATGTAGCTTTCTCATTTCTTCTATTGCAGTGACTTTCATCTCCCAAACTTCTTTGTCAGGTAATGCTTCCAAGATTTTTGAGTTTATTTCTTCTTTGGAATAACTTATACTCAGTAGGGTAAGTTCATCTATGACATCATTAAATATTGACTCCATTTGCTCAATGGTTTCATTTGGTAACATTTTGAACTTTTGAAACCTCTTTTTGGCCACACTGATTTTATTCTTCTTGATTGCATCAGTGCCTTCACAGATCAACTGTATCTTGTCCTAAAGTTCCTTTGCAGTTTTGCAATCTTTAACCTTCATGTACATATTGCTATCCAAGGTTCTATAAATGATATCAATAGCAATATTGTTGAGGTTTGCTCTCTTTCTATCTTCAGCATTCCATTCTCTTTTTGGTTTTGGAATGTACTCTGTCACATCACCCACTGTTACTGACTTGGTAATCTCCAGTGGTCCATCTGTCAGCACATCCATCATTTCATCATGAGTTGCAGCAAGGTAAGCCTGCATTCGACGTTTATATTCTTCAAATCTATCTAAAGAACACATCAGCATAGTTCTAGCATACTGGTTGTTATCCATGATGCAAGTCTTTGAAAATCAGTAATTTGAAAAGTTTTCAAAGTATTTTCACAAGCACAACAAGTAGATTACTTCAGAACAGAAGCACTGCTCCGATACCAATTGTTGGTCCCTTGAAAAGGCTTTAGTTAAGTTTAGAGGGAGGGGGGGTGAATAAACTTAACACTTAAAACTTTTGGAGTTAACAAACTCAGCAACTTCAGCAGCCTGCTGATACCTCAGTAGTCTGCTGACACCTCAGTAGCCTGCTGATACACAGTAGTCTACTAACAGTTGAGTTTACCTAATTTGTGCAGCGGAATAATAAAAACTTAAGACTTATTACTTGTTGTTAAATATGATACTAAGTATTGGATACTCAGTAGTGTATGTGTGTGAGTTCAGTTGCTAGATTCAGTAGGTTGATGTGTATAATAAACTAAATGCAGAAATGTAAGTGCAGAAAATAAGTAGGCAGATTTTATAGTGGTTCCAGGTGGTGTAATCCTGTCAGTCCAATCTTTTCCTTTGATGTTGGAGGTAATTCACTAGAGATCTTTGATGCAGCTGTTACAAAGATTCCTAAGGTTTCTTGTCCTTCACCAATGACTATGGCTTCACAAACTGAAAACTAGGAATAGGTAGGATTGCTGCTCCAAAGTCTTCCACTGGTCCTTGAAGGGTAGGATTGCCTCTTCACCAGCTCCACCACAAACAACAGTCTTTCACACCCAACAGATGCTTCACTGTCTTCAGCAGGTTCTTTGTAAAGTAAAGAATGAATCAAGTAAATGATTCAGTTGCAGCAGCTTTATTAGGATGAAATAATCAGCAGCTTGCAGTCTTCAAGTGTGTAAACTTGATGTAGCTTGAATACAGAATACACTTGAAGATTTTCTCTGGATCAGTAGCCTTAAGCTCAATAAGTTCAGCAGGGTGCTTTTCCATCTCAGAATTATCTCTTGTATTTTTCTCTTAAAGTTCATCATCTTTTTCTGAGTTGGAAGTCCTCTATTTATAGGTAGTAGTCTATGTGACTTGTATTTGAAATTCAAATATAGCCGTTCCTTGTTTTGTCCCATTTGACTTGCTTTTTGTCACTATTCATAGGACTGACACTGTCAGATTCCTTTTTGACAGAGTGCAGTCTGTCCACATTTTGACTTGTAACCATTGGATAAAGTCCTGAATTATCCCAACGTCTTTTTAATCTCAGCCATTGATTTGTTTGATAAATCAGAGGTAGTTGGCTGTCCTTATCCATGTAATCTTCCAATGTAATCTTGAATTACTCGAGGTATATATATCAGCAGGTTCATCAGTCTGCTGAAATACCTATCAGTCTACTGAACTCTAATTTGTTGTGTTTAACACAATGCAATAGACTTCTTTTATCTAACTTTTACTTGTGAAGTTAGATTACACCTTTTTGCAAATAACTAAGTTCCAATCACCTTTTTGCAAATAACTAAGTAGTCTATGTGACTTGTATTTGAAATTCAAATATAGCCGTTCCTTGTTTTGTCCCATTTGACTTGCTTTTTGTCACTATTCATAGGACTGACACTGTCAGAATCCTTTTTGACAGAGTGCAGTCTGTCCAAATTTTGACTTGTAACCATTGGATAAAGTCCTGAATTATCCCAACGTCTTTTTAATCTCAGCCATTGATTTGTTTGATAAATCAGAGGTAGTTGGCTGTCCTTATCCATGTAATCTTCCAATGTAATCTTGAATTACTCGAGGTATATATATCAGCAGGTTCATCAGTCTGCTGAAATACCTATCAGTCTTCTGAACTATAATTTGCTGTGTTTAACACAATGCAATAGACTTCTTTTATCTAACTTTTACTTGTGAAGTTAGATTACACCTTTTTGCAAATAACTAAGTTCGAATCACCATCCAACTTAAGGAACTTAGACCTTGTACACAAGGTATATGTAATCAGTTTAGGTCATCACAGACTTGCCTAAATTCTGATTCCATATCCTTGACTTTAATTACTAAGTTTGATCCCTTAGCCTCCATTAACTGAGTTTGAACCCTCAGCCTTCAGTCCTCAGCAGGTTCCAGACTAGTCTACTGACCTAATTATAACTACCCTACTGATCTAGACCAGTCTGCTGATATAAATCAGCTGACCTTTACAGTGCTTGTTTGATCAAACCTATTCAAAGATCAAACTCTAATAAACCTATACATTTGATCTAGACATCTTTTTGCCTTTGCACTATAACAGTTAGTCTGGCACTCATCACTAAAACTTAGAAATAAGTCCAACAAAGAATGATGGTACTGATCTAGATACTCTTATAAATATGGTCTTTCTGGTTATGGATATAGCAACATCCATCCATTCACAAAATACTAACAAAGCAATTCTTACTCCAAAAAATTTGTTCGTCGATGAAATGAATGATTTAATAATTGAACGCTTTCACGGAGATGCAATTGAATATGTTAGCTTCGACAAAACTGATGATCCAAATGATCAAGGACATTATGAACACCTTTTAAATAGTCTTTCCCCTTCTTGTTTGCCTCCATATAAATTAACACTTAAGGTCAACTCTCCTATAATTTTATTGCAATGGCACACGCTTAATATGCAAACGTCTAGACAAAAACGTAATACATGCTGAAATTGCTGTAGGAGATCATGCGGGAAAGTCAGTATTCATACACAGAATACCCCTTCAACCAACTAATGATGAATTCTATCCTATTCCTTTTAAAAGGATTCAGTTCCCTGTGAGGCTTTGCTTTGCAATGACAATAAATAAAGCACAAGGACAAACTTTAGACTTTGTTGGTGTTTACTTGAAAGAGCATGTTTTTTCTCATGGGCAGTTATACGTAGCATTATCTCGTGCAAAAACATCATCCGCTGTAAAAATCCTTCTACCACTTACTGTTTTTGACATGAATGAAAAAAATTTCACGAAAAATGTTGTTTACAAAGAAATTTTGAACATGCAATATATGTTATATCTCGTACCATTTTACAATCTTCGTCTTAATTGTTACCTATAACGTATGTTACCTTCTCTTCTAGATATGATGTGTACCAAAAAAACTTTCTCGTAAATAAATGCACCATCATTTCATTTACAGAGAAAAGAACGAAGAAACATCTGTGATGCTCTTCAAGTTAACGACAGAACAAGAGGTTGGACTGTCATTGTGCAGGTGCTCATAGAACGGCCAACTAAAGAATCTCAATCAAATGCTAGCATGTTGTACAAGAAATTCCTCTTTACTGACATGAAAGTAAGTAATTGTCTTGTCATTGCACATTGTTTAGATTCGTTCTAGGTTACGTTCATACAACTCAGTATATTATTATTATGCTTAGTAATGATGTACTGTATGTTTCCAACATGGGACTCAGATTTCAGTGATCTTTTTTTCAGCCGTTGATCACTTTGAGAGGCTTTTCCAGCCTTTTAAGAGGTATTATGTGACAAGTGCTGGAGTGCGGGTAGCTGATCCAAGATACAAGATTGGTGAATACAACTACACTTGGACATTGTACCCCAACACACATGTGCAGCCGCTTCACGACCCTGTCCCACATATGTTCCCATGCTCTTTTGACTTCATGAAATTCTCAGAAATGTTCAGAGTGGCAGACCGTGATGCATCTATCGGTATGCTTTAATACCATTTCTTCAACTAGGCTATAAAAGTCATACTATAGTTGCCCTATTTTTTTAGGTCTCAATAATAAACAAACAACATGCCTATCCTTTTACTTGGTATTCCCGTTGTACGTATTCATCCATGATATTTTTAACGATTGTAGGCTTTTACTTTAATAACAGCTTTTTACTTCTTGTCTTTTCCGCATATTCATTATACGAAGAAAACTAACTAACATGTTCAACTTTTTCCAAACAGATGCGAAAGCATTGATTTTGCACTCTATACCTATTCCTCATGCTACAAAACCATTTGTCAGAGATTACATCATCATTGATGAAGAGTGAGTTCTTACGGTGTACAAATATTATCCATTTTCTTATATTATAGAATAGTATGTCTATAATGCTTTCGGTTGCAGGAAGCGTCCTATGATATTGCGCTTATGGGCTGATCTGTTAAATGAGGATGAATCTGAAATCACCAAAAACCTCCCTCAGCCAACTCTGATAGTCGGGTTTGATCTAAGAGTCACAACCTACAATGGTATGCCTAACTTTTAGCTTTATATTAAACTCAAAACATTAATGGTTACAATTAAGTGTTGCTCTGACTTTCTATTTTTACTTTCCACAGGTTTGTCCTTAACAACAGGTTTTAATCCTCATTTCATGGTCAAACCTCCCCTCCATAAGAATGAACCTTTGCTTACTTGGTAAATTCGATATCCTAAAGTTCATCTGTTTTAAATGTATAGCTTAATGGATCTACAGTATACTGTATTCACCATCAGTTTCCTTCTGGCTGTGACTTACCAAAAAAAACTCCTCGTGATAGGTACAATGAACATACAGAAGAGATTGGCCAATTAATACATCAAAAGGCTTACACTTCCACTAACATTCTCATTCCACCCCCTGCTGCTACTGACATTGTTCCAATAAAAACTGTTCTAACGACCATGGAAACAGTGAGTATCACATACATTTTCATTGCTTTCCTATTTTAAACATAAAAAACCTAAACTTTTTATTTGTCATCCCTACACAGCTTAAGACTGCTTGGGTTGCAACAACTATACATCTCATGCCTGCACAAGAAAGGCTCTGGTTTAGTGTTTGTGATAAATGCAAAAAAACTGTCAATCTTCCAGTAGGCTCAGACCTCCCATGTATGTATTGCAAGAAAGATATGGATGTTGAACCATGGTAAACTATAAACCAACTTCCTTGTGTGCTAGCTACGTATAATAAAGTGAACAAAAATCCTTAACGTTATTGCATCTACAATTGTGCAGGTGCAATAAGCAGGTTTTCCTAAACGATGAATCCGGAACACTATCTGCCATACTCTTCGCAGCAACTGCAGAAAAATTCATTCAGTATACTGCTACTCAAATTATGGAAGCAGACGAAAAGGTACCAATATATTTAAAGATATTTATACTGATATTTTTTTAGCAGTCTATCCCAGTATTTACCCATATATTTCTTTTCCTTTTTTTAAAAAACTCATCCCAATATTACTTATATATAATCTGGGATAATCTGTTAATACTCAACTTACCTGCCACAATTTGCTGTTACGCTTTTCGGTCAATTATTTTTACTTATATATTTTCTTGGTTTTTATACTTACAGTCCTTGTATCTTAAATTAACATAGTTTCTCCTCATCAATCTGCTGCTGTTTCTGCTGCTAATCATTGTATGCATCATTATGGTCTCTAATCAAATCTATGCTTGTGCTTAGAATGCTCCACTAATTGACGAGGTTGCAAGGAAAATAGATAAGAAGCGAGTTCTATGCTTTCTTAAGTATTTTGACAAGCCCTTTAAAGGTAAAGCTGCAAGAACCTACACAATCCTAGCATTGTATACTCAAGAAGAAACCAACTGTCCAATGGCACAGCCACCTTCCAACTTGACTGTGGGTGAAATGGTGTCGAATGTGCAAAAAAGTCCCTCAATGGCTGCTGAAAAAGAACAACAAATGTTCAGCCCATCAACAAAACAAGTCATTGAAGAAATAGCATGTACGGTTGCTATGGATGAGAGAACCGTGCTCCCAGCTGCAGCTGCAAAAAGGGGAATCGTATTTCGTGATGGTTCTGCTCATAGCGAAGCAGTCCTCATCACTTAAAAATCTCCATCTCCTTCACATGACATTCCAGCCCCAAATATTGGCCCTCAAAGTCCAGTGAAGAAGCTGAAGAACAAGGTCAGTGAAGATTAGCTGCAAGAATGAATAATGTTGTCCATTTTGAAGCCATGCTGATGCCTGTATCATATGTATTTATGTTTCTGTTGTTTTAACTCATGAGGATAATTGCATATTATGTCCGTTATTTGTTCGCCCATCTACAATTAATGGTTATGGATAATATGTAACATTGTTCTTTCATGGACTGAAAAAAATGTGTGTACTCATTTTGTTGAAGTTATTACATCAAACATGATCACCGATGATGTAATGTTTGGCTTGCTTTGTAATCTGTTTTGGGCACTATTGCTTTCCTAATATATGCATGTGTTGGTCCCTTGAAAAGACTTTGGTTAAGTTTAGAGGGGGGGGGGGGGGTGAATAAACTTAACACTTAAAACTTTTGGAGTTAACAAATTCTACAACTTCAGCAGTCTGCTGATACTTCAGTAGCCTGCTGATAAATTGTAGTCTACTGCTAGTTGAGTTTGCTGAATTTGTGCAGCGGAATTATATCAAAATTAAGCCTTGATACTTGTTGTTAAATGTGATACTAAGTATTAGATACTCAGTAGTGCAAGTGTGTGATTTCAGTTGCTGGATTCAGTAGGTTGATATGTAAAATAAACTAAGTGCAGAATGTAAATGCTGAAAGTAAGTAGGCAGTTTTTATAGTGGTTCCAGGTGATGTAATCCTGTCAGTCCACTCTTCTCCTGTGATGTTGGAGGAAATTCATTAGAGATCTTTGATGTAGCTGTTACAAAGATTCCTAAGTTGCTTGTCCTTCACCAATAACTATGGCTTCACAAACTGAAAACTGGGAACATGTAGGATTACTGCTCCTGAGTCTTCCACTGGTCCTTGAAGGGTAGGATTGCCTATTCACCAGCTCCACCACAAACAATAGTCTTTCACACCAAAGTGCTTCACTGTCTCCAGCAGGTTCTTTATAAAATAAAGATTGAATCAAGTAAATGATTCAGTTGCAGCAGCTTGATTAGGATGATATAATCAGCAGCTTGCAGTCTTCAAGTGTGTATGCTTGATGTAGCTTGAATGTAGAATACACTTGAAGAATTTCTCTGGATCAGTAGCTTTAAGTTCAGTAGGTTCAGCAGGGTTTTTTTCAGTTCAGAATAATATCTCTTCAAAGTTTATCAAAATTCATCCTGTTGTTTCGGAGTTGAAAGTCCTCTATTTATAGGTAGGAGAACATGTGACTTGTGTTTGAAATTCAAATGTAACCGTTCCTTGTTTTTGTCCCATCTGATTTGCATTCTGTCACTATTCATAGGACTGACACTGTCAGAATTCCTTTTTGACAGTGCAGTCTGTCCACTCTTTGACTTGTATCCATTGGATAATAATCTGAATCATCCCAACGTCTGTTTAATCTCAGCCCTTGATTTGTTTGATAAATCAGAGGTAGTTGGCTGTCATTTTCAATGTAATCTACCAATGTAATCTTGAATTACCCGAGGTATTTCATCAGCAGGTTCATCAGTCTGCTGTGATACATGTCAGTCTGCTGAACTCCAATTTGCTGTGTATAAAATATAATGCAGCTGACTTCTTTTATCTAACTTTTATTTGTGAAGTTAGATTACACCTTTTTGAACATAACCAAGTTCCAAACATCATTCAACTTATGGAACTTGGACCTTGTACACAAGGTATATGTAATCAGTTTAGGTCATCACAGACTTGCCTAAATTCTGATTCCATATCCTTGACTTTAATTACTAAGTTTGATCCTTTAGCCTTCTGTAACTGAGTTTGAGCCCTCAGCCTTCAGTCTTCAGTCTTCAGCAGGTTCCTGACTAGTCTACTGACCTATCTACCCTACTGATATTGACTAGTCTACTGATAAAGCTCAGCTGACCATTACAGTGCTTGTTTGATCAAACCTATTTATGAATCAAACTCTAATAAACCTACACAATTGATCTAGACATCTTTTTGCCTTTGCACTATGACTGCTAGTCTGGCACTCATCATCAAAACAAAAAAATAAGTCCAACAATTTCCCCCTTTTTGGTGATGATGCCAATACCCTCACCTAACAGCAAAGCAAAAAGATATAAAACAAAAACAGAACAAATGTAGTCATCTTTCATTATAATCAAGTGTTCAAAGATATTACAGTCTAGAATCAGCAAAAACATAATGAAGTTAAAGTATGCTGATCTACTGTCTTCTTTCCCTTTCTTTTCTAGCTTTCTCAGCCTGTTCTTGGTATTCTCTGATTTCTCTTACCATATCTCTCATCCAGTCATTCTCAATCAGAGAGAAGTCAATATGAGGATTTACTTGTTTCCACCAGTGCCAAGCTTCAGGTAGAGTAAGGGATATTTGACTTACCCTGAAGCCTAACCTCATATACACTTCTTTAAATTCATTCACTGAGTCATTTGCCTTTGTGGTAGGTATACCAATGCCACTTCTACCACCTCTGTGTTTGATCCTCATTGATCTGAATCTTGCTTCCCAAAATTTAAGTCCCAAAAATGAATTCAGACCTTCATGAAATCCCTTGTCATGATAGGGTCTATGTCTGTTATTGTATACCTTCTTGTATTGTTGGAGAAGCTCATCAGTGTGTGAAAGCCTGCCAGGTGCTGGTTGTCTAAAAGCATTTGTATCAGCTTCCCATATCTTCTTTGCAAAAATTCTGGCAGCTTCTTTTGCTTCTGCTGTTGCCTCTTCCCCCTTATTGACATCATCAACAAACCGGGACAGCAGGCCATGTACACTGTCCTGTGTGATAACTAGGTTTCTTAGTTGTCCTTCAATGATTTCAGTCCTAGTATCAATGGCTGTGATCCTTTCTTGCATTGTTTGCTCCAGCAAGGTTATCCTCTCAGTAATTTTAGGATCAGGCACAACACGTTGTTGTGCAGCAGCAGGTTCAGCAGGTCTAGGGGTTTCAGCTAGCTTGTCAAGTTTTGGTTGAATGGATGTAAATTGATCTTCCAAAAACTTTTCCTTCAAAGTATTCCCTTGCTTGATTCCCCTCACATCTAGCATCATATCATTGACAGAATTTTGAGTAGATGCAAAATTTGAAGCAACTGTATCAGCAGATTGTCTGTTTTCATTTATCAGGTTCATCAGCTCTTCAAATCTCTGTTCTTGTCTGTCTAGTTGAGTCCTTAACTGTTGAATGTCATTCCTTACAGTCCTCAACTCATGCAAAACTTCAACTGGCACTTCACTGGTCATTCTTCAACTAGTGGCTTCATCAGCAGGCACCTCCACATTATATTGTGGCCTCTGATTGCTCATAACCATTGCCCAACTCCTATCCAGTCCAGCAGGTTAGGTCCTTGATATTCCTCCAGAATAGGATCAATGGCAGGTTCCTCAAAGATAGGTACAGATGCATGTGGGGGATCAACATTAACATCTTCTTCTTCAGGCATTTGAAACTCCTCATCACTGAAGTCATAGTCCAGCAGCTGCTCATCCATATTAACAGCAGTCTGCTGACCATCCTTCCCTTCAGTGGTCTTGTCTCCAGTAGGCTCCACTACATCAGCCTCTTCAGCAACAGGGGTTTCCTCCAAACCCAAAGTTTGTTCCAACCTTTGTCCAGGTGCTGTTTGAGACTCAGCAGCCTGTACCTCCTGTTCCAACCTGTGTCCAGGTGCTGTTTGTGACCCAGAAACCTGTACCTCCTCTTCAACTCTCTGTGGATTGAATATAGCCTCATTATCCACTTGGAATCCTTCAGAATGACCAATCTTGGTTAGGATAATGGCAGTTTTAGTAAGAATGCCCTCAAAGTCAAAACCATCTTGATATTCAATAGATGCCTCTGAGCTGGCACTAGGTTCACTGAAATCAGTAACCGTTTCTTCATCCAAATCCTCACTCTGTTCAGCTTCAGTTTGTGCAGTAGGCTCTACAACATGGAATGTAGAAGATTCATCAGCTAGCCTACCAGCACTCAAATTAATTCCTTCATTGATCAATGCTTCCAGATCATCCATGGTGAGATCCTGCAGATCCTCATCCATCTCTCCAGTCTGCTGGCCCTCAGCAGACTTACCTGTCTCAGTGGGTTCCGCTTCTATGATATCAGTGGCTTCTTTACCAGTTGCTTCAGTTGTTGTTTCTATAACCACTCCACTGGTCTCCCCAGGGAACATAGGGGTATCATCATCAGAATCTGATGAATCACTGTCTGGTGTAAACTTTGGATCTCTGAACATAATAGCTCCACTTCTCTTTCCTTCATTCAAAAGATCCATCAGCCTGGATTGTAGCATGCTAGTGTCTATCAAGTCCAACAGGCTGTCCACACCCAGTTGCTCAAATGCCCATTCTTCAAATCCACTCATTGGATCAGCAGCTGGTTTCTGTCTCTTGTAGAATCCAAACATCCACTGAAAGTAGTTTTGCACCTTTTTGAAGTTAGGATCTACTTTGACCTTTTTAGATGCCTTCTCATATGGCATAGATGGCTTTCTAATGGCAGGTTCAGTGGTTTGCTGACCTCCAAAGGTCTCAACAAGTAGATTCATGGTTTCTTCAACAGATGTTCCAAAGTCAGTAGGTTGCTGAGGTTGTACATTTGTGCCTACTACTTCCATCTGTACCACACTTGGTTCCCCCTGACTTACATGCTCATCAGCAGGGTTAGCAGCAGACTGCTCTTCCCCCTGAGTTCTTGCAACACTTGCAGGGTCCTCAACCAATTCTTCAACTACCACAGCAGGTTCAGGTTCAGTGGTTTGCTGTGGGTCTTCAGTAGATACTACAGCAGGCTCAGGGTCAGTAGACTGCTGTATATCTCCAAAAGATTGCTCAACAACAACCTGTGCAGCTTTAGTAGACTTAACAATCTCTTCAGGTGAGGAGTCAGTAATTTCTACAGGCTTGATGATAGTCAAGGGCTCAGCCTCAATAGCCTCTTCTACTGATGCTTCTTCTTGGGCTCTTTGTGCCTCCAAGCTTTTCAGTTCTTTCCCTTTTCCATGTTTTCGTTTATGGATAATTTCTTTTCTCCTCTTAGAAAGGGGTTCATCATCCTTTTCAGTCACAGTAGACTTCCTCTTTCTACTATCTTCTTTCTGTTGTTCCCTTAAGATTTCAACAACAGTTTTTCTTGCAGCAACAGCAGGGTCAGTAACCTCCACTGAACCCTCAGCAGACTCAACAGTCTGTGCTGTTTGCTTCCTTGTTCTTTTAGGCTTTAACACTTCAGTAATCTTTCTTGTTTCTGCAGCCTTTCTTTTCTCAGCAGCTTTCTTTGGTGCAACAGGTTTAACAGGTTTCTTTTTTAGTTTGCTTGACCTGCTCACCACCAGCATCACCATCATCTCCACCATTTCCATCATCAGCAGCTTCTCCAGCAACCTCTTCTTCATCATCCAGACCAGGAATTGCATGATTAATCTCTTTCTTGTATCTGGACTGATTTATCTTCTTAGGTTCTATGTCAGGAACCCCCAAGTGATTCAGCAGGGTCTGAACCATTAATCCTAAGGGCAGGGCCTTGGATTTCCTTTTTCCCTCTTTTTCTTCCTTGGCTACCTTCTTCATGTAATGAATGAAATAGCCAGCCCAATCAAACTTCATGCTCCTGAAATGATTATCATCAGCTCTATCTTGGGTCCTGATAGAGTATCCATACTTCCAACCAGTCCTAGTATGTTCTTTGCAATGAGTATGCTCAGCAGGTTGTACTTATTGCCAATATGTCTGTAGTTGATGCCTGGAACAGATTTGGTGGCTTCATTTGTTTTGATTTGATCAACAAACGCCATCTTGTCCAATCCCATTGCTTCAGGATTTACTGGACCATCCACCATTTCTTCAAAACCAAAAACTTCCCTCAGTAGACTGGGGGAAACTTCAATCTCCTCAGCATTCACAGTTGTTTTGAATGCTATGCTTCCTTCTTCCACAACCATGTGTTTCCAGAAATCCACAACATTTGTATACGAGATTGTTTCCAATCTTATATTGAGTTTGTTTTCCAAGCCAGCAAACCTTCTTATTTTACGACCAATGTTGATGGCTAGCTCTGTTTGGTTTGCATCAACAACATAGCCTCTAACACTTTGGCTTGATTCGATTTGAACATCAATCTTTTCCGCCATTTGTATGAGAAGAATGAGATGAAGAAGATAGATTAAGAATCTGTGTTCACACAGTGTGAAATTCGCAGTGATAAAGCAGATTTTGCAAGTAGAGAATCTGCTGTGTAACAGTCTGAATATATAGACAGTGAGTGGTTGCAACTGTCTTTGCACGTACATTGATGCTGACCACGATTAATCTGAATAAATGCAGTCTTGACACGTGGCCCATTACTCTTCCATAACGTTTGTAACCGTTGGATAATGTTAACTGCGGTTATAAGGGATAAAATAAATATCCCGCCAATCTGCTTTTTGACTTTAAGAGCTTTGACTGTATAACGTTCCATTCAGCAGGGTAGTCCTCAGCAGGGTGGGCTCAGCAGTCTGCTGATACTGAAGCTTCAGCAGGCTGCTGACAAAGTGACTCTGCTGATCCTTGATTTCTTCTAATTTTGTTCAATTGATAATACAAAATGAAGTTTAATACCAATGACTGATCTGTCAAGCGAGCTCACCCAAAATGACAAAGACCAATCCCCTTGGGAACCTCATTTGCTCAATTGTCCAAACATAAGTACAAGGAATTGTTGATACCAATGACTAGTCTGCTAAGTGAGCTCACCCAACATAGCAAAGACTAATCCCCTTGGTGAATTCCAGTACACTGCTTATTATCAGTCAACTTTGATAATTCCAAGTTCAGTCCTTAGTTTAGCAAATCTTTCACTGTCAAGTGGTTTAGTGAAGATATCAGCAAGTTGATCTTCAGTAGGGATGTATAGAACCACCACATCTTTCTTTTCAACATGATCTCTTATAAAATGATGTCTCACATCAATATGCTTGGTTCTTGAATGCAAAACAGGATTTTCTGTGATTGCAATTGCACTTGTGTTGTCACACATAATTGGAATTTCCTTTTCTTCAATTCCATAATCCCTTAATTGTTGTCTTAGCCATAATACTTGTGCACAACAACTTCCAGCAGCTATATACTCAGCCTCAGCAGTGGAAGTTGATATAGAATTCTGTTTCTTGCTAAACCAGGAGACCAGTCTATTTCCCATTAACTGACAGGTTCCTGAGGTGCTTTTTCTATCAATTTTGCATCCAGCATAATCAGAATCTGAGTAGGATATAACTTTGAAGCTTTCATCCTTGGAATACCATATCCCTACTCCCAAGGTCTCTTTTAGGTACTTGAGAACTCTTTTGACTGCACCTAAATGACTTTCTTTAGGTTTAGATTGAAATCTTGCACAAACACCTACAGCAAAGGATATATCAGGTCTGATGGCAGTAAGGTACAGCAGACTGCCTATCATCCTTCTGTATAAGGTCTGATCAATATCTTTGCCTTCTTTATCTTCATCCAATCTGATATTTGTACTCATAGGAGTTGAATTTTTAGTGCTATTTTCCATACCAAACTTCTTCAGCAATTCCTTGGTATACTTGGTTTGATGAATGAAGATTCCATCTTTCATTTGTTTAACTTGCAATCCCAAGAAGTAATTCATTTCTTCCATCATAATCATTTGAAATTTTCTCTTCATTAGATTTGCTAACTTTTCACAAAGTAAATCATTTTCAGAACCAAAGATTATGTCATCAACATAGATCTGTACCAGCAGGGTGCTGTCCCCTTCACTGATTCTGAAAAGTGTCTTGTCAATGGTGCCTTTTGTAAAACCATTATCCACCAAGAATTGAGATAGAGTCTCATACCATGCTCTTGGTGCTTGTTTCAATCCATAAAGTGCTTTGTTGAGTCTATACACTTTATCTTCTTGATATCCAGGAGGTTGCTGTACATACACTTCCTCCTCTAGAATGCCATTCAAAAATGCACTCTTGCCATCCATTTGATATACTTTGAAGTTCTTATATGTAGCATGTGCCAAGAATAATCTGATAGCTTCCAATTTTGCAACAGGTGCATAAGTTTCATCAAAATCTATTCCTTCTGCTTGAGAATAGCCTTTTGCAACTAGTCTAGCCTTATTCCTTATAATGGTACCAGATTCATCAAGTTTATTTCTGTATACCCATTTAGTACCAATGATATTTGCATGACTTGGCCTTTCAACTAGTGTCCAAACTTGATTTCTTTCAAATTCATTTGATTCTTCTTGCATAGAAATTATCCAATCTGGATCTGAAATTGCTTCTTCAACAACTTTAGGTTCCATTTGAGATAGAAAACAAGTAAACATAGCTTCCAGTTGTCTTTTAGTCCTCACACCTTGGTGTACATTGCCAATAACTTGTTCAGCAGGGTGATTCCTTAACCATTGTGGATTCTGGTTATTTTGATTATCAGGAGCCTCATCTTCAGTAGGGTCTGCTGCAGCTTCTTCTACAGGGGGGTCAGCAGATCCTTGAACTGCTTCAGTTGTTGCATCAGTAACATTACCAGCAGGGTGTTCAGCAGGGGCAGTATCAGAAACTTTCAAGTCATTGAATCTTTCCAAAACTTCAACACAATCTAGATCAGTGACTTGTTGATTCTCAGCAGGTTCACAATCTTCATCTTCCATACCAGTAAACTTAGGTTCATCAAACACAACATGTATTGTTTCTTCATGTTTCAGTGACCTCTTGTTCAGCACCCTGATTGCCTTGCTGACTGAAGAATATCCCAAGAAAATTCCTTCATCTGATTTTGGTTGGAATGTTTTCAAATGAACTTTGTTATTTAGGATAAAACACTTGCTTCCAAATGGATGGAAATAAGATATGTTAGGTTTCATTCCATTCCAAACCTCATAATGTGTCTTCAGCAGCTTCTTGTTTACTGATGTTCTGTTTTGTGTATAGCATGCTGTATTGACTGCTTCAGCCCAATATCTTTCAGGTAGCAATGCTTCATAGATCATTGTTCTTCCTGCTTCCTTTAAAGTCATGTTTCTTCTTTCAGCAACCCCATTTTGCTGAGGTGTACCAGCAACAGCAAGTTGATGTAGTACACCATTCTGTTCACAGTATTCTCTTATTACTTTGTTGAGAAATTCAGTACCCTGATCTGATCTTATTTTTATTACTGTTAAACTTTTCTCATTTTGTAATCTCTTCAAAAGATTAGGCATGCTTTGGAGTGTTTCACTTTTCTTGTTCATAAAAACCACCCAAGTATATCTTGAATAATCATCCACAACCACTAAGGTGTACTTCTTTCCTGTTACACTTGTTGGAGTTATTGGTCTAAAAAGATTCATATGCATCAGCTCCAACACTCTATTAGTTGATTGTTTGGTTTTTGACTTGAAGCTTGACTTTATTTGTTTACCCTGCTGACATGCATCATATATAGCATCCTTTTTGAATGTGATCTCAGGTAAACCAATCACCAGCTTCTTCTTTACCAACTGATTGATATCATCAAAGTTTAAGTGATTCAACTTCTTGTGCCATAACCAATTGAGTTCAGACTTGGTATGCACAATCAGGCAGGTTTCTGGAACTGCAGTAGACCAATCCACAACATACATGTTTTGTTGTCTTCTACCAGCAAGTACAACTTGATCACCTCTTTCACTAATGACAATACAATTGTTTTTGTCAAAAGTGACTTTGTATCCCATGTCACAGAATTGTCCAGTGCTCAGCAAGTTGTAGTCTAGTCCTTCCACATATGCAACATTTTTGATTGTAAGTCCATTTCTCACAAGTGTGCCATATCCTCTTGTATATCCAGGTGTATTCTTGTTGCCAAAATTCACCCTTGGACCATCTTTTGCCACAAAGTTTGTTAAACAGTGCTTATTCTTTGTCATGTGTCTGGAACATCCACTGTCAAAGTACCAGACACCCTACAAAACAAAGTTAATGCATTTTAGGTACCCGAACCTGTTTGGGTCCATAGTGGTCAGTAGTAAGCAAGAATTTTGGTAAGTTTCCATAAGGTCTTCTCTTAAAAGTGTCATACTTTGGTTCATACATGTATTCTACACATCCATAAGTTCTAACAGTATGTTGTGTAGAATTCACATATGTTTTCTGGCCTTTTGGTTTATAATGCTGTTTGAAGTGACTTTTGTTGTTAAAAGCATTAGTATGACTATTTGTTTGCTATCTGTTAGGAACAGCCCTGTAATATGGAGTCTGCTGAGGTCCCTGCTGAGGCCTTTTATAAGTCCTCTGCTGAGTCCTTTGCTGATTCCATTGCTTAGGTTTTACCCTAGCAGCATGGTTATACTTGTTGTTTTTAACAGTAGGTACAGAAGTATTCCAATCATCATCAGTAGGGAACAGTCTACCTTCCCCCCTGAGATAAGTATCCCTTAAATGATTAACATTTTTGGGTTTAGGATTCTTATCCTTGGAACATTTCTGTTTCTTACCCTTCTGTGGTCCAGCAGACTTGGCAGCAGGTCTGCTATCAGCAGGCTTAGAAGGCACATCAGTCCTATTTTTGGATTCATTCTTTTTGTTAGGAGCTGTCGACTTCTTTGACTTCTGATTCAGCTTCCTTGAAGTGTTTTCAGTAGGTTTTGCTGCCTCAGCAACCTTACTTGGAGTTGGATTTTGTGCAGGTACAAACTTAGGACCAATTCTGGTACTAGGTTCAGTAACTTTACTGGATCCACTCGTTTTGGATTGTTGAGTTCCAAATCCAAGCCCTGTTCTATCACCATAAGGCTTTCCAGATTTGTATGCAGCAGAGGAACAAGATGGTTAAGCAGATTCAGAGGCTACTAAATGATCAGCAGACTTATGCTGATTCTGTCCAACATCTTTTCCTTTACTTTTGAGAACCCTTAATTTAGCTTTCAATCTTCCAACTTCCAACTTCCAATTCAAGAGCTTCTTTTTCAGCCTTCACAATCTCATAACCAGATTGTATTATCCTCAGTTTATTAAGGATGGCATCCAAAGTCTCATTGTTGTCAGAATTTCTAGGATTTGAACCATAGGTTGATTCATAATCACTTCCAGCATGAGTGTTTATAGATACAGTATTGTATACCTCCTCAGTTTCATCCATATTAGCCATCAAAGCATAATCTTCCATCTCGGCAACCAATGCTGTTTCATCTGATTCATTTCCTTTTTCAGATTCCACTTCATACCCTGATTCATCTTCAGCAACCATAGCCTTCTTGCCATATCTTCTTTGTTGACTCTTGGTCTTCAGTAGGTCTGGACAATCAGGTCTAAAGTGTCCAGGCTTCTTGCAGTTGAAGCAAAGATAATCAGGTTCCTTACTTTGTTTTAACTCAGGACAGTCAGGTTTGAAGTGTCCTGGTTTCTTGCAGTTAAAGCACATATAGTCATTGTCTTTCTTTGATTCTTCTTTCTTTCTTTCAGTAGGCCTCTTAGTGAAATTTCTTGAAGGGGCCTTTCCAGTCTTCATCATCCTGATTTTCTTGCTCAGTAGGGCAATCTGCTCCTGCATCTCATCCAGCAGATCATCTTGTCCTCCTGATGTTTCTTCTTGATGTGAAGCAGCCAATGCAGTGGTCTTTGGCTCTTCCTTTTCAGTCTCAGGTACAAGCTTTTTTCTAAATTCATAAGCTTTGAGATCTGAAAACAATTTGAAGGTGTCTTCTTCATGCAACTTTCTCATTTCTTCTATTGCAGTCACCTTCATTTTCCAAACATCTTTTGCAAGTAGAGCCTCCAAGATTTTGGTGTTTATTTCTTCTTTTGAATAACTTACACTTAGCATGGTAAGTTCATCCAGGATTGCATTGAATCTTGATTCCATTTGCTCAATGGTTTCATTTGGCAGCATATTGAACTTTTGGAACCTTTTTCTGGCCACACTGATTTTATTCTTCTTTATTGCATCAGTGCCTTCACAGATCAAATGTATCTTGTCCCAAAGTTTCTTTGCAGTTTTGCAATCTTTAACCTTCATGTACATATTGCTATCCAAAGTTCTATAAATGATATCAATAGCAATGTTGTTGAGGTTTGCTCTTTTTCTGTCTTCTGCATTCCATTCTCTTTTTGGTTTAGGAATGTACTTAGTTGTATCACCCACTGTTATTGCCTTGGTAATCTCCAGTGGTCCATCAGTTTGTACATCCATCATCTCATCATGAGTTGCAGCAAGGTATGCCTGCATTCGACGTTTATACTCATCAAATCTATCAAGAGAACACATCAGCATAGTTCTAGCATACTGGGTGTTGTCCATGATGCAAGTCTTTAAAAATCAGTAACTTGAAAGTAAGTTTCAAAGAATTTTCACAAGCACAACAAGTAGGATTACTTCAGAACAGAAGCACTGCTCTGATACCAATTGTTGGTCCCTTGAAAAGGCTTTGGTTAAGTTTAGAGGGGGGGGGTGAATAAACTTAACACTTAAAACTTTGGAGTTAACAAATTCTGCAACTTCAGCAGTCTCTGATACTTCAGAGTCTGCTGAGACTTCAGTAGCCTGCTGATAAACAGTAGTCTACTGATAGTTGAGTTTGCTGAATTTGTGCAGCGGAATTATATCAAAATTAAGCCTTGATACTTGTTGTTAAATGTGATACTAAGTATTAGATACTCAGTAGTGCAAGTGTGTGATTTCAGTTGCTGGATTCAGTAGGTTGATATGTAAAATAAACTAAGTGCAGAATGTAAATGCTGAAAGTAAGTAGGCAGTTTTTATAGTGGTTCCAGGTGATGTAATCCTGTCAGTCCACTCTTCTCCTGTGATGTTGGAGGAAATTCACTAGAGATCTTTGATGTAGCTATTACAAAGATTCCTAAGTTGCTTGTCCTTCACCAATAACTATGGCTTCACAAACTGAAAACTGGGAACAGGTAGGATTGATGCTCCTGAGTCTTCCACTGGTCCTTGAAGGGTAGGATTGCCTCTTCACCAGCTCCACCACAAACAACAGTCTTTCACACCAAAGTGCTTCACTGTCTTCAGCAGGTTCTTTATAAAATAAAGATTGAATCAAGTAAATGATTCAGTTGTAGCAGCTTGATTAGGATGATATAATCAGCAGCTTGCAGTCTTCAAGTGTGTATGCTTGATGTAGCTTGAATGTAGAATACACTTGAAGAATTTCTCTGGATCAGTAGCTTTAAGTTCAGTAGGTTCAGCAGGGTGTTTTTCAGTTCAGAATAATATCTCTTCAAAGTTTATCAAAATTCATCCTGTTGTTTCTGAGTTGAAAGTCCTCTATTTATAGGTAGGAGAACATGTGACTTGTGTTTGAAATTCAAATGTAACCGTTCCTTGTTTTTGTCCCATCTGATTTGCATTCTGTCACTATTCATAGGACTGACACTATCAGAATTCCTTTTTGACAGTGCAGTCTGTCCACTCTTTGACTTGTATCCATTGGATAATAATCTGAATCATCCCAACGTCTGTTTAATCTCAGCCCTTGATTTGTTTGATAAATCAGAGGTAGTTGGCTGTCATTTTCAATGTAATCTACCAATGTAATCTTGAATTACCCGAGGTATTTCATCAGCAGGTTCATCAGTCTGCTGTGATACATGTCAGTCTGCTGAACTCCAATTTGCTGTGTATAAAATATAATGCAGCTGATTTCTTTTATCTAACTTTTATTTGTGAAGTTAGATTACACCTTTTTGAACATAACCAAGTTCCAAACATCATTCAACTTATGGAACTTGGACTTTGTACACAAGGTATATGTAATCAGTTTAGGTCATCACATACTTGCCTAAATTCTGATTCCATGTACTTGACTTTAATTACTAAGTTTGATCCCTTAGCCTTCTGTAACTGAGTTTGAGCCCTCAGCCTTCAGTCTTCAGTCTTTAGCAGGTTCCTGACTAGTCTACTGACCTATCTACCCTACTGATATTGACTAGTCTACTGATAAAGCTCAGCTGACCATTACAGTGCTTGTTTGATCAAACCTATTTATGAATCAAACTCTAATAAACCTATACAATTGATCTAGACATCTTTTTGCCTTTGCACTATAACAGCTAGTCTGGCACTCATCATCAAAACTAAAAAATAAGTCCAACAGCATGGCTTTTTATTTATTGTATTCTCATCTTACATATGCATAACTTAGTAGTTTTTTTTTTTGGATTTCAGTGATTTTCTCAAATAAACTTAATATCTCTAAAATTTACGTTCCGTAGATCTCAGCTTACATATACATACATTTAGATGCAATATATAGTTCTCATTTATTTGGAACGGGCATGGCGTGCCTTGCACGGCACACCTTATGCCTAGTAACTAATACAATTCACCTTGGGCTGACACGTGTCAATATCTCATTGGCTTTTCTTTTTTTTTTTTGGTTTGGCTTTTTTTTTTAAAAATTTGTTTTCCTATCTCATCGATATTTTTTTGTTTTTTTTCCCTGTTTGTAATTTTTGTTTTTGTTTGGCTTCCTCCCTTTTTCCTTAATTTGTTTTCCTAGATTAGCACATTCGTGTTTTTTATGCACGTGTGTATTTTTCGTTTCATTATTTCCTTTGTCATCAGGTATTTATATATATTCTCGATTGATTTAACAAATTGTATTACGTATTTATCCTAATCTTACATTATTTTTTACTTGTACATATTGTGTGCGCGTATCGCTTTTTTTCTTCGGTCTTTGCTTTTTTCCCCGTTATATTCGCTTATTTCCCCTTGTTTTCTTATTATTATTTTTAACGATATTTCATCCGTTCACAGGTGGCTAACCACTTGGAACAAGATTAAGTTTAGGGGGTCGGATATTTATCGTTTTGTCAAAGCCTATGATGTAACATTTGTATACTGATTGTACAAATGTTAACTCATTTTCCCCACTGTTAGGTTGTGTTTTTATTTTTGTATAATAATTTTTTTGGTGCTTCACTTGGGACAAGATTAAGTTTAGGGGGTCGGATATTTATCGTTTTGTCAAAGCCTATGATGTAACATTTGTATACTGATTATACAATAGTTAACTCATTTTCCCCACTGTTAGGTTGTGTTTTTATTTTTGTATAATAATTTTTTTGGTGCTTACCTCATTTTTTTCATTAGACTAGACACACTGCTTTGTATATATATTTATTATGTATCATGGTCATTTTTTGCTTTTTCGTATGTAATATTTTCCATTAGATCCACTAAAAAAAATATTGTGTTATGTTGGCCGTATGCAATTTTTTCCGCTTTAAAAGGATGTGTTTACCGAAATACAGAAAATATTATAATAAATGGCTCAAGGCTTTTGTAGGTAAGTGTTGTTTTCAATGTACTTTGTGTATATTTTTCAAAGTAATAGTACAATGACATTAAATTTTCTAACCCGTTACAACAATCAGTTTCTTTTCTCAACTTATATATGTGACATAAATTGCTCTATAAGTATTTCATCTACGCTTAAGTGTCACAATAAATATTGTAATGCCTAAATTAACCTACAAATTTATATTTCACAAAATATCTGTCCGTAAATTGTTCATTTAGGAAAAATTATCTATGGCTATATTATATGTGTGGTATATTTCAAATATATATTGTGTTATTATTTTTGCATTTTTAATTGTCCCTACATTATTAGACTAATATTTTATGCCATGTACATAGAGTTATTACGTGTTATGCATTTTGCCAGCTGGAACCACAAATGTCTTAACATTGGTAAACGAGAGATGAGTTGGTGGGGGGAGGGAGGGGTATAGAGTGTAAACGTGTACACCATGAGTACACTTTGGAGGCTGCTTTATGCCAAGTATGTGGTTTCACATTCAATGTTCCCACCCACCGCCACCTATCCCTTTGTCTTCCCCACCCCTCTCAACCGCCGGTGTGCAAACCCCTACCACCATCGCTTCTCACCACCGTCCGGTGGTTTACCTGCTCCCTGCCTAAACCTTTCCAATCTTTTCTTTTCTGAGATGAATTTGGCCTTTCTTATACTGTTCCCGGCCACTGTTGACAGGAATGTAATGATCAGTTTTGTGGACTCTAATTTCGACCCACAAATTACTCTGCTTAATGCTTTTAAAAGGACAGACAAAGGATTGGGCTTGCATATAGAACTCAACTGCAATAAGGTAATTCGAATTTCCTTTGAATTTATAGAACCCTAATTTCTCCTCCATACCGCCATTGCTCAGTAATTACCTTAATCATTGATCTTCTATTTTTCCTTCTATCCAACAGGGTCCAGATTCTTCTTCAACGAACAAAGAATTGCTGAAAGTGCTGCTTTTCAGGTTTGCTTCTCTGACTTATGCTACGTGGTCCAGCATTGTTTGGGGTCTCTGTACAGTAAAACCCATATTTGAGATATATAATTCATCGAATTGGGTGTTGGTACTAGGTTTCTGTGATTTGATTTGATTGAATGGAACTCTGCTTTCAGACTTGCCCTTCGGTTGCTTAAATGAACAGATATTAACCTTGTTACGCTTTTTTTTGGGACTTGTCCTCCTCATTCAGGAAACCAATAAACCTTGCAAAAAAGCTAGAATACCCAGAACATGTTTCTACCTAATTTGTTACATGTTTCCTGCGTCAACATATATCTGCTGATCTGTGCTCCATTAACATTATGTTTGCCTACATGGTGTGCTGTTTTAACTGTTTCACTTATGAGCAGGTGTAGTTAGACTTGTTTGTTCTTCCCCTGTCCTGCAGTGTAACTCATGATGTGTTCCTATATATATGTATGTATATTTCCTGCATAAATAGCTGCAACACGTTTTGCTTTGTTATGTGTTGGTGTTTTAGCCATCTTCTTAAAAAACATATATTATGTGCTTACTATTATTCCCTTTTGGTCACTCAGCTTGTATGGGTTGACAATAGGTGGTGGGTGTGGATACATGGGATACTGGATGGTAGGGAATTTTTGACCATTGAAAATGTGTCTGTTGTTACAACTTAAAACAGGGAATGACCACCTATTTTGAGGCTTCAATTTAACTAATATTTTGCACCATAAGTTAGTCCAATATATTTGCTAAACCTTATTTAGCAAAGATAGTTGGTTACTTTGGTCTCCTCATGTTTTAGGACAGCATGATTAATGGTGTATTCCTGCAGATATGCATCTACCTCTGAATACGCAGCTGAAACGTAATAGACATTGTTATGTGTTGTTATTTTGAGCATCTTATATAATTACAACTGTCGTATATTTTCTCTACGTGTAATAGCTATTGTAACTATGCTACAACATACCCTTGTGTTGCACTTTCATTCATGGGGAATATTATTCTGCATAAACAACTATGTGCTGCACCCTATCTGAAAATTTGCCATTTCTTGGATAGGGTTTTCTGCACCGCTTTGTGGAAGAAGGGAACATTGCACTTATTCGAACTAAGGTTTGTTCATTTCCTTGTTGGTATTGCAGTTAATGTTTGTTCCACTTTTAATAGCCTTCATTAGATTTCTTAGGTAGGCTTATTTGGGATGTTTGAGGAGTTAAACGTTAATGAAGAGATGCACGATGTAAAATTTTGAATATTTTGTTTGCTTTTCATTCATTAATAACGGTGAAACTAATGTGTTTATAGTTGCTTAGGAAAAATGAAAAGGAAAAAGGTTTCATTGTTGATGGTCTTTTGTTAATTGTTGATTAAAATGCGCTTCCGTTGAAACATTTTGAGTTAACTTTACAACAGGTGTTTAGAAAGTCCCCTTATTTACCTGTTTCCAGTTGTGTTTTGAGATTAATATCTTTGGGCCTATTTCTCACAGAGCAATACATAATGATCAAATTTGATCTATATAATGGTACCTGTTATATTAGCTTCACGATTGCTGTTGAACAAATCTGAAATGACATAACCCTAATTACAGATTAGCTTACTTGAATCATTAAAAAATATTGGCATTCAAAGATTAAAACTTTTACATATGTTGCTCGATCCGTTTATTAATAATGGAAAAACTAATGTGTTTAGCATTGTTTTGGATTAACGAAAAGGCAAAAGGTTTACTGGCTGTGGTTTACGTTCTTACTCATTTGATTATATGTGTTCTTATTAAATAGGTATAGCTTAGCTTCACAATAGGTGTTTAGGAAATCTACTTATTTAGTCATCTCCAATTGTGCTCTGCTGTAAATAACCCTTGGGTCTATTTATGAGATGACCACACCTACTCGTCATATTTAGTGTACATAATGTGAAATAACAAATCAACCTACCAATGCCTGTTTCAAAAGGCTAGAATAGCATGAACATAAAAACAGATTACCTTGCTTCATTTCTATAAAAACTGTTATCATCAGGAGACAAGGGTTGACGTTTAGACTATAGTAATACTGTTTAGGCTGCATCATTTCCAACAAACTTTTTCCTACACAATGTGCCATTGAGTATCAACATGTGCGCTTCTAATCACAATTATTTTTACCTTTCTTTAATTCATAAGTAAGAGCTTTGAAACTTTACCGATATTCAGCTTTGTTGTCCATATTCTTAATTTCTCTATAGCTTTCTTGATTCATCATTGTAAATAGATATAAAGATATCCAATTGCTACTTCTTTCGTGCACGTTTAATTTAGGTTAGAAGTAGAAACATTTGTTCACCCTCACTCTGAATACTCGTGCACATTCATCTTTTCTATGCACTGTCTTCTTCTCAATATTGAGATGTCTTCCAACTTTGTTTGGTGAACATATGATAATTTATCTGCTGCCATACTTACCTAACTTACATTTTTTGCAGTTGTCCAGATAAAAGGAGTTACCCTTTCTTTGTTTTAGGAAGAAGAAAGTTGCTTCAGGTTAGTGTAGTTAGGGGTACTACTGCAAACCCTAATAGTTAGGGGACCTATGGAAAACCCCGTAGTTACGGGATCTACAGAAAATCCTGCTCTTCTTTGTCCACATTAACGCTTGCTACCAGTTTTCCTTATTCAGGATATAATAAGTTTTAAAACTTAGTATATTTGAATACCTATAGTACACGTTTATTAAAACTTTCAGCTTTTTTTATATTGCATCCACATGTGTATTGTCATCATAGGTTAGAGACAGGTTGGCATAGTGATTGTGTTCTCTCTGTGAGTAAGTATATTGGTCGTGTGCTTCGGTACACATTCATTTAGGTTGTCTTAAAAACCCATCCAACTGTACCCCTCTTGTCCACGATAAGTTCTTATCCATTGTGCTGCACACTACTTCACTTAGGGGTCTGAAAATTCTTCATAGTAGACATACATAGAGCATTCTGTTAGAATTTGTGGTGGCTTTAGGTTGCTGTTCACAGAGTGCACTGTCCCTTTCCCATCATGTCACACCTTGATTCTGGTGGGATCTTATCCTCTCATGCCTACAGACAATTAGCCATAATTAGATGGCGGGTAAAAAAACAACGAATTCAAAAAACCATGCATGAAGGCTTAGGTTTGGTTCATCAAAGCGAGGCTTCTCGTTCACACCCTACCAATCCATCTAACATCAGCAACCCTGGAAAAACCCACTCATGCATTACTCTATGCAGAAAACTACGTATCCCGACTCTTCATACCATACCTACTGCTCGTCTTCTTGAACCATACACAGTTCAAATCCTCCAACCAAATGTTGTGCCAGGTCCATCCTCTTCCTCGGTCCACTTACACAGTATGCATCCAGTTGAGCCTACTTCTGACACACCCCTCGCTTCTTCTGCTGTTCTGCCTGCTACCCCAGGCCTTCCCCACAGAGGAATCCATAGGAAAAAACATAAACTAGATTCCACTACACCTTCTGTGAAAGATGTTTTCACAGATATTGCCACTACACCTGATATGTTACCCATAGTAGCCAGTTGCAGGTCATGTGGGGCTGTCAGGTTTGCTCATGAACCTCCTACCTCCTGTTGAAGTGGCGGTCATATCGTTCTGGCTAGCCCCCCACTGCCCAGTGTCTTAATTGATCTCTTAATTTCATGAAGTAATGAATCCAAGAATTTCAAGTCAGGCATTAGGACTTACAATAATCATTTGGCCTTCACATCTTTAGGTGCAACCTATGACAAGGACCTATCCAGGAGAAATAAAGGCATTTACACTTTTAGGGTCCAAGGTCAAGTATACCATTTCATACCACCTCTGGTGGGTTCAGATGACTCTACCAAAAATCTACAATTTTACCTTCATGACACAGAGCATGAGGTGAGCAATAGACTCTTAAATTGTCCTAGGTTGTATGAAATGTCTCTACAGAAAATCCTCCTTGTCCTCGAAGACAACCCATATGCTAGATTTTTTTAGAAGTCTCAGGCATGAACCTGGGCTTGAGGATCATTCAGTTCTCTTGTACTGTAACCCAGATGTAGATCAACGGACCTACAACAAACCTTCAGTTAATCAGGTTGCTGGCATCTTGGTAGACGGTAGTGAAAACCACCACAGAAGCATTAAAATATACACCCTTGGTGGTGTTTCCCATAGCATACAGTATTACTACGCATTCTATGATCCTCTCCAATATCCCTTGCTTTTCCCTTATGGACATCTTGGGTGGCACCAGGGTATTATGAAACAAGGCGTACAGGGAAGGGGTAGGAAGAGAAGCAGATCAGATATTAATAGAACTGGGTTAGACCCTTTGCATGCACATGATGCTGAGGTTTTACTTGCCTGTGAAGAACATGTGATGAATACTGGCATAGACAACCCTAATTTCGTGTCCATTCGTGAGTATTACTGCTATAGATTCCAGATGAGAGAATTAGACCAATCGTACCTACTCCATTTTGGGAGATTGTTCCAGCAATATGCTGTTGACATGTTTGTCAAACTTGAAACACAACGCCTAGATTATTTTAGATCCCAACAAGATAACATCTGGCATGAATTCCTTCAAGGAGTTGCCGATGCTTTGGCCTCCGGTGAGAGGGCTTGTGGTCAGGTAGGACAGCATGTTGTTCTACCGGCTACATTCATAGGCGGTCCGAGAAACATGAGAAAGAAATACTTGGATGCTATGTCTTTGGTCCAAAAATTTGGGAAGCCTGACATTTTCCTAACAATGACTTGCAACCCAAACTGGCCAGAGATAAAAGAGCACCTTAAGCATAGTGAATTATCCCAAGATAGGCCAGATATCGTTTGTCGAGTTTTCAGGGCTAAGTTAGAGGAAGTCAAAACTCAACTATTGAAAAAAATGTGTTTGGCAAGGTTGCTGCATACACATATGTGATTGAGTTCCAAAAAGAGGTCTACCACATGTACACTTTCTACTCATACTTAAACCACAGTTTAAATTGTACCAGCCTAATGCATTTGATTCAGTTGTATGTGCCGAAATTCCAGATAAGTTCAGGCATCCCCATCTACACAAATTAGTTTTGAAGCACATGCTCCATGGCCCCTGTGGGCATAAAAACCCCTCCAATGTGTGCATGAAGAAAGGAACATGCAAAGACTTCTATCCCAGGTCTTTTTATAATGAAACAAATGTTACAGATGATGCATACCCGAACTATCGCAGACGCAACAACGGTACTCGGGTAAGAGTAAGGGATGCTTGGTTAGACAACCGTTGGGTTGTACCCTACAACCCTTATTTACTTGCCAAATTTGACTGCCACATGAATGTCGAAGTGTGCTCAACAATCAAGGCTGTCAAGTACATCTACAAATACATTTGTAAAGGCAGCGATCATATATTTTTTAGCTTAGCAAATAAAAACCAGCCAGAACCATCTTCTAATAATCATGTTCAGGTCAATGAGATTGACCAGTACAGGAGCGGTCGTTGGATTTCAGCCCCTGAGTCTTTATGGCGCATGTTCAGATACCCTATTATTGAGTAGAAATCCTTATGATTGAAGATATGTTTCATAAATAATGCAGGCTTTTGAATCTAGATAACAGCACCATATTAAACCATTAATTTTCTGTCTTCTAGAATCTTAATGCATAATAATATGTTGCTTATCTATGTGTAAAATAAATGTATGCCGTTCAGTGCCTAGCTCCTGCAACAATCATGGGGAAGTATATGCCATGCAGCTCTGGTGCATCCGTAGTATGTATGGTCTTTTACCTGTTCTTTTGTTATAAAAAAACTGATGTCCAACGATGCTTCCATGAATGTTTATTATCCTTTATGCCCCTCTTTTTAATGCTATGTAATGTATATGCGGCTTTGAGCCAAGCTTGCCTGATTAGTTACTTTTATTCATTCATACTCACGACTGTTTTATACTCCCTCCGTCCCATTTTGTTTGGGACTTATTCCTTTTTGGGATGTCTCAAAATTAGTCCCACTTCTAAGGTTTAGAATTAAATTTGTCTCTTAAATGTCTAAAATGACCTCATATAACAATTTATTGAAAAATGTAGAAGAACACAAAAGGATGTAATTGTAATTGAGCTATGTTTTTAATGAGTAGACAAGACATTAAATGATGTCTCCTTATTTTTTATGAGTTCCCAAAAGTCCCAAACAAAGTGGGACGGAGGGAGTACTAAACATGACACTTTACATACATAAAAATTGTAAAAATACTGTAGTGGGCAACACCCGTGCCTTGCACGGCGTATGCCCACTAGTTATTATATCTATAAAATGCTAAGAAGGTGTGCCCACATGTTGCCACATGGCCACCTTCTTAGCTTGACACGTGGCAATTTTTTCCCATGCTAAGAAGGTGTGCCCACATGCCACCTTCTTAGCTTGACACGTGGCAATTTTTTTTTCTATCTATAAAATGTTAAGAAGGTGTGCTCACATGTTGCCACGTGGCCACCTTCTTAGCTTGACACGTGGTTTGTTTTTTATTTTAAAAACAACAAATTTTTTTTCTTCTTCGGTAAAAACCGGAATTTCGGTTAGTGTTATATAGAAACTGATTTTTTTATTCTCCGTTACATAAACCGAACCAAAGTGTATATTTCGATACGGTTCAATTTTATTATCTTCTATCTTATCTTATATCTTATAAAATGCTAAGAAGGTGTGCCCACATGTTGCCACGTGGCCACCTTCTTAGCTTGACACGTGGCAATTTTTTTTTCTTTGGTAAAAACCTAAATTTTGATTAGCGTTATATGGAAACCGATTTTTTTTTATTATCCGTTACAGAAAAAAAACCAAAGTGTATATTTCGATACGGTTCAATTTTATTACCTCTAACAGACAGTACGGTTTTAGTTTTAAGTTTCAATCAACCGAAAATTTTCGATTCGATTTTGACACAACAATTGAATAAAATCGTGTATTTTTTTTTATCAAACGTGTACCGTAAGTAGCTTGTGCAGAAAAGGAAAAAAAATGACGGATTTGAAGTTCTATTATGTAGTGTACGATGGAATATTAGTCAAGTTTAGCTATAAAATACAAAAACAACAACAAAATATGGGCAAACAAATAAAACCGGAAATTCGGTTAGCGTTATATAGAAACCGATTTTATTTTTTCGATTCTCTGTTACATAAACCGAACCAAAAAATATATTTCGATACGGTTCATTTTTATTATCTCCAACAGACAGTGCGGTTTAGTTTTAAGTTTCAATCAACCGAAAATTTCCGATTCGATTTTGGCACGAATTGGATAAAACCGTATACTTTTTTTTCTTCTCTTATCTTATCTCTTATCTCTTATATCTATAAAAAGCTAAGGATGTGAGCCCTCAAGAGGCCACGTGGCGCCCTCCTTAGCTGACACGTGTACAATTTTTTCTCTTATATCTATAAAAAGCTAAGGAGGTGAGCCCTCAAGAGGCCACGTGGCGCCCTCCTTAGCTGACACGTGTACAGATTTTTTTTAACCTTTGTGTTCTTTTTTTGTTTTTTTTAACAAACGTGTACCATTAGCAGTTTGTGCAGAAAAGGAGAAAAAAAAAGGAAAGACCGACGGATTTGAAGTTCTACTGTGTAGTGTACGATGGAAGATTGGCCAAGTTTAGCTATAAAATACATAAACACGTGTACTTTTTTTCTTTATCAAACGTGTACTGTTAGTAGTTTGTGCAGAAAAGGGAGAAAAAAAGGAAATACCGGCGGATTTGAAGTTCTATTGTGTAGTGTACGATGGAAGATGAGCCAAATTTAGATATAAAATACATAAACACGTGTATTTTTTTTCTTTATCAAACGTGTACCGTTAATAGTTTGTGTAGAAAAGGGAGGAAAAAAAGAAAGACTGACGGATTTGAAGTTCTATTGTGTAGTGTAGGATGGAAGATGGACCAAGTTTAGCTACAAAATACATAAACACATGTACTTTTTTTTTAATCAAACGTGTACCTTTAGTAGTTTGTGCAGAAAAGAGAAAAAAAATGAAAGACCGATGGATTTGAAGTTCTACTGTGCAGTGTACGATGGAAGATGAGCCAAGTTTAGCTATAAAATACAACCACAAAAAACATATAGCCAAACAAATATCTGCGCCAAGGAGGTGTGCCAACATGTGGCCACGTGGACACCACATTAAATGTTTTTTTTTAATTATTTTGAACAACATAACGTCGGTGGAACTGATGGCCGTTTGCAGTACGAGCGTCACTAAAATTGATGTTGGAA
Organism: Gentiana dahurica var. dahurica; assembly: GCA_024500145.1. Classification (NCBI taxonomy): domain Eukaryota; kingdom Viridiplantae; phylum Streptophyta; class Magnoliopsida; order Gentianales; family Gentianaceae; genus Gentiana; species Gentiana dahurica. The sequence continues at coordinate 57,422,414 of CM044901.1, forward strand.
TACCAAATCACTTTTTATATTTTTCAGGCCGTTTGACACATGTTTTTTTTCACCAAATGAATAAACACGAGATCAATGACGTATTCATTAATGAAAAGAAAAAGAAAAATGTCATATAGAAAAGAGTGAAACACAATTTTCAAACATATTAATGATCTGGAAGCTAAGGCGTCCCGGGAGATTTGACCATGTAGTTATGGTCCGCTTATTGTTTTTCAATAATGTTTCATAACGTAAAGTCGAAGCTAAAGGGATAGACTTTATGACATTGTTCTCCGATACACCATATTATGGTTTATTTTGTAGGTGGAAACTCCTGATAGGGCTGGAAGAGAAGTGATTCGCAATCTTCACGTCTCTAAGAAAGAACTACCTCTTGCAGAGAATGTGATATGTTTATGTTTCTCTCTTTGTCTTGTGCCTAGAATTTGTTACGGTATAAACTTACACGATTTATTTCACGTTGGGGATCTATTCTTTAATATTATCGTTGGTAACGATTTATGTTGGGCTCGCCGTGCCTTGCACGGCTCTCATTCACTAGTTATACTTTAAATATCATTTACCTCTATAAATAATAAAATACAAGCATTGTTATAGAACTAAGAAGATAATGGAAGAAAAACAAGAGGAAATACAAGTATAGAAGAAAAGAAAATTATTTGTTATTATTCCAATGATATAAGATGGTATTTATAGTAGAGATTACAAACACATGCTACAATGGCAATTACAATGGGAAGCAAGGCTGTAAAGCTAAGTGAATCCGGAAAGATTGCCTCTGTTCGAGGGAGGAAAAGAAGAGCAAGAAGGCTAGGTCCCAACCTCTTCCACTAGAAATGGCTTCTTCTCTTAAGGCTTATTGCCAGTCGTGATAAAAAACCTTGCTTATCTATCTTGCTTGAGAAAAAAGAACAGATAGAAAGATAACTAGACAGCTTCGCTTCCTCGTCTGCTATAACCTTCAAGGAAGAAAAGAGTGGAAATCACCATATCTGATCCAGGTGCAGATCAACCATTACCTTAGCAGTGATAGAGATTGACAGAGATGTCGTCCATTTTGCGCTTCCGTTTAATCTCTATTTGAGAATTAATAAGATTGTACACCTTTCGGTTATCCCAAACTCGTTTAACGAGTTAACGGTCTAGCATGAGCCATAAGACTTTAGGTGCACCTGAATACAACTCAAGGCAAGTACTAAGCTTCGGCTTGGGGGTCGTCTTGAGTATATGGGCAGGCAAGACCTTCAAAAAAGCGGGCATAAGGGCTCGGAGTAAGGCCTGGACGCCAATGGTGACACTGGTTGGGGCAACTGCAAAATGAGATTCAAGAGTGCCGTAGAGTAATAAACCTCTTTTTGAGGAGTGTTAGAACACTGGATCTTGCCAGGAAAAAAGCGTGCATTCGCGCTGCCAGACAGCGTATAGAGGATTTGAATGGGAGGCAACAAGCGCTGCGGGCGGAGCAGCAAGCACTCATAGTGCTGGTTATCCATGGGCACCGGGGAGACTAGAAGAGTCCGTCAACTCTTTTGATATGTGAACACAATAATCTGAATTAATCACAAATCTACTTAAATCAATCAGAATAATAGATAATCCATCAATGATATTATTTCATAACACTCCCCCTTGGATATCGATTATTTAAACATACAACAGATATGATATGCCTAATTAAAACCTTACTAAGAGAAAACCCAGTGGGAAACAATCTTAGTTAAGGAAAAAGAGTACATATTTATCTATATGATTTCCTCCCCCTGAACCAAGCGTCAACTTAGATATTTCAATTGCTGCATCCTAATGCTCTTCACTGGTCTTTCAAATGTTGCAGTCGACAATGTCTTGATAAATAATTATCGGTTGACCGGATCTATTGCACATCAATCTCCTCATTCTTTTGGAAATCATAGTAAAGAAGAACTTGGGTGAAATATGTTTTGTTCTATCCCCATTAATATAACCTCGCTTCAATTGAGATATGCAAGATGCATTGTCTTCATATAGTGCAGTTAAATGATTTTCACTTATCTAGACAATGTCTCAATGAATAAATGGTAGAATTGATTGTCTCGATCGTAGTTGCATAACGTATATGTCATGTACTATTAACTTTGCTAGAAAAACCCAGTGGGAAAAAAAACTAGACAAGGTAAATAGTTAATGCCATATACGTTTCTATGTGTTGCAATGACTGCCTCATTAAAACCCTTTAACTAAGAAAACCCTTTGGGAAAAAGAGTACAATCATTGGTTTTAAGATCAAATCCACACAAAAGTTTTGAAGTTGTCGATCTTCCTAACGACAAAAATCTTTCAAATGTACGCATTCCATTATTATAAACACTTATTATCCAAAACCAATGTAGGAATAATCTTAGTGAACAAATCTATTAGATTGTCACTAGAGCGTACTTTTTCATATCACTCTCTTTTAGAGTTTATTGGATAGTCGAATGTAGGGGCTAATAAGTGTCATTCCCACTACTCACTTGTGCAACACATGCAACACAATCAACACTGTAATTAGATAAATAATGGGGGGAGTAATATAATCGAAATTTGCATGCATATATTTCCACTATCATGCATTGTAATTCCTTAAAATTTATGACATTAGCTATGCATTACTTATATATTCTTTTCTCAATAGAAATCTACTCAACTGGTCATACTACATTCAACATGAATGTTAACGACCTTAACCATATGCATGTTGCGATTGTCATATTAATTCATTTTTGAAATCCATCAAGGATTTCCATATCAATATTCATGTCCAACGACCCATAAATATGTGGTCATGACATATGAAAATTCAAAGTTACTGCCAGATATATTAATTAGCGGAACATAACATTATCTATAATGGAAGCATATATTTGATCATTAACAAATAAATATTTCCAAATCAAACTCAACCTCAATTGTTTATTTCATTTTTTACCTAGTCAGAGTGTTTCTGACACTCTGCTATTGACTCAGGTACTGGATCCATATATAATAATAGCAATTAAAGAGGCAAATATGTCGTCGACGACTATAATGATGTTTTATTATAAATTTCTCCCGTAAATTTCATTGCTAATTAGCATAAACCAATTCCTTATCAATGTATGTATTGGTTGTTCCGCAACCCCAATATTTAATCATCTGTCGCACGTGCAATTTTATTTTGGGGGTTTTCATCTTGAAGACGGATCTCTTTAAGAGATTTCATGAGTGGCTTAATATGAATCTATTTTCTGCAGATATTTATCTTTTACACCGATCGGTATTCTACGCTTCTGGCATAGAGAAATATCATCAATCATATTGTAGGTGCCTTTATAAATAGTCACTCATTTAATTTCAATAACGGCATCTGGCGGATTACTTGTTAAATACTTCAAGTAAATTATTTTCGCGAATCAGTTAAACTGATGCGTGGAAGATCGTTTATGTTGTGAAAGTTTATCGGCATTCTTTTATTCTAACATGGGATTTTCTTTATATCTCCCTAATGCCGAGAATCGATCTTCATCAAACATGTTGCACCGAGCTATACCTTGATGCTCCTTTATTCGCTTCAAGCGATTTACACATTTAAAACATAGTGGTTTCATTAAATATCTCGTTTCATGAGATTTTTGAAAATATTATCTCTCTTGCGGTTTATATACCACTATGTGATTTCAGATTCTTCAAGAATCGTTCAAATTATATATCATATGTAGAGAAATCACTCGAGACATTGAAATTTTGGTTCATTTCTCTATTTTGCACAGAAAATATTTGATGTATGCAAAATGTGCATAAAATCTACCCTTCATAGGTTTGATATCAATGAATGAGATGTGAACTCATAGTTCATTTATGGCGAAGTTCGTCACGAGATATGATTCATATTGGGTTTTCCTCCCCTCATTCTCGGACAACATTTTTTCATAATCGATATGTCGGAAATTTGAAATAACCCGTGACGGATTCAATATTTTAATGTGAGATCCTCTTATGCGGGTATCAACAAACTTCTTTTATATTTTTCGATTTGTGGATAAATTTGTCTCATATGGAGATATTATATCCGTTCTCACAATTATGGATACAATGTATCGAGTTATACCAATTTTCATGAATCACAATCCCAATTCTAGCGGGATTCTCACATAAAGAATGATTATAACCACAATAATCAAAATCACTATATGCATCTTAAATACGTAATTTTGTCGCATTCAATTCACATAATGATTGTGATGCATCCCATGTAATATGATACATATATCATTGTTTTAAATGATGCATGTAGTATAAGTCATATTCTCGTCGTGGAATGGACATATCTCATTATTTTCAAACACAATGTTTATACACATTTCATCGGGAAATAGTATATAAAGCAAATATTTCAATCTCGATATAACACTCATATTACTTAAATAAATCGAGACTTGAGAGAGTATAGTGCTTTATTTCAAGCAATTTTGTTCAATATAGCACTTGCATATTGCATTATCATTTGCATATCTCATTAATTCTTTTGAGAACTTGTTTCTCACTATAATGTGCGTGTCGCACTATCGATGTGGAAATTTAAGTGCTCTCATGTTCCGACTCCATTTCTTCTTTAGAACGAAATGAGCAATTAATTTTTTTCAAAATATATCAATTGTCACATAATATAAATGAATTACAATGATTAATTATTTCAAATAGAAAATTATATTATGTATCAGTTCAATCAAATCAAATTGATATTGTAAATGCTAGTGGATCCGAGAGACAATTATCCAGTGTTACAATTCGTGAATCAATCATTATGAATAATTTCACTCACCAATAAAGCATTATAATATGTTGTCATATTCATTCTTATCACAACTAGACAACAAATTTTGAATTTAATAACAATATAGAGCAAATGTGCCTTACAATCAAAGACCATATACATGGTATTCATTTAAAAAAAAAGCGCAGGTTGAATATTTTATTTTGTAATAAAGATAAGTATAAATAATCACATTAATGATTATCACTACTCTTACAATAATCATGCAAAATAAAATCTTTTCATTGAATAACCAAATATGATTTTATTTATTAAAATCAATGCAAACACTTTTTCCAAAAATTCAATGAATGCATTAATTGCCTCAATGATCATGCAATTATTGTAAGGTTATGGGTAATATAAATCGAATTAGCTAAATAATATGACAATATTATATTCTTATTTTTCATATAATATCAACTTTATACTGAGAAATATATTGCTAAATTATAAAGCAACGTATAAAATATTCTGACATTGTATCAAATAAAGATCATATATGCGCACAACGTAAGTGATTAACACAACTACGTACACAATCATGTGAAATATAATCTATTTAATTTTAACTATTTAAAATGACTTTAATTAATATGAATATGATCGCAAAAGTAATATACACGTTGATTAATCCAACGATTGAGAATCATATATTATTATTGTGGTCAAATAACAAGATTTACTTACCAAAAATACATGATGATACAATTATTTTCCTTTTTTCTTTTTGAAGAAAACTAGTCTCACGTATCAATTATACACAATCGATAAAATAAAATTCCATAACTACTATTTATATATCACAAAATACTTTAGCCGTATCAAAATAAGGCCAAGCCAAGAAACAATTTATTTATTAATAAACGATGCTTAAGTTTAAATGCATCGTATAAACAATTTCTGGAAATCGCCACTAACTCTGAAATGTGGCGTAATCTTGTAAAATATTAATTTGTTTCTTGTCATGATTATTGTTTTAATCATATAAAACAATTTTGTTAGGACTGTATCAATAATGTCCTCCTCCACGACCATAACCAAATATTTATAAATTGAGTCACGTTCTTTATAAAGTATGAACTCTCATAATTCGGTCGGGAATCATTAGTCATATCAATGGTGACTCATTATTTACTTTCCTATATAATTCCACATTCAGTGGATTATTATTTTTCATTCATGATACGAAATCATAATCAGTTTCATATACATCATAAATTACTTTGATCGATATTGCTGCTTCAGGAGCATATCATCATGATAAAAAGTGATTAAATTTTTCATCGATTATGGTCATGAAATCTCATGATATATTCAGTAGATTTCTTATCTCTGAATTTCAGATAACTCGTGGAACATGTCTTTCTCTATGGACATGAATGACATGTCTGTACTTTTTTCTCTGTGAATTTCAAATTCACTTTCACGATATTTTGACATGTCTGAAATTTATCTATGTGAGTTTTATATTCACTTTCATCGGTTTTTGACATGCCCACTTATGTGAATTTTATATTCACTTTTACGAGCTTTCTATTTTCATATGGATTTATGATCCATTATATGCTCGTTTCAAGCATTAATCAAAAGGCAAATTTAGGAATGGTAATAATAATTGTACGGTTAAATTTTAAATTATGTTTTTACTACTATTAATAAAATAAGAGATTTTATGTAATAATATCTTTGATTGATTGTCAATTGATTTTTAAGTAGATATGATTTGAATTATACTACAAATATCATTTACCCCTATATAAATAATAAAATACAAGCATAACTTATTCTCTACATCTTTCTTTATGTGTATTTTCTATTTTTCCCACATTTATATTTGTTATAGGTTATCAATATGAGTCTTTACCTATTAAATTGGTCTCTTGGAGCATTCTCTCAATGAATTCTTTATTTTACAATTTTAAATTCATTTTTTTTCTAATTCGCAAAATCTTTATCTAAGATGAAATTAATCAAATTCTGTGAAATTTACAGAGTCTGGATTAATGCACTACATGTATTTTACAGTAAAAAAAATAAAGTATCTACTGCAGTATTATCTTTTCTAAATCTGAATGGTGAAATCTTTAAAATACAGCTATTAAAGGATTTGCAGTATCAACTGCGAGTTGTGATGCCATGTTCTGAATACCAAGTCCTTATCCGAAAAAAGTCTGGTACGTATAATATTAAATAAATCTAACATTATACGTAAGCCTTATGTATGTTCAATAAAAACAAAGTGATGCGTAAAGGTAAATAAACTCGGTCAATTAATGCCAAGATCCAAAAACGAGTAACAATGCTGCAAACTTAAAAGGGTAGATCTATTATAGCATACGAAATCGAGGCTTACAAGCCAAATTCTACTTATTTCTCATATGTATGTTAGGTGTAATGCCTAAAAGACCGTTTTTGTAATTGTTTTTATTATAAATAAACCACATATTTATTTATCATCTAATTATTTGCTTCGTGCTCATAAGTAATACACTACTAAGAACCCTAAATAGTATCATATGTATCTATATACCTTAGTGTATGTTACACGCGAGGATTAAGTTTATGGTAATACACGTAAATTGTTAGTCTGTGGTGAACTTAATAAAAGTATGAAGTCTATTGATTAAACCATCATTGCGCTCGTAACACGTTATTGTGTGACCGTCATATCCAGACCGTCGATATTGGTTATCTAAGTGGGGATTTATATATGAAGTAATCATATAGGGTTTTACTGATTTAATCAAAAAATTTCATATAATTTCGTGATTGAGAAATCGTATTAAATCACAAGATAATCACATATGGATTAACCTTAATCTTAAAGTGATTGCATACTCTGCTTGTTTGATGTGCTCATTAAGGATTGCTAGGTGGCGCGATCCGAATCACTTTCACGTTGGCACTATTCGGGAATAAGTAGCAAATGTGTGTTTCACAAATACAGAATCCATTCCTTTCGTACTTCATAACGGATAGTCTATGGAGGTTAGTCTGTATGAAATTATTATATCAATGGACGCCCAATAAGCTCGACAATATTGAGAATAAGAAATAGTTATAATCAATAGAGTTCAGTTTCGGATTTATGGTGGCGTAATCCCATAATTAATAAGGACAGAAATATTTTGTCTGATAAATATTTTATTCAATTTATTGGAGCTACTAGTTATAGGTCGATGGTTCCCGGGTTGACTCCTAACATGTCAGTGAATTGTTGTATTTTGGAACCTAGATAATAAATTAAATAGTTATTCTATTTAATGAATATGCGAAATATTATTTATTTGGTAAATAATATGTAAAATATAAAAGACATTTTCTACCATCTCAATTTTCTAAATGGAGCCACATGTAATTAATTTTGGGGAAAAAATTCTCTTAATTATGTCACATGTGTAATTAATTGTAAATAATAAATGGATAGATAAGAAACGATTTTTTTTTTTGAAGTGGAGAAACTGGTTTTCTTATAGGCCAAATAGAAAAATTGTTTTTCTATTGCATAGAGGTTTTCATTTCCTAAAAGGAAAAGATAAACATGTATGTGTAGATAAAATTTTGGTTATTTTTCTATATAAGGAGGGTTTCTCCAACATAATATATACACACATAATTTAGGCGCCAATATAGAGAGAGAAAAGGAGAAAATCTATCTCTCGTCTTGGCTACTGGAAGAATAATAACTTGGATTTTTCATGAAGGCATATTCGTGGAGGTTCGAATACGGGAGCGACGTCCAACAATCGTCGCTTAGTAATACAACCCGGAAGATCACTGCATCTCATCGGTTGGGTATTCTCATCACTTTCTCTTTAAGTTGTTTAGTTAATCGCTTGTTAGTTAATTAGATCACAAAATCCATGCTTCCGTTATAGATCTTGATCTAATCAAGATCTAGATGAATGTATGTAGGTTTTGTCTCGACCCGATTCGTCCAAATCGGGTTTTCGGGTCGGTCAGATCCCGGCAACCCAAACATATGGTATCAGAGCAAGGTTAAAAATGAATTTTGTCGATGAGTTAATTATAAATTGATTAATTAATTATGAGTGAATTGCATTAGAATTGACATATTGCATATTAATATACATTCGTTATTTTTGAATGGTGGATTATTTTAAAGATCGATTGTTTTGGTTGATGAGATGGATTGGGGGTTGATACATGTTTACCCGTTAATTTGTTGTAAATTAGTTTTCATATGTATATGAAATTATATAATTTGATGTAATTTCATTTTCCTAGAAAAATACTGTTGAACATATTTTAGTTTTAATGATGAGTGCCAGACTAGCTGTTATAGGGCAAAGGCAAAATATGTCTAGTATAAATGTATAGGTTTACTAGAGTTTGATCTTTGTATAAGTTTGATCAAACAAGCACTATATAGAGGTCAACTGACTTGTTCAGCAGACCTATGTAGGTTAGGCGTTCAATAGAGTGTCTAGGACCTGCTGAAGACTGAAGGTTGAGGGTTCAAACTCAGTAATGAAGGCTAAGGGTTCAAACTTAGTAATGAAGATTTAAAGCCAATGATATGGGTTCAGAATTTAGGTAAGTCTGTGATGGCCTAAACTGATCACATATACCTTGTATTGAAGGTCTAAGTTCCATGTAAGGAAATGTGATGATTGAGACTTAGTTATAATCAAAATGGTGTACTCTAACTTCACAATCAAAAGTTAGATTAAAAGCAGTCAGCTGAGTGTTCATCAAGAACACATCAGACTAAAAGTTAGCTGACCAAATATATACATCAGCAGACTCATGAAGCAGATATCTGCTGAGTATATACATATCAGATTAATCTGTTTCAAGAATTATTTCTGGAAGGTTAAATGGATAAGGATAAATATCAAGCATTGGATTAATCAGTCAATCAATGGCAATAATGAAAGGGATGTTGAGGATTTCAGAGCCAAATAAAATGAACTTAAATCATTGGTTGGCAGACTGTCTGTTAGAAGGACACAGACACAGACAGAGATGTACAGAATAGGGAATTTCAGGGAATAATCATAAAATCCTATAACGGTCAGATTTCAAATTCAAATTCAAACATGGGATTTTCACCAATAAATAGAGGACCCCAGGAATCAAATCAATCATCGAACTTTCTAGCAATCAAGAGCTTTACACCCTGCTCAACTGAGCATTCATACTGATATAGAAAACCCTTCAAGTGTTACTGCATTCAAGTATCATCTAGTATCAACACTTGGAGATCTTAAGATATTGATCTGTTGGTCCCAGAGAAGGGTAAAACTATAGTCAGGGGGTGAATGACTATAGTGGAGTTTCAAAAACTTTTCTTGTATTTAAAAGCTTTCGGGCAGCGGATAAGTCCCTTCTTATTATGTTGTTTCAAAGTAGTTTAGGCAATCACAGTTATAAGATATAATATAAATAGTTAAATGAATGCAGTAAGGTAAATTGCTGAAAGTAAATTGACACAAGGATTATAGTGGTTCAGGGTGGTGTAATCCCTTAATCCACTCTTCTCCTGTGATGATTAGAGGAATTCACTATTGTTTTCACAGATAAAATAGTACGATTGTCCTTGACTTCACAATCTACAAGACTATCACTCCTTGACTGCAACAGCTTCAGTGACTCAGTCTCTTTCACTGATCCTTGGGATCAAATCCTTCAGCAGCTATCACAAACACAACTCCTTCTCAGATGGCTCTGATTCAGTTGCTTGATTGATGTGAATTGGATTCATAAACTTGTTGATCAATCTCAATGCTTGATGTTGAAATATGGATCTCAGTTTTGAGTTCATCACTGGATATTTCTTTTTCCGCATAGATAGAAGACTTTTCACTTTGACAGAGTTTTTGCTCAGTTTTTTTTCGTGCTTCTAGTTATTTTTCTTGTCTGTCAATGCCTTCTATTTATAGTCTTGATAATCCTTGATTTGAATTTCCGTCCGTTGGCTATATTAGTGAGAGGAATAATCCTTGATTTTATTCTTGATTCCCCCTTAATTGTATTCTCCTTGATTTTAGTGTTCGGGTTTTTCTTCAAACGTTTATCAGAAAATCCGTTCTTGATTGATCCTCTATTGATTGTGCATTTAATGCTTGATCTTCTGTATCTTCATCATATTTCAAAATCTGATTAAGTAAGGTTTACTTAGCTGTTCTCTGAACGGTCAAGTGACTCATCTGATTCGGCCGCTTAGATCTTCCTTCACTGATTTGTCTTTACTTACCCGATAGTCAGTTTACTTTGCCGATTCACTGTTTCCTTCATTCTATTCAGTTCAAGAGAATCCTTGTACTTCACTGAACCTTGATTTGTGTGAGATCAGTGTACACCATATTTAAACATTAACTTTCATCACTTAAAACATAACTTAGACTTATCCAAGGTCATTACAGACTTCCTTGGTTATAAGTCAGACCATAATGTCTTCATATGCTTCTCTGCTGGTACTTGGCTGGCTTCACTCTGCTGAAAATCTGTTTCACTTTGCCGTTGATGACAGACAAATTCACACTGATTATGATGACATTTTACCCCACTTCTGATACCATTTTGAGCATTTTTGTATAAATTCAAGTCATTAATTACTAAGTTTTATCTAAATAGGTAAGTAGTAATTATTATATAAAATATCGTGTTTTTACTAGGTTTTGTACCGGTTTAGTAACTGGAGTGTAGTGTCGGATTTACGCTTGGTATTTTGGTGTTTTATTGTAGAATTATAGATTGACCAAGATCCCAAGTGACGACACGTTTTGAGCCCAAAAACATATCTTTTAAGGGATAGAAGATTGTGCCATAAGCTTACGAGTTCAAACGGATCAATTGTCCTAAGTGCTTCTACCAAAACCTATCTTCGACGGACATTTGAACCAACTTAAAGGCATTTTCTGTGGAATACTTCTTCATGAGAGTTTTAGATCTTCAAATGAGCTTTCCAACGCACTTTGAATCACGTCAATCGGAGGTCTACAACTCATTTTACCAAACAACTGATATTTTGACAGTTCGGCACGAACCGGAAAAAACCGGCACGGGCCGGAATCTTCATCATTTCAAGCACATGGGAGTCTGACAAGGGAATCTACACTGTAGCACCGGCACGCGCCGGGCCAACACCCCTATAAATACTCCACTCGATCCATTTGATCAAAGGGCCCCAAAATATATATATACATCTCTATATATTTTCCTCTACCTTTTTCTTTTTATTTCTTTTACTTTGGGCCTATATATATATATATATATATATATATATATATATATATATATATATATATATATATATATATATATGTAGTTATTGTTGTAATATTTGAATAATTATCGTTGTAATATCATTTCCCTTTTGTAATATCTTCTCTTGTTTTTTTCTTTTGTTTCTTTCTTTGTCATATATATATCTATATATATCTACATCTATACATATATATCTATACGTATCCATAAATATATATGTATTTACCATATTAGTACTTATATATATATATATATATATATATATATATATCTATATGCATACGTTAGTATTTATCGTATTAGTACCTATATATGTATCTATATATATATTAACTATATATCTATATTAGTACTATATTATTATGCACTTATTTACTGTTTTATTAGTGTAACGATTATTCATATGATAAAGAATTCTCTTATCGTCTTTAGTATAATTTCCTTTAATTATTCCGTTGTTATTATAATCATGAGTAGCTAAATCTTTGTATAGTCGAATTATGTGAAAACGGGTGAAACGCCCTAAGGGGGATTAAAAGGGAGTTGTGTAGCGCGTAATTTTATGTTTTAACGATTAATCCACGTCCTAAAACTTATTTTAAACGTCTTTGAATTAGATTGATCACCTAGTTCACTGTCACACATATCGAACCTATAGATGTATTTTGCGGTGAGATGTGGGATAAGGGGTTTTAGGATCGTTGCGTAGATTCGGCCTAGATGTTAGGTCCGTTTCCAATACAGAGGTTTGTCATCGTTGTTTGATCGACTCTAAAAGTGTAATCATGTTAGGTTAATCGGTTTTCTAAAGGGAAAATTAATTAACTTCACATAGGGTGTTGAGCGAGAGTTGTTCAGACCTTAACACCAAAATTAGGAGTTGGCACCCGTGGATGTCGTTAAATTATTTGTGGAAAGGTCGGTTGGTTAATACACGCTCCCTGTGAAGTCTTCCCTTAAGGGTAAAAGTAGCTCGTTGGATCATAATTCGGATATACCTTTTAATAACTAGAAGTACAACCATTAGTTAATCTTTACTTTTGCATTAGTGTAATATATCTCCACCATAATCTTGACCTGAACTAAGTTCTACGTCGACTTTGGTACTTAAACGCTGTTCCATGTGGATTCGACCTTGTTACCATTATACTACTGTTGACCCGATACTCTGTCGGTTAAAGTTAGCAGTTAGTTATTTTGCTATCAGCTGTCCTACCAACTAGTACAATACTTGTCTGACTCAACTTATACAACATGTCAGACTCTAAGTAAAGACTTATACAGAGAATTCTAACTCATTTCAGGCTTGCTATAACAGCTAGTATGGCCATCATCAAAACATAATAAAATGTTCCTAACAATTTCCCCCTTTTTGATGATGCCAAAACCCTCATAAGCCTGAACATAAGTATTAAAGATTTCATAATAAACAGTGGAATAAAACTCAACAATTTTATTCATCCATTAAGGGCAATAAGACATTGCATCTTCTTATTCAAAGACCAAGGCATATAGAGACAATTCAATTAATTTAATTAAACAGAACAGAGGGGCTACTTCTTCTCTTTAAACATGATATCTTTGCCTTTGACGCCATTGCCCTTATCTGTTGGGCTTGCCTTCCTTCAACTAGAGCTCTCAGGCTTTGAGATTCCTTCCCTCTTTTTGGAAGCACCAAAACGTGCTTCAAGATTTGCAGTTGCTGCTTCAGACTCATGGAGAGGATCATACCTTTGCTCCAAAATTTTGTTGTTGGCCGTAGTTATATTTATCAAAGTGTCAAGTTGTTGGCCGGAAAATTCCATAATCTCATCCAGATGTTGAAGTTGATGAGTGTGAGCATTTAGAGTGTCCACCAAGGGTTTGAGATTGTTATCAATCTTTTCAGCGTGAAACTCAAGGTTGGTTTGGACATGGTAGGGAATGAGATGCTGTAAGTTGCAAAGCAGGTTTCCCTGTTTTTCCATGACCTCATCTAGTATCTTGATGTGACTGATGAGGGCTTCAATCTTGTGGTTTAAGGAGGTTGCTTCACTCCTTAAAGCAGCTTTCAGATTTTGCCTGCTGTGATACTGCTTCTCTATGTCCATAATCAGGGGTTGAATATCCAGATTGAAAAGCCTTTCTGGATCCATCTCCTCTAGTGTTACTTCAACATCCTCATCTTCTTCATCTTCCTCTTTCTCTATATTCACCTCATATTCTTCCTCTTTCTCTTCTTCTTTTTCACTTTCTTTTTCTGCCTCTTCCTCTCTTTCTTTCTCTTCAACTTTAGAATCATTGAAAGGTTGCTGGGGAATGCTTGCTTCTCCATCTTTAGAAGACGGCAGGTTTTCTTCTCCATGAGCTGGAGACTTGATTTCTTCTGCTGGTGTTCCCCTTTGATCAATAGTGGAGGTGTTGACATGTTCAGCGAAGTGAGCTTTATCAGCTGGCTCACTCGACCGGTTGTCAACTTTGCTGATGCTTCTGAGAATTACTTCCTCGATTGTCAGATCATCATCAGAAATCGCCAGCTTTCCTTGATCATTTCCAAGATGACTACTGCCTATCTTGCTTCCTTTGTTTCAGCTTTTTCATCCTCAGATGTCTCTTCTTCTTCGTCATCCATCTCTTCTTCTTCTTCAGATGAAGTAAGTTGATACCCCTCCTCACCTTCCTCCAGATATGTCACTTCTTCTTGTCTCTCTTTCTCCATTGCTGTATCATCACTGATCACCACCTGGATTGTCCGGATTGCTGGTACTTACCACTGGGGTGTCTTTTTGCGATCTGGTTCGTCTTCCCATCCCTGATCTACTGCCTTCGGTTGCTTTCCTTTTCGTCCGGTTGTGGGTTTGGGTTTCATAGATGCCTTGATGTAGGTAAACATCACCTTTGACCTATGTGGAGGCTGCAGATTTATGGGTTTTACTTTTAATGAATCAAATAGGTGTTGAAGAGGGAACCCATATGATTTTCTTTCCCAGAATTCACCTTTCTTCTGCAACCCCTTACTTGGTGCCGTAATCGATAGATCTATTTCCTTTTGAATCTGCTCTTTTAATCTATTGAAGACAAAGGTTGCCCAGTCAAAGTGAAGGCCTTGATAGATTATTGCCATTAGCTTAACTCGTACCTCTGTCAAGTTTTCCATCGACCCTTTCTTGCCTTCGATGTTCTTGGTAATGACAGGTGCGAACTCAGCAAATGAAAGTTTGAGTGCTGAGCTTGGGAGATTGTAGGTTTTGCTGTTCTTTTTAGGGCTTTTGGCTATCTCCTCCCAAAAGGTCTTGATGTTAACCTGCCCAAACTTCACGTTTTCCGGGCCAATCATGGGTAGATGTAAGAATCTGTTAAGTAGGCCAGGTGTGATGACCACTTCTTTGCCAAAGATTGAACTTTTTATACAGTCGATATCAGTCTTCTTTGTGCTTGGCACAAACTTTGTATTTCTCCAAAATGCAATCAGGTTCTCATAGCATATTCCAGTTATTGAGGGGTTCAAGAAGGTCATTAACCCCAGATTTGTACATCCATCAACTAGCCGTCAGGCTTGTACCTCATTATCACAGAAGGATAGATAGGGTTCAGGCTTAAAGAACGATCCAGTGATGATCGATTTTTCATAAAATCGTTCTGTGGCAGAGATTTTGGATGATGAGGCCATTTCTTGGAATTTGAGAGAAGGCTTTGATTTTTAGTAAAAGAAAATAAGGATTATAATTTTGCAAGGATGCGTAAAGAATTCTGAGAAACCTCTAAGTGTTTCTTATAAAGAATGATTTGGGTAGTGTGAATGTGGTTGAATATGGAAGGATTTTATGATGTAATGGTGTGATTCTATGCATATAAATCCTGATATTTGAGTGAAGTGGGAGAGTGGATTATGGTAAGTAATGATAGATCCCGGGAATCGAGGCGTTTGTAATTTGAAAAATAATATGGTTACCTCCATTATTGTAAATTGATCTCCACGTGTGTAATCTTTCACAGTATAATCCCCCATAACTTCCTTATTCTCCACGTGCATAACAATTGATTTAGTTCACACTTTAATTTGCTGGTGACTTCAATCTTCATTTCATTGAAGGTCCTTGGTCGGTCACTTCACCGGTGGAGTGACTTTTTCACTGAGCCGCTGTACTTGACTGTTCTTAACAATCAGTGAAGTTAACTTCGCTGAGTACCAGTGCTTCACCTGCTACATCTCCAGTGAAGGCAAAGGTTTGATCAGCTGGTGAAGTCACTTAGCTGATTACTCCAGTTAGCCGCTCTTTGGTACTAAGTCAATTTCAATCATTCCCAACTCAGTTCTCAACATGCTAAATCTTTCATGGCTGAGTGTTTTTGTGAAGATGTCAGCCAATTGATCTTCAGTGGGTATGTATCTTAGAATAACATCTCCTTTCTCAACATGATCTCTGATGAAATGATGTCTCACATCAATATGCTTTGTTCTTGAGTGTGACACTGGATTTTCTGTAATAGATATGGCACTTGTTTAGTCACACATAATTGGAATTGTCTTCTCCTCCAATCCATAGTCCCTTAGATGTTGTCTAATCCATAGTACTTGTGCACAGCAACTGCCTGCTGCTATGTATTCTGCTTCAGCTGTTGATGTAGAAATGGAGTTTTGCTTTTTGCTGAACCATGAAACTAGTCTGGTGCCTAGCATCTGACATGTTCCAGAGGTGTTTTTTCTATCTATCTTGCATCCAGCATAGTCAGAGTTTGAATATGATATTAACTTGAATCCTCCATCTTTTGGATACCAAATGCCAACATTGATGGTGTTCTTCAGGTATTTGATTATTCTTTTAGTTGCTAGAAGATGTGATTCTTTTGGTTGAGCTTGAAATCTTGCACATACTCCTACTGCAAATGCTATATCAGGTCTGCTTGCAGTTAGATATAGTAGGGATCCAATGATTCCTCTATACATTTTCTGATCAACATCTTTTCATGCTTCATCTTTTCCAAGAATGACTCTTGCACACATTGGTGTATCTGCTGTGCCACTTGTGTCCATACCATACTTGTGTATTAAAGTCTTTTGTGTACATGGCTAGACTAATGAAAATACCATCCTTCATTTGCTTCACTTGAAGGCCAAGAAAATAATTTAATTCTCCCATCATGCTCATCTGAAATTTGCTCTTCATCAGGTTTGCAAATTGCTCACACAGCTTTTCATCCTCTGATCCAAAGATGATGTCATCAACATGATTTGTACTAGCAATGTACTTGTTCCTTCCTCTAATTTGAATAGAGTCTTATCTATAGTTCCCTTGTTGAATCCATTCTTGATCAGAAATTGTGATAGTGTTTCATACTAAGCTCTAGGTGCCTGTTTGAATCCATAAAGATCCTTCTTGAGCTTGTATACTTTATCTTCTTTTCCTTTGAGTAGAAAACCAGGAGGTTGTTCCACATATACTTCTTCTTTTAAAAGTCCATTCAGAAATGTACTTTTGACATCCATTTGATAGACTTTGAAGTCTTTGTGTGCAACAAAGGCTAGAAAGAGTCTAATTGCTTCCAATCTTGCTACTGGTGCAAATGTCTCATCATAATCTATTCCTTCTGCTTGAGAGTAACCTTTTGCAACTAGCTTTGCTTTATTTCTGACAAACTGTTCCTTGCTCATCCATCTTGTTTCAGAATACCCATTTTGTTCCAATGATGTTGGCTATGTCTGGTCGGTCAACAAGTTCCCAGAATTCATTTCTTTCAAATTCATTTAGTTCCTCTTGTATGGATGTAATCCAGTCCGCATCTTGAATTGCATCATCTATTGTCTTGGGTTCCACTTGTGATAGAAAGCATGTTAGCATATGCTCCAGTTGTCTTCTGGTTCTAACTCCTGTGTGAATGTCTCTAATGACTTGATCTTCAGGATGATCTCTTAGCCAATTGAGATCAGGTTGAAGTTGTTCTTCACTTGGTGCTTCTACATCTTCAGCTTGTGCATGAGCTTCAAGTTCTGGTGCTTCTTCTGTTGTATTGACTTGTGGTTCATCTTGATTTCCAAAATTATTATTCAGAATGGTAGCTGGTACAGTTGTATTCATATACACTTCCCTTTGTGCTGCTTCTTCTTCTTGATCTTGAAGATTTTCACCATTTGTGTTTGGTTCATCAAAGACTACATGTATTGATTCTTCAATCACCAATGTTATTTTGTTGAGTACTCTGAATGCTTTGCTGGTGTCTGAGTATCCCATAAAGATTGCTTCATCAGTTTTTTCATCAAAGGTGTGTATCTGATTTCTGTTCAAAACAAAATATTTAGATCCAAACATATGTAAATGTGAAATGTTAGGTTTTCTTCCATTCCATATTTCATATGGAGTTGTTCCATGATGTTTGTTGATGATTGATATGTTCTGTGTATAGCATGCTGTGTTTGCTGCTTCAACCCAAAACCTCTTTGGTAGGCATGCTTCTGCAATCATTGTTCTGACTGCTTCTTTGAGAGTTCTCTTTCTTCTTTCTGCTACACCATTTTGTTGTGGAGTTCCTGCTGCAGATAATTGATGTAGTACTCCATTTTCTTCACAATAGGTTCTGATAACTTCATTTAGAAATTATGTGCCTCTATTTGATCTGATCTTGATGATCTTTAGTTCTTTCTCATTTTGAATCCTTCTTAGCAAATTGGGCAGCTTCTTGAGTGTCTCTTTCTTCTTGTTCATGAATATGGTCCAGGTGTATTTGGAGAAATCATCAACCACTACTAGAGTGTATTTCTTACCACTTACACTTACTGGTGTGACTGGTCCAAACAGGTCCATATGTAGAAGATGTAAAATTCTTGTTGTTGATTAGGGCTTTGACTTAAAGGAAATTTTGATTTGTTTCCCTTTCTGACATGCATCACAGAGAATTTCCTTCTTGAATGTGATCTCTGGCAGGCCTTCAACTAAATTGTTCTTGGATAATGTGTTGATGGTCTTGAAATTTAGGTGATTTAATCTTTTATGCCAAATCCAGCTGGTTGATTGTTTATTTTTGACAAGTAAACATGTTTCTGCTTTAGCTGTTCTCCAATCCACCACACACATGTTGTCTTCTCTTCTTCCTGCAAGAACCACTGTGTTGGTTTGGCTGTGAATCACCATGCATCCTTCCTTGTTGAAGTGTATATTGTAGCATTTGTCACAGAATTGACTGATTCTTAGAAGATTGAAATTTAGTCCTTTAACATATGCCACATTTTGAATCTTCAAATTGTTCTTGAGAATTGTGCCTTCCCCCTTAATTTTACCAGGGTTTTCTTTAAAGTTAGTGAGCCATCTCTTGTTTCCTGTCATGTGTCTGGAGCATCCACTGTCTATGTACCAGACATCCTACAAAACAAATTAATTATGTTTAGGTACCCAACACTGTTTGGGTACATACCTGTTAGCAGTCATGCCTCCTAATCCAAGTGTATATCCAAATGATCTTCTTTTTGGATAATTAAAATCATCAACTTCATATGTATAAGGCATGGCAGAATAGCTTCTGATATTTCTACTGATGGTATCCTGATACTTTTCTATACTTTTTGGTGCATTTGCATCCTTTTTCACTTTCCAATATGCAGTGGGGAAACCTATGTTCATGTTGCTTCATATGTCTAGGAATATGCCTAGGTTGGATTTTCTTAAACACATGATTCATGGCATGAGTTGGTTTCTTCTCGTATTTTGGAGGTGCCATATTCCAATCATCCTCTGAGGGATAAAGTCTTCCTTTACCTTTCAGAAAAACTTTGCTTTTGGTTGACTGGATTGATGGTTTAGTCTGCTGTTTTACTGCACTGGGTTTTGACTTCACCGGTACTGGATGAGTGGTTGAAGCTATGGACTGTCCTTTTCTGAACTTTGGTCCATTGTTGGTCCTAGATTCATAATTGTGTTGTCCATTGTTTCTATTCTCATCTTGACTATTGTAGCCAAGGCCAGATCTGGATCCAAACCTCTTTGAGGGTTTGTAAGCTGGTGCATTTAAAGGTGCAGTGGTGGTCTTGACTAGTAGGGAGATTCTCTCAACCGGTCTGTCAACACCAGATGTATGATCATCTGCTGCTTGTTGATCATTTAAGTGAGTCTCTTTACTAGTTAGTTCAGCTTTTGCTTTATCCAGTTCTTTCTTTAGTCTTTTATTTTCCTTTCTTAGATTTGTAAGGTGTAGTGCCCGAAAGACAATTATATAATTGTTTTAGGACAGAATTAGTAATTCATCTTATTATATGCATGTATGCTTATAATTAAGACACTACTGAAAACCCTAAGTACCTCGTTTATGTAATCACATAACTCAGTGTTTGGCTATACACAAGAGGATTGAGTTAGTGAGATGTACTTAAAATTAACTTAGTCCGTAGCGTTTATTAATCTGAGTATGGGTCTCATGATTAATTTGCTATTAATGCGCCCAGAACACTTTAGGTGTGACAGTCTTATCCGGACTGTCGGTAATAGGGTACCTAGTGGGGCATTTATATATGATGATTATCATATAGGGCTGGACCGATTTGATTTGAGTTCTCGATATAATTCCGTAATCGAGAAGTGTTATCGAATCACAAGATGATCATATATGGATTAATCTTAATCCTGAGGTGATCACAGACGACTTCTTAGTCTAGGGTAGAGTTTGACGTGTTAGTAAGGATCACTTCGAAGTATGTGGTCCAACACTTCTCGTTGGCTCTATTCTGGGATGAGTGAGTAGTCTGTGCTATCACAGATATGGAATTCATTCCTTTCCTCGGGAAGTAGACAGACAGTTCCCTTATTTGTTGACCCTAGAAACTGATCGATCGGCCGAGTTCATATTATATTGAATATGAACTAATTGATCACAAGGGGGTTAATGGTAAATAAGGATAATATGTTTCGAGAAGGGTTTACGGAAATACTCCGAATCGAAGTGAACAGTCTATGGAGGATTTATCCGTATGTAATGATTATATCAGTGGACGCTTTCGACTCATAAATTGAGTGTAAGTTATCTATATTCGATAGAGTTCAGTTTCGGGTTTATGGTGGTGTAATCCCGGAATTAATAGGTTGGATATAATTATTCTGTCTAATGAATAATTTTATTCGATTTATTGTAGCTTCTGAATATGGGTCCATGGTCCCCGACGTGGCTCCTAATATAGCATATAGGTTTCTCGTCGTTGCACCTCAATTATAATTAAATAGTGGATTGGGCTATTTAATTAATATGTGGATTAATTGTTTAGTTGGACTAAATAATTAAATACACGGAAAAGACATTTTTTGTGGACTCAGCCCAAATTGGTGTGTTGACCTTTTGACCAAATTGGTCAAATATAGTAAAATGCGTATGGACCTTATTTTGGGTTTACAAGTGGCGCATCTTTGTTGTATTATTTAATTATTAGGAAATTAGTTTTCTTGTATAATTATTTGACATGTGATTTATCTTTTATTTGTTAATTGATAATTCATGGAATATTAGATAATAATATGATTTATCTTAATTTGTTTGGGATAATCATTTTATTTATCTTTTATTTGGAATAAAGGATTATTGTAATAATTATCTCTTAATTATTTAATCATTGGAGGTTAAGTTTTACTCTCCAATATAAAGTGAGTTCTCCCAAGCCTTTTGACACACATATGAACACGCCATTAGTGTAAGAATATAGCTTGGAATTTTCGGCTATAGTTCTTTGGGTTTTGAGTTGGAATAATCTTCGGGATTATTCCGGTAGCATATCAAGGAGGTCCGGCGGCGGGAAACACCATCCACCTGGTTTTGCTGGGAGACACACGTTAGAAGGCTGTGGCTTCTCAATCACGTGTTCTTGGAGACCTTTTGTTCTTGGAGTTAAGCACCATTAAAAGGTAGGCTCCTAAACCCCCTTGTAGGTTTAGATCTTTTATTTATGTATTTTGTTTCGTTTATATCTAGATCTGATGCTTCCGCTGCGTAATCGGGTCAATCTATGATTGATCCGACGATATTACATCTAACAAGTAGTATCAGAGAAAGGTTTTGATAATTATAATAATATTTGTTTATTTAATTAAAAAGTCTTTCTCCTCTCGGGTGTTCGTGATTCGTGATCCGGCGGTTCGAGTTCAAGATTTGAAGATCAAGACTCGAAGACATAGATATAAGTTTTACTTTTCCTTAGAAAATAGTTAGTCGGGGGTACCAACGGTCCATCTCGGTGTTTACTTTTCGGTATAATTTTGTGTTTGATCAAGATTACGTGCTTAAAACCGAAAAATTGCCATGACTTGCATCTTCATGATTCCACTCCAATGCATACACGTAGTTTTTTAATTTCGAATTAAAATAGACGTGTATAACTCGAATAATTAGTATGAATGCTTATTAATTTAATATGTGGTAGTTAAATAATAAGTAGATAATTATAAAAACCGAGAACCCGGGTTTTTGTCAATCGTTACGATTTTAGTGATGGATTCTCGGTGAATCCCACTTGGATAAATCGTTGAGCTTTTCGGTAATGGCTTCTCAGTGAACCCACCTTAAACAGAAACGAGATTACGCTTTGGGTGACAATTTAGAAATCGGAGAATCTTAGTACATGGGTTCGGAAATGGTCTAACCATGGTTGGGCGAGTTCAACCGAGCTTCGGCTCAATCGACTCCCCTCCACGTGTGATGTACGTTACAGCAGTTCGACAGGACTTAGCATAGCCGATAAGCCTTTAGGCTAATCGGGGCTTCTCTTGCCGGATTGGCCTGAACTGTCACATATGTTCTAACGAATAAGACGGCGTAGGCTTGCCTACATAACCAACCCTATTCGGAGTACTTTGATTTATTGTTTCTTGTTGTCAAGGCCAAAACCATAATTAGTAAACCCATCACTTTTTCAAAATATTGAGTGGGATAGGGGAAGGTGACAGCCAACCCCACGGCCTCTACTATAGATGCAAGCACGTGAGAGAAGGATGACGCCTCGTGCCGCTTTGATTCCGGCCCCCTAAGGATGGTGTTCACCCCTATCAAAATTCAAGGCTTGGTCTCCGAAAGGATAGGATTTCGGGTACTCGTTGGGTCACTGTCCGACCCTAAAGGCGGCATACTCGGGACGTACTTTGAGGTCTGATATAGTAGGTCACACTCATTATGGATATTTTTGAAATATCTAGGCTAGAAAAAGGAAGGTAATCAATGATTAAGAGCCGGATGTCTGATTCCCGTGAGATGTTCGATTCTCGAAGCTTAATCATTGAGAGAGATTGTCTCAGTTTAACCGTCATTGTGTTGATACCGACCCTAAAGGCGGCGGTACGATGCGAGGTTAAATACTTGGAATGGTAGGATAGACTTTATATAGTTTATTATTCCTAAAATAAATCTAGTAGTGAACAATTTAATTTTGAATTTAACTTTCTGTCATTTTATTTACAACTAAATCTCTAGCCTACTAAACTGTTAGTAATAGGACTTCATTAAAAATGTGGAAAGTAACAAGTATGTTGTAATTATCAATAAATGCAGTTAACTTTTCGGAAGAGATTTTTCTCTAGAGCCTTTAAAAACTTAAGTGACATAGTATAGGTATGTCACGGGTGTCACTCGTATTGAACGAGAGACGACCATACTTAGTTTACAAAAAGATGACATAGGACTATCAGATAAAATTCATTTAGTGAATTTTAAAAAGTGTAATTACACATCAAATTTCTAATTGAAAAATTGGAAAATCATATACATAAGGCGTTGCTAGTTAGACGGTATTTGGAACCGATAAACTAGTGGGAGACTTAGTCTTATGATTTGTTGTTTTTCGGATCATTAGAAAAGTGTAATGGACTGCACAAGAGTTTTTCCATTCATTGGAAAAACAAGAATAAAGTGTTACTAGTTAGACAGTATTTGGAACTGATAAACTAGTGGGAGCTTAGTTCTGGAGATTTTATAATCTTTGAAACATCATGAACACAGCATTGCTAGTTAGAAAGTATTTGGAACTGATAAACTAGTGGGAGCTTAGTTCTAGGTGATGTTCTAATCTTTGAAAAATCATAAATACAAAGTGTTTCTAGTTAGACGGTATTTGGAACCGATAAACTAGTGAGAGCTTTATTATGATCCCTCAAACCATTCGAACAAAGTGTTGCTAGTTAGACGGTATTTGGAACCGATAAACTAGTCGGAGATTTGGTCTTATGATTTGACGATTAGAAAAATCGATAGTCCAAGCAAGTAACACTAAACATCCCACAGTTCAGGAGTAGAGTCTACTCAAACGAACTGCTAGTTCAAGACTGTTTCCATCTAAGGAAAGTCGAGAATGGGAAAGAATGTTTATACGTGTTAGTCATATAAACTAAGTAGTTTTAAGGCTAAACCAGAAAATTAATTGGAGATTAGAGGATAAGGAAAGTGATTTCGGATCACTGACCAATGCATCTTTAGCAATTTTCTCGAAAGCTAAAGTTCTTTGGAAGAACTAGGTAGCTTTGCATTAAACGATAAATCAAAAAGACAACGGGCAGTTATTTCAGATTGACTAGTGGGAGTGATATAAAGAAATGAATCTCGGATTCAATTCTTGAGCATCACAGAAAATTCATTTTCTGTTTTCGGATTCGTTGGGAACGAACGTATTCATTTTCAATAGGATAATTTGTTTGTCTTATTGACGATGAATATAACAGTCGTAGCACGAATCCAAGACTCTGACTTTTGTTTGATAAAGTCAGAACCACTAATCATTGTTGAAAATGTATTAGTAACACATCTTAAAACATATAAACACAAATGGTTTCCGTATTTCGATAAACGCTTCTTTCTATTCTATTAATTAGTGCATATTCCCTAAAGACAAGATCTGAAGACTGGCTTAGGGTGATTCCTATCTCCCAGTCAAAGGAACACTGTCTCAAAGGAACAATGACTAAGTTTCCTTTCAATCAGGAAAGGGTAATAGATTTAAAGAAGTAACATAGCTTGTTCATAACAACCTTTGGGGTCATATGAAAGGTACAAGCTAGTGGGACTTTTTTGAAGTAGTGACATCTTGTCTGACTACTATTCGAGACTCCGGTAAGTTTATCGAAAATATTTGGAGGAAATCTCTGATTTCACCAGAGATAGAGTATTCCATACTCAGAAATAGGTTATTGCATAGTCTTCGGGACTGATGCTCGGCCTACCTCCCAGTGAAATGTTTTCACTAAGGGATACACCACAAATTTGCCTTACATAGTTATTGATATGCTACGATACACTGCTGAACTCATTTAAGATATTGGTTGCAAAATAACGGTTGTATTGAAAAACCGAGAAGTCTACCTAAAAGATGCCTACGCATTTGTAGATAAGGAGTGAATTTGGTTCACCCCACTTCCGTAAATAGAGACATTTAGCACCGAGTGCTTGAAGGTAGGATTGGAAATTTTGCGTACACGTTCAGGACGTGAAATATCTTAATGCATTGAGTAAAGGTTGGTTATAAAACTCGAAAAATCAGAGAATGACGGTTGTACTGTCAAACTCGGTCTGATAGAGTCTATAAATAACAACGGAATCTGAATTCATTCAGAACAGAAGGGTTTTAGCTAAGAACAAATAACAGATTCGTTACAAAGCAGAAAATAGGGGTGATTCCCTAAGACCCTTTTGCGAGACTAACGGTATCTTAATTTATTCAGAAAGAACCTTTGGCAGGATGCCTGCCATAGCTTATATCCTTTGGGGATTAAAGCAAACCTCTAGGTCATTTCGAAGTCATATATTTTAATATGTGGACTTGACCAGAATGTTGATAAGTCTTTCGTAGACTGGACATCAATATTAGTAATGTAGATTAGTGTTTGTGAACGGTAACACTGAAACGGT
This sequence comes from Gentiana dahurica var. dahurica, assembly GCA_024500145.1. NCBI lineage: Eukaryota > Viridiplantae > Streptophyta > Magnoliopsida > Gentianales > Gentianaceae > Gentiana > Gentiana dahurica. The sequence continues at coordinate 57,448,299 of CM044901.1, forward strand.
TGGAAACAACATGGGTGTGTTATCTGCAGTCAGAGTCTGACATGCCATCGGGATTCATTCTAAAGGATTTGATTCGCCCAAATCTGTGAGAATCGATCATTGGCAATCCCACCCATTCACCTGGTTAAGATATTCTTGCATTTATGCGGCATTCAACGATGTAGTCTACCCTACCTCTCAGGAATGATTATCTAAACCTGAGGATGAATATGAAATGGGATGTTTAGTGAATCCTCAAGTATCTTCGGGAGAATGAGGAATAATATGCTAGTATATTCAGGTGCAAACTAGAATATAAGTGATGACACTAATTCTGACTTTAGGTCAGATTAAGGATGATCGTTAAGTCGATTTCGTCCTCAGTGTTGAATCAAAGGCATATTGATATCGTACCACCGGATTAGATGGAAAGGCGACGTTTCGATCCCAAAGATTGACTCAAGCCGCCAACCTACCTGATCAGTGTACCAAGTCACAAGGTATTCGGATTCTGAGTACGCGCCGGGTCACTGACCTACCCTGCGGCGGCACACTCCGGTCGTGCTTGGAAGGATGAATTACTAAGATGCGCTTGGAGGGTACATATTTGAGGGATTCGTCTCACTTGTTTTGAGCAAGTGGGAGAATGTTGTAGATATAGATAAATAAGGGTGTGCTCTAAAACAATTAATCCACTTGCCTTTCGTGCAAGTGGGAGATTGTAAGGTGTAGTGCCCGAAAGACAATTATATAATTGATTTAGGACAGAATTAGTAATTCAACTTATTATATGCATGTATGCTTATAATTAAGACACTACTGAAAACCCTAAGTACCTCGTTTATGTAATCACATAACTCAGTGTATGGCTATACACAAGAGGATTGAGTTAGTGAGATGTACTTAAAATTAACTTAGTCCGTAGCGTTTATTAATTTGAGTATCGGTCTCATGATTAATTTGCTATTAATGCGCCCAGAACACTTTAGGTGTGACAGTCTTATCCGGACTGTCGGTAATAGGGTACCTAGTGGGGCATTTATATATGCTGATGATCATATAGGGCTGGACCGATTTGATTTGAGTTCTCGATATAATTCCGTAATCGAGAAGTGTTATCGAATCACAAGATGATCATATATGGATTAATCTTAATCCTGAGGTGATCACAGACGACTGCTTAGCCTAGGGTAGAGTTTGACGTGTTAGTAAGGATCACTTCGAAGTATGTGGTCCAACACTTCTCGTTTGCTCTATTCTGGGATGAGTGAGTAGTTTGTGCTATCACAGATATGAAATCCATTCCTTCCCTCGGGAAGTAGACAGACAGTTCCCTTATTTGTTGACCCTAGAAACTGATCGATTGGCCGAGTTCATATTATATTGAATATGAACTAATTGATCACTATGGGGTTAATGGTAAATAAGGATAATATGTTTCGAGAAGGGTTTACGGAAATATCCCGAATCGAAGTGAACAGTCTAGGGAGGATTTATCCGTATGTAATGATTATATCAGTGGACGCTTTCGACTCATAAATTGAGTGTAAGTTATCTATATTCGATAGAGTTTAGTTTCGGGTTTATGGTGGTGTAATCCCGGAATTAATAGGTTGGATATAATTATTCTGTCAGATGAATAATTTTATTCGATTCATTGTAGCTACTGAATATGGGTCCATGGTCCCCGACGTGGCTCCTAATATAGCATATAGGTTTCGCGTCGTTGCACCTCAATTATAATTAAATAGTGGATTGGACTATTTAATTGATATGTGGATTAATTGTTTAGTTGGACTAAATAATTAAATACACGGAAAAGACATTTTTCATGGACTCGGCCCAAATTGGTGTGTTGACCATTTGACCAAATTGGTCAAATATAGTAAAATGCGTATGGACCTTATTTTGGGTTTACAAGTGGCGCATCTTTGTTGTATTATTTAATTATTAGGAAATTAGTTTTCTTGAATAATTATTTGACATGTGATTTATCTTTTATTTGTTAATTGATAATTCATGGAATATTAGATAATAATATGATTTATCTTAATTTGTTTGGGATAATCATTTTATTTATCTTTTATTTGGAATAAAGGATTATTGTAATAATTATCTCTTAATTATTTAATCCTTGGAGTTTAAGTTTTACTCTACTATATAAAGAGAGTTCTCCCAAGCCTTTTGACACACATATGAACACGCCATTAGTGTAAGAATATAGCTTGGAATTTTCGGCTATAGTTCTTTGGGTTTCGAGTTGGAATAATCTTCAGGATTATTCAGGTAGCATATCAAGGAGGTCCGGCGGCGGGAAACACCATCCACCTGGTGTTGCTTGGAGACACACATTGGAAGGCTGTGGCTTCTCAATCACGTGTTCTTGGAGACCTTTTGTTCTTGGAGTTAAGCACCACAAAAAGGTAGGCTCCTAAACCCCCTTGTAGGTTTAGATCTTTTATTTATGTATTTTGTTTCGTTTAGATCTAGATCTGATACTTCCGCTGCGTAATCGGGTCAATCTATGATTGATCCGACGATATTACATCTAACAAGATTCTCACACTCCTGCTCCAGAATTTCATGATTCATCTCAATTTGTTCGAATTTACTCATGAGATTTTGGATTAGGTTTGCAGAATCTAAGGGGAGAATAGAAGATTGTGCAGTGTTAGATGTGGATGCATTAGATGATGAGCATGAACTAGATGTTACCTCAATTTTATTTGATTCTTCAGCCATAAGACATAGAGGCCTTTCATTGTCTGTGCTGTCATCCTCATCATCAAAATCATTTTCAGATGATTCTTCATTCTTTTCACTGCTAGATTCAGCTTTGAGTGCCTTCTTGCTTTTTCTCTTTTAAGTTGTCTTGTACTTCTTCTTATCCTCAGGTTTGTCTTTTTCTTCAGGGCAATCAGCCTTGAAGTGCCCTTTCTTATTGCAGTTGAAGCATCTGTATTCATCATCTTTTCTCTTGGTGTCTTTGCTTGTGCTTGACTTTTTGTTTGTTGATGATCCTCCTTTGAATATCTTCTTTTTGCTAAACCTATCAAAATATTTTACTAATAAAGCTAATTGTTCCTTCAGCTCCTGTGTCTCTTTGTTGTTTGCATTAGCTGCTTGACTTTGCTGGGGTGCAACCAGTGCACTAGCCTTATGTGCCTCTGCTGGTACAATGTCTTCGCCGTTCAACTCAAATTTATGAGACTTAGTTGGGACATCAGAGTCAGGGTGTCAGTGTTTGCAAGATTTGTTGTCCCTCTAATCACTGATGTGATGATCTTCCATCTTTCAGGTAGGCCTCTTAAGATCTTCAAGCACACTTTTTTCTGAGATATGTGTGTCCAAGCTGTTGCAGTTCACTGATGATGCTTGAGAATCTGTTGCCCGTTTGATCAATGGATTCACCAGCCTTCATTTTGAAGTTCTCAAATTTCTGTTTTGCAACAGATAATATGTTTTCTTTAACTGCTTCAGATCCTTCATTTATCAGTGCCAGCTTGTCCCACATCTTCTTTGCTATTTTGCAATCTTTGATTCTCATGAACATGTTGCTATACAGGGTCTTCAAAATCATATCTTTTGCAACAAAGTCCATATTTGCTCTTCTTCTATCATCCTTGGTCCAATCTTTCTTGGGTTTGTGCACTTCTTTTCCTTGATCTGCTCCTGTGGCTACCACAGTCATGATCATGATTGGGCCATTATTAATTACATACAGCATCTCCTCATGAGTTGCTGCAAGATGAGATAACATTCTTATTTTATATTCATCAAAATTATTAACATTGAAAATAGGTACTTTTGACATAAAGTTAGAGGAATCCATAAGTACAAGTGAGAGATATTTATGTATATGTGTAGAAAGCACAGATTTGAAAAATACTTTGAAAATATGTGATCTTCTTGTTACCAGAAATTAGATCTGAACAGGTTCTGATACTAGGAACACTGCTCCGATACCAATTGTTGGTCCCAGGGAAGGGTAAAAATATAGTCAGAGGGGGGGAGGGGGTGAATGACTATAGTGGAGTTTCAAAAAAATTTCTTGTATTTAAAAGCTTTTGGGCAGCGGATAAGTCCCTTCTTACTATGTTGTTTCAAAGTAGTTTAGGCAATCACAAATATAGGATATAATATAAGTAATTAAATGAATGCAGTAAGGTAAATTGCTGAAAGTAAATTGACACAAGGCTTAAGTGGTTCAGGGTGGTGTAATCCCATAATCCACTCTTCTCCTGTGATGATTGGAGGAATTCACTATTGTTTTCACAGATACAATAGTACGATTGTCATTGACTTCACAAGCTTCACAATCTACAAGACTATCACTCTTTTACTGCAACAGCTTCAATGTCTCAGTCTCTTTCACTGCTCCTTGGGATCAAATCCTCTAGCAGCTATCACAAACACAACTCCTTCTTAGATTGCTCTGATTCAGTTGCTTGATTGATGTGAATTGGATTCACAAACTTGTTGATCAATCTCAATTCTTGATTTTTGAATATGGTTCTCAGTTTTGAGTTGATCACTGGATATTTATTTTTCCGCACAGATAGAAGACTTTTCACTTTGACAGAGTTTTTGCTCAGTTTTTTTTTCGTGCTTCTAGTTATTTTTCTTGTCTGTCAATGCCTTCTATTTATAGCCTTGATAATCCTTGATTTGAATTTCCATCCGTTGGCTATATTAGTGAGGAGAATAATCCTTGATTTTATTCTTGATTCCCCCTTAATTGTATTCTCCTTGATTTCAGTGATAGGATTTTTCTTCAAACATTTATCAGAAAATCCGTTCTTGATTGATCCTCTATTGATTGTGCATTTAATGCTTGATCTTCTGTATCTTCATCATATTTCAAAATCTGATTAAGTAAGGTTTACTTAGCTGTTCTCTAAACGGTCAAGTGACTCATCTGACTCGGCCGCTTAGATCTTCCTTCACTGATTTGTCTTTACTTACCCGATAGTCAGTTTCTTTGCCGATTCACTGTTTCCTTCATTCTATTCAGTTCCGGAGAATCCTTGTACTTCACTGATCCTTGATTTGTGTGAGATCAGTGTACACCATATTTAAACATTAAGTTTCATCACTTAAAACATAACTTAGTCTTATCCAAGGCCATCACAGATTTCCTTGGTTATTAGTCAGACCATAATGTCTTCATATGCTTCTCTGCTGGTCCTTGGCTGGCTTCACTCTGCTGAAAATCTGTTTCACTTTGCCGTCCTACCAACTAGTACAATACTTGTCTGACTCAACTTATACAACATGTCAGACTCTAAGTAAAGACTTATACAGAGAATTCTAACTTATTTCAGGCTTGCTATAACAGCTAGTATGGCCATCATCAAAACATAATAAAATGTTCCTAACATGATCTTTTCATCCTGATCAAAAGCTTGCTGAAGTTGAATCACTTTCTTGATTTAACATCTTCTTTTCAAGAAGAACCTGAAGACAGAGAAGCACTGCTATGTGTCAAAGACTATTGTTTTTGTGGTGGCGCTGGTGAAGAGACAATCCTACAATTCAAGGACTAGTAGAGTACTTAGGAGCAGCAATCTTACCTATTCTTAATATTCAGTTTGTGAAGCCATAGTTATTGGTCAAGGACAAACAGTCTAGGGACTTTTGTAATAGCAACCTCAAAAGACTCTAGTGAATTTCCTCCAACATCATAGAAGAAGAGTGGACTGACAGGATTACACCACCTGGAACCACTATAAAACTTGCCTACTTTACTTTCCTGCATTCACTTTCTGCACTTTATTTTATTGCATTTTTTCATATCAACCTGCTGAACTAGCTACTGAATCCACACACCTTCACTACTAAGTATCTAATACTTGGTATCATACTTTAAACAACAAATATAAAGGCTAAATATATATATTCCGCTGCAACAAATTCACTAAACTTAATAACATCCATAATGTAACGCCCGAATTTTCGAAATGGGTATACTTGAGTTTTTAGAAAAAATATTGATTTATTATTTACTATATCTTTTTAAGTCCATACATGAATTGAATGTCTTAACAATTTGTGTCTAGATTATTTGATACTTATTATACAGTATTTTCTTAAAAGGAAAAGTATTTTCTTTTGATCTTAAAAATCTTCCCTGTATATATGGATGACCAATTTAATAAAATGTACTTCCTACATGCTATTAGTATCATAGGTTCAAAAATTCGTTCTTGTTATCTTAATCAATGTTGTTAGTATATTTGTTAAAATAATTTTGATCACCTAATTGGTAGTTATTATATGGATAATTTTTGCTTCTCTCAAATCATAATTTTTGTTTGAACTTATGTTATATTCACAATATTTGCATCATTGTTGCTACGTGATTTCATGCATGAGTTGATTCATAAATTAAACTTCAGTTTTATCTAGCAATTAAATGTATTATTATATCCAAGTCAGTTAACATATCATCCCACTATTTATGTTACATCAGTTTAAACTGCTATTGATTTAATGCCTACCTTTAAAGTAAACACGTTAACCTTCGGCTACTTAATCATTCCAGTCATAATATCCATAGTTATTACAAACCCAAATAGTTCCTATATAAGCTCTACCTATGCCTATTATTTTTGGCAGGAAAGTCTTAGCATCATTACCTCTCCACCAAATCAACACTACCATAACCATCATAGTTGCCTTATTACTTTTCAAACTCCTTCCGATCTCCATGTCCTAGTTTATCTTTACGCGGACATGGATTAATGTTTAAAACTTGTGGTATTAAAACCGTTGCAGCAGGAGCATGAATCCCTCCATTGTGTTGAAGAATCAGGATCGGAATGAAAATAATTTGGAGTTCGGGCTAATGCAAAGTGAAATAAAATGAGAGAATTCTCGAATCGTAGTAGACCATAGCGGAACAGCCTTGAATGTCATCCACCATTAATCGAGTCAATCATTACATCCAATTTTGACTGTTCACCATTGCTATGCATCACTGCCTTTATAGGTGAGCTGATGTACATCCTTGGAGCTTGAGGGTCAAGTTAATCAGTGCAGTAGGTGACTTGTTATGTCCTTTTGTTATTATTTTCGGCCATGGGTAACGTACGGGCATAGATGTGAAATATGATATTAAGCTGAAGTAATTAGTTTGGCCAAGTGATTGACTGCAAAAGTAATATGAACAGAGGAGTCATATTTTCGATATTATATTCTTACTTGTTTATGTTCACAAGCATCGACGGGAAGCGAGGAATTCCCGAGGAATCGACCCACTGTGAGTCTTTTATTTTGATAAAGCCAAAAGTGTGTTTTCTATTATTTTCAAATATTTTGTGTATATATATCGAATGAACTTCTAAACTCGGAAGTCATTTTTAAATGATTTCTTTAAAATTAAACAACTTGATTTGAGCTAGTGCACATTTTATAAATAAATAAAACTGATACTTGGAATTGACGGATAATACTCGCTCGCTCGCTCGCTCGCTCGCTCGTGGCACGAAAGTGTCAAAGCTCTGGTGGCTAGGGGGATTAGAGTTACTGCTCTAGGAGAACGGCTAGTCACCGGTCTCGGGGCCTCTTGACTCGAAATCTTACCGACAATAGCTAGAGTACTCACTCGTAAGAGTGGGGACGGTACCTTTTCCCCGAAGATTCATGCTACAGCCGGGAAAGCAAGGGCTGACGGTTGGTGCGTGGGTCCTAGAGCATGGATAGGGTTGGCTGGAACCGTGTAGGAGGTTTGCACGGTGAAGGTTGATTCTTTTCCCTGACAATCGGCCGGAGTTGTCAGGCATGGCTAGTTCTCATGGAGTGCGGTTGAAATCCATATGGTAAAACGGTGTTAGGGCGGTACTTGACTCATCGGCTCGGCCAAAGCTGGTGCTTGTAAATGAACTCGACATGTTTTTCTTAATGCTCGTGCACTTCAATACTAAAAATTGATCTTTTCATTTGTCCTATCAGTTAATAAAAGACTTCCGCTGTTATTTCTAAAAGTTGATCAAGATATCTTATTTTTATATATTATATATATATATATATATATAGTATAACACTTGCACACGTGGCTCATACCAGCCCTTTGCTGACGCCTCGTTTTCTTTGTTTCTTTGTCTCTTTTGTTTTTTTTTTCTTTTACAAATATATGTACAGGTTCTGATCAAGGAAAAAGAGAAATTGTAGGCGATGTTTGATCGAGATTCGAAGATAAAATAAATTAATGTTTTGGATGGTACTTCATATAATTTTGAGAGCTATTGTAATTTTTATGAGTTATTGTAATGATGATATTTATTGAATTGATGTAAAATAACTTGTGGATTTATTATGTTAAATTGTGGTTTTAGATGATTAACTTGGGATTTCTAGTCTTAGTATTGAAATCGCGGCGAGAGCTTCGCAACCCCTCCTAGAATGACTCCAGTGGACCTAGGGGTTGGGAGTAGGGTATTACACATAAGCTTCTCGGGTGGAATGGCCGTACCCAAAAAAGAACTTTTAGTTGGATGGCATTGCTCGATTTGAACGAGCCCTTTTGTTGCATAACGGGCATCCCTGAGCCGATCAATGATCAACCCGCTCTAGAAGTCACAAAACTTATGACCGATGAAGACTGGTATGGTGAGTGCCATCACAGAAGGTCAGTTCCATCCGCATGCCAAACGTGTGGCAGGGAGCCGTCTCAGCGGGCTCCTAGTGATCCCAGTAAAATTCTTAATTTCACTTCCATCTCATTTTCTCTGACTTCGCATGATATCTTTGTTAGGAAATCTACACGGGAACGCAGCGGAATTTGAAATTTATTTCCTATCGACCCAAGATTGACTTCGTTTAAGCAATAAACAAATAAGCTAGTAGATGGTAGTTACCTTGGTTGATCTAAAAGATCGACGCTTTGACTGTCTGAGGAGAGTAGTTGTGCATGGAGCCGCCCAAGTGTTAGGCCTCTACCGCTAGTCCACACGAACAACCCACCGGAATCCACCATTGGATTGCTACTAGAAAAACTCGGCTACTAGACCGACCTTTTCTCTCTCATAAAACTCTCTCTAGAAAGATCTCTATTTTTTCTCAAGAACTATTAGCTCTTGAAATTGTGATGTACAAAAGAGCTAGCCAACCCCTTTCTTATATAGGGTGAACGGCGCTACTTATGTCTCCCAATCTGATTGAGATTAGCTTCCTAGTAGATTGGGGAGAAAGAAAACATAAAATAAGAAAAATATATTTGATTGATTTATCTCATTTAATATTCAATATCTTATATTAAATATTTCCAAGATATTGTCAATATCTAATATTGACTATCTTTATCTCATTACCATAAATCAATTTACACATGTGTATATATCACATATATATAATTACACATATAAATCCATTTATATGAATATGAACTACTTAATCATGCATCCGTTAGTCACGTGAATCTACACATATCACATACATATACAATTCACGCCAACATATATATATATATATATATATATATATATATATATATATATATATATATATATATATATATATATATATATATATATATATATATATATTAATATCTAAATATTAATATAATACTATGATTAATTAATTTACAAAATACATGTGTATCATATACACATATATAATTTCGACATCCATATATACATCATATGTATATTTAATTAATTAACATAATTAATATCTTGTAATATATTTATTCATAATAAATAAATACCACCATATTAATTTACCATTATAAATTTTTTAGTACGAGATAAATTCTTTCCTTATTCGGTTATCAACTATAACCGCATTTTAATCCGGCTAGATGTTCATATGTGTGTGACCCGATAGGCTTCCGAATATGTTGGCCGTAGACACAAAGTGCAAATTACAAAAATGCCCTTCATGCCTTACGATCACGGAATAGCGTCTAGCAACACACCGTGACCCCCAATCATCGGAAGAGTCAAATGCAATGACTACTACATTTCATGTGAAACAGTTACCGTGTAACTTACAATCCCATTGCTGTAATAATATCCATACGGTCATACATCGCGTGTCAAACATTAACGACCGTATCTTATAATTTGGATATCATGCTCTCTCGAAGTAACTCATTTACTTCCACTTTGCAAAGATTCACGAGAGTAAGACATTCCTTATAAGAAGGCCCTTTCGAATATTCACCCCTACTGATAGGGTACGCGATTCCCAGACGACCAAACATGTATACTCCGCATGCTTCAGTATCACACCCAATCACTACCGCATGATCGCCCCGTGGCTAGGGGAAACCTCAATAGTGTCAAAGCATGACAATCCACACCATGATGCCATGAAGACTCCAGTCTAAAGGATAATTACACAACCGTCACATAGTGTGACACTTAACAGTGTAAGTGGGTCAGTATAACGTACGTATTCTCTAATACACGTCCACGTACAGTCCAAGTGTCTCTACACTTTGATTGACGAGATCTATCCCTACCCTTAAAGACAGAAGACATCTAATACGTGCTAGCCTGTTCGTACTATCAATGCCCTGTTTAAATGTACATCAGCCTAGAGACATTTAAGTATAAAACTTATTAAAGTGATTAGAGATCTCATCAACCATAATCGCCTATCATGGTTTCTCTATCACAGTTTAATACTAAGGACGTTATCATATAACAATTCATAATTGGTTCACTACAAGAACATATATATGACAACATAAAAGCCATTTAATATATGCATAAACATAAAGAAATAGTAGAAATGATCCGACCTGGTCGGATCCGGTCCAACCCGATTGGGTTTAGGACACTATTCCAACAATCTTGCCTTTAGTTTTTGTTTAAATTTCCATTGTATGTGATATTAAATTTTGTCGGTCTGCGCATGCAGAATGGGCAACGCTGCAGAGGACAGGAACACCAAGCTCACTAGGATCAAGGAAGAGAGGAATGCGGTGCTCGCGCAGCTAGCGGCTAGCAAAAGGGCCAATGCTCCCCTGTTGACATGCCGACTACCCTTTCTATTGACGCCTCTTCTATTGAGGAGCCGCTAAACACCGTATCCACAGGGTCTGGAGGGGCAGCCCCAACTGCTGGGCGTAAGAAGAGTGATGAGACCAATAAGGTGAAGAGGAAGAAGCCTACTGGGAGGGCGAAGTCAACTGGTCTTCGACGAGGAGGACACTGAGGAGGAGGAGGTTGTCCCCCTTAAGAAGAGCACGGCTGACGAGGGCGGCCAGAGTTCTATGGTCATTGCTGATGATGCCACTCATTCTGTTGAGGCTGTAACCGACGCCTCTAAGTCTATAGAGGCTATTCTGAATGAGGCGATTGACTTGACGGAGAACCCGATCAAACATGTTGATAGATGCAAGACCAAGGTTTCCGGCTCAACCCTGGTTACGGTGCCCCTCTAGAAGAAAAAGGAGATCTTGGCCGGGGCCAGAGGAAGGCCCACTCTATGGATGGACCCAGAGTTTTTGGCAAAGATGTTGACTCTGAATAGTGCGGCAGACTTGTCCCGGTCTATTGCCGATGTGCTTCCTCTGATGAATTTGAAAATCCAGCTACCCGATGCGAAGCAGATAATAGTCGGATGCAGGATCTCATCCAAGATAGTACATGAGGACCTAGTGGCTTCGATGGCTTCAGCGGGCCCGGTTTATAGTTCACAACTTCTTGAAGATTTGATCGGAAGGTTCGGTCTTGCGGTGAGCTCGGTAAATCACTTTCCTATCTTTGTTTTTGATTGTTTCATTTTTCATGAAACATTATGCACAATTATAGTTTTCCTTATTCTTAGGTCGCCACTAAACTTGATCAAACTCAGTGAGCGCATAATGCCGAGAGGAAGAAGCTCCTTGATGTTTCGGTAACCTAATGAGGGAGTTGAGGAAGGCTGAAGTGCAGGCTGAGAAAGCTGAGAAGAAAGCCAATGCTCTTGAAAAAGAGAATGATCGACTCCGTACTGAGGGCGAGGCCAAAATCAAAAAGATCCAAGAGGTCGATGAACAACTAAAGGCAGCTGAGGCTCAGCGGGTTGAGGCCGAAGTCAGATGAGAGGCAGAGGGTAAAGCACTGAGGGACTCAACCATTAGCTGACTGAAGTCTAGTCTGAGTTGTCTGGGCTCCGTGCGAAGCACGTTGAGGATTTGAAGAAAGCGGAGCTGGATGGTTTCGATCAAGGATTCTTCCACATTTCCCGGTGCTTATGGAACGCTCGCGATTCTGAGGTTGCTGACTTGGAGACCCTGCAAGATTGGCTTACTACTGATCAGGATGACTCGTCCTAGAGGGTTTTTCATCTGGATCTTCCTTATACCAACGAGCATTTGGCTGGCTTCGCTGATAGGCAAAGGAAGAAAAATCAGCCTGTCTGGGATCCTCCTCAAGTGAAAGGTGTTAACCTTCGCTCCATGAATATGGAGTTTGAGGATTTGGCCGACCAAGACGTAGAGGAGTTCGCATGTGGTGTTGACGGATCCAAAAAGGCTGATGGCATCAACGAGAATGTAGAGGAGGATCCTGATCGGTACCTGAGCACTCTGCCCTCTAAAAATGAACTTTACTATTTTTGTTGTAATAGCTTTAGTCCTCCATCAAACTTGGATTTATTTTGACTCTGTAATAACAATAACTTTTCTTTCCGCACTTGTCTGTATGAATTGTGGCCGTTGATTTTGGCCTTTTATTTTGAATGCATGCTTCATCTTTCTTAAAGTGTAGTAGGTCCGCCTAAATATTCTGCTCCGCTTTGGTATCTAAGATTTTGCTCGAAATATTCCATCTTTTTTGAGTCCACCGATTGATTCCGAAGCATATGTATATGTATGGCCCCTTTGTTTTGGTGAGGTTGAGAGTGTTTAAAGTCGAGCTCGTTAAAATAATTTCAAACTTAAAACCTGACCTACTTTTATCGAATTCCCCGCTTCTAAACTCAAAAATAATTCGATGTGCGGCCCTCGTATTTCAACCGAGATCACTGGCGAGCTTAGATGAAATGATTTAAAGACTGATTCGAAAATTCGACTTGCGTCCCCCTTATTTCAAATTGTTTGTAGGCCTGGTAGGATTGTATTTGCTGCATTGATTGAATGTAAAATGTAAGAATTTTTCTTGTGCGTGTCAGACATGGTAGCGAGGACGGCTTTGTGCGGACAGTCGCTTCGAAGACCATGAAGTGACTGCCGCATTGATTGCGGCCTCAGTAACCGTAGAGCAGTTATTGTGATTTTGAATTTTGAAATTCGAAAAGACTCTGAATCCCAACCATCCGATTGTTTCAGTCCTTGCCGTGGGATCATTTTACCTTTACCTATAAAAGGAGGACCTTCCCTCTCCTTCAATACACTTGCAAATCTAAAATTCTTGTAGCAAATAAAATCTTTCGTTCCCAATCATTCTCTTTTCTTTGCCATCATCATGTCCTATCCTAACCATGATTTATCATCATTCTTCAGCACGGCGTCTGTTAATGCTTGTGCTAATTTCTGGGGGTACTTTAACAGAGCCCCAATTCTGGTGGAGAGGGTCCTAAATTAGCGTAAAATTGGAGGAGGCTCGTAGCTTCGTATCGTTGGGTCCGGTTGGACGGATTTCGTTGCGGCACCCTCCGGTGAATACAATGTCATTATGGTATGTGAATTATACTCAATTTTATTGGAGGCTACATCTGTTGGAGGCACTAGGTCTGTTTCCCTCCGTGGTGTTTCTGCTCTGTTTACGCCGGCGGGCATTAATGGCCTTTTCCATTTTCCCACTTTTGATCCTGCTACCCATTACAAATTGGCAAGGGATCTTGATGATGAGGCTTGCAGGATTATGCATCACAACGGTGTATTCTAATATTTGTTTCTTGGTGAGTAGGATCCTGTCCTGGTGGGGAATGCTTCCGATCTGTCCTAAGATGCTCGGGCGTGGAAACGGTTCATCAATACCCGCTCCATCCCGACTGATGACTTTCTAGAGGTCACTAAAGACGAGGCTATTCTTCTTCATGCTATTTTACCCCGGGTGTGAATGTCAATTGGGGCCTTTCAATCCACCATGAGGCAGTTAATTTTGCCACTGCTATGGATTTCGGTCGTTCAATTCTCTTTGCTTGGCTAATTTCTAGCCTTTGCACCAATGTGGTTCCGTCTTGCCATTCTGATGAGTATCTCCCACAGTGAATTGGAACACATCCTATCTGGATCCGCAACTGAGGGAGGTTCTGTTAGTAGTATCATCCACAACGGAAGCGATTTAAGGATCTAGATCTATAAAATACACGTAATAAAATAATTAGATCTATATCTACAAGGGGGTTGTAGATCATACCTCTTGGATCTCAAAATCCAAGTTGAAGAACCGCAAAAGAAAGATTGCAAGAAGATGTGAAGAGCACCACGATCTTCTGTATGTGTGATCCAAGCAACTCCCGGTGGAAGGAAATCCTCGACTCGAACCCCTCCGATATGCTACCCGGAAAAACCTCCAAGATTTTTCCAAAACCCCTTGGCCGAATTTTCTATCTTCTCTCTAAGAGTTGATAGTCGAAATTATGTGTGTGTTAAGGATTGGGAGAACTCTCTTTATATAGGAGAGTAAAACTTAGCATCCAAGGATTTTATTTTGCAATTAAAATAAATCCATTAAAAAATAATTCCATAATATTCTAGAACAAATCTAGAATAATATTTATCTTTATTTCTTACCATAAATATTTATCCAATAAATATTTTATGCACATGTCTTATTAATACACAAGAAAATAATTTCTTGTTCCATAATAATAAAGGGGGGGGGGGGGGGCGAAATTTACATATTGACCCAGTCAATATTAATTTTGCCATTACACAATAATTGGGCCAAGATTATGGAAAATATCTTTTCCATATATTTAATTATTTAGCCCAACTAATTTAATAGTCCACTAAACAATTAATTCACATATCATTTTAATGAAGTCCAACAAGAACTAAATTAATATTATTAGGATTCGACGTCCGAGAATAGCTATGCTATATTAGGAGGCACGTCGGGGACCATGGACTAATAATCAGCGGCTCCGATAAATCAAATAAATAATCATCTTATGAACAGAATAATTATATTCGATAAATCAATCACAGGAATATGCCACCATAATCCCGTGACTGCACTCCTCCGATTATAAGATTATATTTATCTCCTCACGAGAATAATAATAAGCGTCCATTGATATAATCATTACATATGGATTAATCCTCCATAGACTGTTCATTCTAAGTCGGGAAGTTACCGTTAACCCTTTTTAGAACCTCTTATCCTTATTTACCATTAACCCCTTAGTGATCAATTAATTCATACAACTCACTGGTAGCTAATCAGTGTAATATGAACTCGTACGATCGATCAGTTTCTAGGATTAACAAATAAGGGAACTGTCTATCTAATTCCATAAATGGAAGGAATGGATTCCGTATCTGCGATAACACAGACTACTCACTCAATCCAGTACAATGCCAAGATGGGGTAATTCAGACCACAGACTCAGTGTAATCCTTAACCGTCAAGTCAAACCGCATACTGATTCAAGCAGTTGACTGTGATCACCTCAGGATTAAGATATATCCATAAATATTATCATACATTGATTCGATGAGACTTCTCGATTACGGAATTACATCGTGAATTCTAATCAAATCGGTCCAGCCCTATATGATATATCTATCATATATAAATGCCCCACTAGGTTCTCTTAACCGAAAGTCCGGATAAGACGATCACACCTATTGTGTTATGGGCGCATTAATAGCACGTTAAAGGAGAGACCCGATACTCTCGATTAACTTCACTACGGGCTAATTGTATTTTAAGTACATCTTCACTAACTCAATCCTCATGTGTATATCCCATACACTGAGTTAAGTGATTACATAAACGAAATACCTTAGGGTTTTCTGTAGTGTAAATACTATAGTCACATCGGTGAATATGAGAATAATAAATATGAATATTAATATCATTTCATTTATTAAATAAAACAATTACAAAATTGTCTTTCGGGCATCACACCTAACAATCTCCCACTTGCACGAAAGCATGTGATTAATTGTTTTAGAGCACACCCTATTATTTAAAATACAACAAACTATCACTCCCACTTGCTCTAAAGCAAATGAGACATGTCTCTAATACCTATAGTCTTCAAGTCTCGACTAAAAGCTTCAATCGACAGCGTCTTGGTGAATGGATCAGCAGGATTATCGGCGGAGGCGATTTTCTTGACGGAAATGTCCCATCTATCGACAAAATCATTGATCACCCAGTATTTCCTCTATATATGCTTCGACTTACTGTGCTTTCGAGGTTCCCTAGAGTTGGCAATGGCCCCATTGTTATCACAATAGAGAGTAATAGGATCTTCAGCATTCGGGACAACGCCTAATCCGCTGATGAACTTTCTTAACCAAACTGCTTCTTTAGATGCCTCCGAGGCCGCTATGAACTCAGCTTCCATTGTTGAATCGGCTGTGCTGGATTGCTTTTGGCTTCTCCATTCTATTGCACCGCCACCAAGCGTAAACACTGAACCAGAGGTAGATTTTGAATCATCCTTGTCTGACTGAAAGTCAGAATCGGTGTACCCCGCTAACTCCAAACTCCCACTCTAATAGACGAGCATATAATTTATGGTTCTCTTCAAATTTTTGATGAGATTCTTTACTGCTGCCCAGTGCGGTAGCCCTGGATTTGAATGAAAACGGCTGACTAATCCAACGCCGTAACAAATGTCAGGTCTCGTACACCTCATAGCATACATAAGACTGCCAACAGCCGAGGCATATGGCACTCTTCCCATAGCTTCAGCCTCTTCAGGAGTTTGAGGCCCCTGAGTCTTAGAGAGGTAAACGCCGTGACGGGTTGGTAGAAAACCCTTCTTTGCGTTCTCCATACTGAAGCGTGCCAGCACCTTATCTACATAAGTTGCTTGGGACAGAGCTAACATCCTGTTCATGCGATCCCTTATAATTTGGATCCCTAGAACATAACTCGCTTCTCCCAAATATTTCATTTGGAATTGCGTGGTCAACCAACTTTTCACGTCGGACATCATCCCCTTATCGTTGCCAATTAGGAGTATGTCATCAACGTACAACACTAGAAATACAACACTATCTTTGATAACCTTCTTGTATACACAAGATTCAGCAAAGTGTTGTTCGAAATCGTAAGACTTGATCGTGTGATCGAATCTATGATACTAGGAACGAGATGCTTGCTTCAACCCATAAATGGATCTGAGCAACTTGCACACCATGTGCTCTCGACCTTCTTCAATGAATCCCTCTGGTTGCTGCATATAGATTTCCTCGTCGAGAAAGCCGTTTAAAAACGCTGTCTTAACATCCATTTGCTAGATTTCATAATCCAGACATGCAGCAATCGAAAGGAGGATGCGGATGGTTTTCATCATGGCCACAGGTGAGAAGGTTTCCTCGTATTCTATACCCTCTCGCTGTGTGTAACCTTTGTCTACCAGCCGTGCTTTGAAGGTTTCGACCTTCCCATCTACTCCTCTCTTTCGCTTGTAGAGCCATTTACATCCAATGGGCCTTTCACCCTGAGGAAGTTCTACAAGTTTCCAGACCGAGTTAGAGTACATAGACTCCATCTCTTGATTCATTGCTTCAATCCATTTATCCTTATCGTGATCCAGTAAGGCCTTCTTATAGGTCGGAGGATCATCTTCCACCCCATCAGAGGCGACTACGTTTGCCTCTAAATCCATGCTGTACCGAGCCGGTGGCCGAACCACCCTCACAGTACGTCTAGGTGGAACAGGAATGTCGGAAGTGACTGTTGTATTATTAGTGTTGTTTACAGGAACATCAACAGCCACAATAGGCCTGACGTCATTGGAGAGTAATTCCTCTAGTACAATTGTACTTCGAGGTCTGTGGTATTTCATATAACTTTCCTACAAAAACGTAGCGTTAGTCGAGACTAGCACTTTGTTATCTTCCGGATCGTAAAATAGACCACCGCGTGTACCTTTTGGATAGCCTACAAATAAACATACTTTCGTACGCGATTGTAGCTTGGTAGTCTTGTCCATCAGCACATGTGCAGGACAACCCCATATGCGGAAGTGACGCATGCTTTCGTGATGTCCCGACCACATCTCAATGGGTGTCTTTTCGACAGACTTGGACGGTACTGCATTCAAAATGTAGACCGCTGCTTCTAAAGCATAACCCCAAAAGGATATAGGTAGTGAGGCGTAGCTCATTATTGATCTAACCATGTTAATCAATGTCCTGTTTCTCCTCTCAGCAACTCCATTTTGCTGAGGTGTCCAAGGCGCTGAACGTTGGAAACAAATTCCTTTTTCAGCCAAGTAGTCAATGAACTCAGTATCTAAATACTCACCTCCACGATCCGAGCGAAGGCATTTCAATGACTTGCCTAGTTGCCTTTCGGCTTCTGCCTGGAACTCCTTGAACTTTCCAAAAGCCTCGGACTTCCTATGCAGCAGATAAACATAACCGAATCTTGAGTAGTCATCAATGAAAGTCACAAAGTACTCATATCCGCCTCTAGCTTGTACGTTCATCGGACCACAAAGGTCTGAATGCACTAAGTCTAGAGTTCCTGTGGCTCTATTACCCTTTGATGAGAAGGGACGCTTAGTCATTTTTCCCTCCAGGCAACACTCGCAGACAGACAGTGTGTCAACAGATGACTCACCTAAGGCATTAACCTTTTCAAGTCTTTTGAGTCTTTCCAAGGAAATATGGCCAAGCCTCAGATGCCACAAGTATGTTTTATCTTCTTTTACTTGAGAAACTTTCTGCCTTTTAGCAGATCTTTGATGAGCAATTTTAAACATTTCAGTATTAAGTAGGGGAGCTTTATGTGGTCTTACAAAATATAAACCGTTTTCATTCGTAGTTGAACACAATTCAAAGCCATTCTTTGAAATAACAAATTCACCATTCAAATTTGAAACAGAAAATGATTGTTCAACTAAGGCAGAATAAGAAATCAAATTTCTCCTTAAATTCGGGATAAAATAAACATTCTCTAAATGTAAAATTCTATTATTAAAATGCAAGTCCACAGCTCCCACTGCTTTAGCCGAAATGAGCGCCCCAGTGCCTACTCGCATCACTTGAGAACCCTCTTCCAGCTCCTCGTACGAACTAAGAATCTGCAATGAAGAACATACATGGTTAGTAGCTCCAGTATCAAGTATCCAAGTGGACACATCTTTAGCTACATTAAAAGATTCCAAGAATAGTAATTCCAAATTACCTTTCTTATCTTTCCCAGCGATAGCCTTGACCTTGCCATCTTTCACATCACGAAGATATTCCGGACAATGGCGTTTCCAGTGTCCTACCTCCTTACAGTAAAAGCATTTTCCCTTGGGTTTGGCCTCGTCAACTTTCTTGGCTTTCTTTTTCTTCATTGGCTTGGGCACAGGTGCAACATTACCCTTCTTCTTTGGTTTAGCCTTAGGCTTGTTTGAAGACTTGGTTTCGGCCATATTGGCTTCAGCTTTCTTATCCCCTACTTGGACCTTATCTTTCGATAGCAGGCCCTCGTAGATAGTCAGTTCATTCAGCATCTGTGTCATGGTCAACTCATGTTTTCCCATCAGATACTGGGTTTTGAACGGGATAAAGTCAGGAGTCAACGATTCCAAAATCATTGAGACTTGAGTTGCTTCATCAAACATTGATCCATGAATGCCGGCGTCATTGAAGTAACTGATCATATTCAGAACATGACCATTCACTGCTTGACCTTTCTTCAATTTCGTGTTAACAGCCATCCTTATGGCATCGTGTCTTGCTTGGTTGCTAGGTGATCCAAACATCGAAGTAAGTTTCCGCATGATTTCTCCTGCAGACTCAAACTCTTCAATCTGGGTCCTAATGACCTCCGACACTGCCACCAGGATGATCCCACGAGCCCGGTTATCTGCTTCGATCCAGCGATTACTGATAGCAAAATAACTAACTGCTAACTTTAACCGACAGAGTATCGAATCAACAGTAGTATAGTGATAGCAAGGTCGAATCCACAGGGAACAACGTTTAAGTACCAAAGTCGACGTAGAACTTGGTTTAGGTCAAGATTGCGGTGGAGAGATATTACACTAGTGCGAAAGTAAAAATTAGCTAACGGTTGTAGTTCTAATTATTAAAAGGTATAGCCGAATTATGATCCAACGAGTTATTTTTACCCCTAAGGGAAGACTTGACAGGAGCGTGTTTTAACCAACCTACCTTTCCACAGTATTTTAACGACATCCACGGGTGCCAACTCCTAATTCTGGTGTTAAGATCTGAACAACTCTCACTCAACACCCTATGTGAAGTTAATTAATTTTCCCTTTAGAAAACCGATTAACCCAACATGATTACGCTCTTAGAGTCGCTCGAACAACGATGACAAACCTCTGTATTGGAAACGGTCCTAACAACTAGGCGAATCTACGCAACGATCCCAAAACCCCTTTTCCCACATCTCACCGCAAAATGCATTTATAAGTTCGATGTGTGACGGTGGACTAGATGATCAGTCTAATTCAAAGACGTTTAAAATAAGTTTTAGGACGTGGATTAATCATTAAAACATTATATTACGTGCTACACAACTCCCGTTTAATCCCCCTTAGGGCGTTTTACTCGTTTTTACATAATTCGACTATACGTACGTTTAGCTATTCATTTTGGCGATAATAACGGAATGATTAACGGAAATTATATTAACGATGAAAAGTAAAAGCGAATTCATTTTTTTATAAGTACATATATATATTTATATATATATAGATATATAGTTATATAGCTAATAATATATATAAGTGCATAAAAGTAAATATACTATATATATATATAAGTGCGTAAAAGTAAATACGTAAGTAAATGCGTAAAAGAAAATATATATATATATATTATACTATATTTCTATATATATAAATAGCTAATATAACATAAATAACATAAAAAGAAACAAAATACAAAACAAAGGAAATAGATATATATTATATATATATATATATATATATATATATATATATATATATATACAATATGTAAAAACAAAAAAAACAAGAAAGTAATAATTTTATAAAATTACCCGATTACATTGATTCCGAGATTGTAGTTTTCCGGACATTACAACGACTACAGCACACCGAGCTACCGATAATTTCCCGAGCATTACAACGATACTACTATCTAAATTATTTCCGGCATAATGCCGTTACTAAAACTAAAAGAGAGAGATAGATATATATATATATAAAAAGATATATATATATAAAAGGGTGCACCCCATCTCTGCAAATGATCTGTATATATAAGCAAAGATTTTGGGGCAGGATCGATCCCGGTAGGAGTCGGATCGATCCGTCATCAATTCTATCCAAATCTAGGATGATTTGACATATATTGGATTAAAACTTTAAAATTTATATCTTGAGTTGTAGACCTCCAAAAATTGCAAGCGAAATCAAAATTACGGTCTCGAGAAACTCTACAACTTTCATGAAGGACTCTTCTTCAGAAAACGTCTTCTTGAGTACCTCGTGTTCCTCCGGCGTTTTTGCGATTTTACAATCAATTAGCCAATTGACCACCATTTGAGTTGTAGAAGTCCTATTGACTTGATTCAAAATCCATTGGAAAGCTTTCTTGAAGATATACAACTTTTATTAAGGAAACTTCTTCAGAAAATGTCGTTTTGATGAGCCATTAGTATGTCGTGTCGTTTTCGGGATTTTTACTATTACGAATCGATTAGCCACTTGGTCATAACTTGAGTTGTAGACCTCCAATTGACGTGATTCAAAATACGTTGGAAAGCTCTATCAAAGATCTACAACTTTCATTAAGGCCACTTCTTCAGAAAATTCCGTTTTAATGGGCCATTGGTTCGTCGAAGATATAAATCATTAGTGACACTACGAACCACTGATCCACTTGACCTTTTAAGCTTGTGGCACACTCTTATATCCCTAAAAACACCTCTTTTAGGCCTCAAAACGTGTCGTTACTCGGGATTTTGGTTAACCTATAATTACGCAATAAACCACCAAAATACCAAACGTAAACACGACACGACACACCGGTTACTAAACCGGTACAAAAACTATAAAAACACGCTAAAAATACGATATTTTATATAATAACTACTACTAACATATTTAGTTGAAACATAGGAATTAATGACTCGAACCGATATAAAAATACTCGAAATGATATCAGAAACGGGTTGAAAAGTTATAAAAATAACGGTGAATTTTTCCGTTATCACAACCCCCCACTTAGCTTTTGGTCGTCCTCGAACAAAATTAGCGATAAAATAAAATGAATGAGGAAAAATTCATGAAGTTAAGATATAAATGACAATCAGATGATACAACCAATTGAATCATAATCACACGTTAACCGCAATATAAATGTATAACAGAGTGTGTGTGTGACAAGCCTTTTCAATTTCCACTATCCTCTCTTGAATAAATCAAGCAAACGCACTAGTATCCATTCAGACAATCCTAACAACTTTCCTAGGTATAGGCAGTAACAGTTCCACACAAAGTCCTCCCGTGTACTTATTAGGATAATCCCTAAAGCATATCATTTAGTTTATCCTGGGGATAGTCAAGATAACTAAGTCTTCAACCAACTTTTTCTTTTCTTTTCTATTTTTTTTCTTTTTTCTTTTCATAGAATACTAACATATCCGAACTCATTGCCAAAATCGACTATCTTGTAAGCGTCATGAGGTGAGATCGAATACATTAATACCTATCTAACTCTTTTTTTTTTTTTCACATGTGTAGCTTATGCCCTCATTCCCAGCAATAGGATGTTTCATGATAACACCCTAGCTGGACTACTATCATCGGGCAATCGGGAGCTTTTAAGCCTCATAGTGGTATAGGACGTTTCGTGATAACACCCTACCGCACTCAAATCATTGGTAGCTACAACCGACATATATATAGTTTATCTTATTTTGATATTCTTCTATCACATTCAAACCTTCAGATATTCACGTACACGTTCAGAATTAGGTACTAAGTTACTACTATTTCTAGGATAAACCACTAGGATCCTGAATGGGTACAGTTTAAAATTTCGTTTCAATATCAAAGGCTTACGTGAACAAGGAATTCATGTTACACAAATATATTTGGAATTACAATGCACTTACGGTTCACGTTGGTTATACATATCCAATTTGATCATTACATCTTTAAATCCATGAAATATATACCTTATAAAAATTATTTTAATCAACTAAATAATGCTCGAAAAAGATCAACAACTAAGGGTTTAAACACTTACCGCCATTTCTAGACCATCCTCGACTCTACCCCCCACTTACGATTTTGCATTATCCTTTAAAACATAGTGAATGAGATAGAGAGGAAGACTTAGCTTATAAACTGGCGAGAAAAGTGCTACCGAATCCCGTAACAGCCATGAGAAAGCACATCCCGAATCCCTATACAAAA